>OZ025218.1:5683258-6135758 GCA_964019055.1 Anthopleura xanthogrammica | reverse complement strand
AACAATGAACAACGATGTTACGTAAGCGAGTCGGCATAAAACGACTTCTTGTCTTGATTGTGAACATTATTGTGAGTTCGAGCTTTAGAGTACCGAGATTAACTTCAATTGTTATATTTTATTTACTATTGAAATAACGGTACGGTATTTCTTAAACTACATGAAAGTTGAAGAACTTCACTACTAAATTTATCGACCTTTAGCATCAGCAGAATAATTTGGAATGCATCACAGCGTTCGTGCCTTTCTCTGTCTTACGCATGAAAGATTTTTTTAGCAAATCTAATTGAGTCAGCAATAAATCAGTAATAAAGGACTGGATTTTCGTTGTGAACTTTAGAATACCCAGATTAGTTTACTGACAAAGCTGTACTCAATGTGAACAACTTTTTAAACCGCGTAATTTCTGGTTTGTCGTTCCTAAAAATATCCGGCCGCGAACCTTAAGAAAAAAATCGTGTTCAGTGTATATGGTTAATCGCACCAGTGGTTTTTACTTGTAAGTCGATACAAGTGGTGATATGATTTGAGATGTTTTTCCATCGCGATGAATGCCATGCAAGTCTTCTTTAATACCATTGGATTTTCGTTGTGAACTTTAGAATACCCAGATTAGTTTACTGACAAAGCCGTACTCAATGTGAACAACTTTTTAAACCGCGTAATTTCTGGTTTGTCGTTTCTAAAAATATCCGGCCGCGAACCTTAAGAAAAAAATCGTGTTCAGTGTATATGGTTAATCGCATCAGTGGTTTTTACTTGTAAGTCGATACAAGTGGTGATATGATTTGAGATGTTTTTTCCATCTCGATGAATGCCATGCAAGTCTTCTTTAATACCATTAATTAAGAGACCTGCTTGGCTGGAGTACGGTAGTGAATTGTCAGTGAATTTGTCTGATAGTCAGACGTTAGATGGCTAGGTCTGTTTCTGCTTTTCTTTGCTTTGTTTCTTCTGCTCATAATATAACCCACGTATAACATAAAATTCGAATTTTATCGTTATGCTGAAACAACTGAACTTCTAGGCTGATCAAAGTCAGGGCATGGCTCAAAGTTCGAACCCTGAAACTACCTGCTGTAAGCTTAGTGATTAAAGTCACGGCACGGCTTACTCAAAGATCGAATTGGAATTTAGCTTGTTGTTTTGCGGAGGGAGGAAGACAGGAATCCAAAAAAAACCGGTCTAAATCTTTCGAGCTACGATCCTCTACGCTTGCTGTACATAAACACGAGTGTCTTCAGTACAAATTTTAACTTGAATAAGTTAGATAGACTGAAAAGAAAAACAGTGTGAGGTCGATATGTAGATTATATCAGCCGCATATAAATAAGCTGTATTATAATATGAGATAGAGCCGGCGACCCAAACTTTGTGATTGTACTTGAACGGCTTACTTCCTTCGATCATAGTTAATGGAGTGGAATGGTTTAGAAACCTATTGTTCTAGGCTTTTGTTTGGTTAGCGATGTTGAAACGTACCAACACGTGATATTGACCGTGCACAATGAACCAAAGCAAGTATGGCTGAAAATACTAGTTTCCGTACTATTTTCATGTACGAACATTTTGAAAGAGTAAAATTTTCATGCTAAGATTAGAAAGAAGAAGATAAATAATTCCGCGCAGATACAGTTAAGTTACTAGATGATAAATAAGAAAGCGTTCAAAAAGGTGATTCCATTTTCAGTAAACAGTTAACCTTTGTCATATAGGATTAATCAACAAATATCTCCTATTTTAGAATATTTTTGAGAAAAAAAATCGTCTATGTTCCCTAATTTACGATGAACAAACGCTGCAACTTTTTCTTCTCTGTGCACGGTCAACGTCATATAACAATAGAAAAAGTTGAACAAAAACCTACAACAATAGGTTTCCAAACCATTCCACTCCATTAACTATGCTTCGATGGTTCGATCTCGGAAGAGAACTTACAACTGAAACTAAATGTGGAAATCTTAACAGTAGTTTCGCAAGTTTAATTTCGCTATTTTTGATTCGGTTTCTAGGAGCTTAAATATAAAAAATGTTTAGCGTTTACTTCGTTCACTTATTTGCGAGGTTTTAGCATAAAATATAACAACTACGCCACTAAGTATGGCAGAGTAATAAATGTCGGTGCAAAGTAAAGTTCCAGTAAAAATGCTGTTAACTCACTTACCAGTGGCTGCTTTGGACTTCTTGAATTCATTCAGAAGGTCGATGTAAAATAATCCAAAAATATTATGAGTTCCCATCACTAAGAACTGTTGAATAAACGAAGACAACACGACAAGCCAGCTCAACCCACCATCGAGCTTGCCTCGAACGTGACATCTGATATGTCTGCAAGTATTCATCTTCGAATCCATCCACTTTCCCTGAGTAGAAAAAAAAAATAGATTGAAAATGTTATTCAAACAACGAATTGATCGGTGTTTACAATGCAATCCGTTTAATAAGTAGTGAAGTCATGAAGCAAGCAGATGTGGATGGTCAATAAGAAATATCTTATAAGTAATGCATACCGCACAAAAACAGCATCAAAAAAATTCGACGATGAATCCTTATGCGAATTTAGAAGTTAAACTAGTTAAAGCTGAATGTCTTACCAGGATTTTAAAACGACATAATTGGTTTGAGAGCGCTATATGATTGTCCATGCATGGCCACTGTTACTACGACACCAACAAATTGCCTCTATTATCATGCATAACAAATATCCTGTTTTACCTGTTTTGTACCAAGGGTGAACAAGTCGCAGAAAAAAATGAAAACATACAAGATCATACATATACGCAGAGTTTTAAATCCTCCCAGCACATTGAATAACTTTATTGATTATTATTATTATTTTTTTGCATTTGTTTGGAAATGGTTTTGAATCGTAAATTCATCATTACAATGCTATTTTGTTCGGATAAATTCGAAATTTTAGTACCAGATTCAATGAATAAATCTTCTGCTTAAATCATATGCAAATCATTCATGCGAAAACTCAGTTACCAGCAGGAAACGTTCTGGTTTGTATTGTTATTCTTTAGAAACTATTTTCTTTGAGTGAGGTATCTAAAATAGAAAGATGGATGACCTTTATGATATATGTAAATAAAATATGAGCATCTACAGGATAAAACGAAAAACCAGACTGGCAAAGACCGATCATGCATGAAGAAGCATAATAAAAAGAAGTAGTAACGAGAATTAGAAAATGAAGTAGTAAAGGAAGGAGAAGAAGAAGAAGAAGAAGAAGAAGAAGAAGAAGAAGAAGAAGAAGAAGAAGAAAAAGAAGTTAGAAGTTAGAAGAGGAACAAGAAGATGATGACGACGTCGACGAAAAACAAAACAATTAAAGAAGAAGAAAGAGAGAAAAAGAAAAGAAAACTTAAGAGGCTCAGACCCAAACGTGAACTTATAGGAAGTCTTAAATCGACGGTTCATTTTCGGCCATTGTAGATGTCGCGTGTAAAGGTAATTGTTATGTGTTTCGCGTGACGGTTTTAATTTTGTCTTCACATTATGCTAATTGATCATGGTAGAGTAACTGTTTTACTCGCCAACTATACAAAGTCTAGGACTAACTAACTTTCTAGAACTAACTTATTTATGGCCAAACGCCGATTTTTCACACTTAGCAAAGATCACCAAATGCATTTTCTCGATTTAGATTTCTGTGTTGACTGGAGTGCTTCAGACTATAGATATTCACATCATTGTCACTTAAAGAGCAGAACCATACTGTCAACTGAACTGGGGGGGGGGGGGGGGGGGTGGGGTACTAGGGGTTGTTCAGTGATGGGGATGATCCGCTGGGATCCGAAGACCCTGACCCTATCTAAGACAAGAATATATTGAAAAAACATACCCTGTTCAAGACACAACAATGTAACTTATAACCCTATCTAAAACTCAAGAGAAATTCTATAACCTGAATACGCCGCCACAGTTGGAAGTTACGTGCCAAAAGCTTTTTGGCGGCGAAAAGAACTAGTTTCGAAAAAAAGTTAAAATTGAATTCCATATCTAAGACTTCAAACGCTAGTACCCCTAACCTATCCGAGAATGATGACCCTATTCAAGAAAATATCATGGAAATCGTATACCTGTCTAAGACCAAAATCTCGAGAAACCATACCCTATCCAGCGGAACATCCCCGTATAGACTATATACGGGAGTGCACCCCCCCCCCCCTCCCAGGGCAACTGCCTGTGTTAGAGCATCTGGATAGCTAGCAGCTATAATTCAATGATTGATATGATAAATGTTCGAGTGATTTCTAACTAATAGTTGGCTTCCATAAGTATAGGTCTATGAATTTTGTTCATTCCGTAAGGTCGATCAAGTAGCCGCCTTGGTTAGACTATAGGGCAATTCTAGATGGAAGAAATCAAGTTATGAATAATTGGACCCATGCACTTGACTGAGACATTGGTATTATTTTGCTTACCGAGTTCAAAAGACTGGTAACGAACTCAGTAGCTTACTGCAATCTCATACCCAGAGTCCTCCGGCTTTTTGGTCAGCGGGCTGCATCAGAAAGTCACTCCAGACGCTCACGACAATGCAAAAAGACGCCGGGTGACTCCGCCGGGTACGGAATCGAGCTTCTTTTACACTCCGCTGCCTACGGTTGTTGCGAGGACAAAAATCGAAAGACCGCTGACCGCTTTCTTTCTCTTTCCAAACCCCTGCGCTTCGCCAAAACCAGTCAGATCCTCCCTCCCCTCCCCCCGATTAACTAGGGCTATTTGCTTGGGACTAAATTTGAGGAAGAGATCAGAAAGGACCAACAATCCTATGCACCCCGAGGTCGTTAACAATCTTTCATGCATGGGCTTCGCAAAGGTAAATCTCTCTGAGTCCTCATGATCCTGAGTGGATGGTTACCTTGTTCTTTAGGTCGAGTTCTTGCTGACCTTTCATCATTCTACAATAATAAAGATAAGTAAAATTAATATGTATCAATATGATATCTCATACTGTTTGCAGAGACCCAATGGGAGCAAGGGAAAATCCTGTTGTGCGCAAGGTTGAACTCAACGAGATTTTAGAGTCATGCAGCCTTCGAATGTTACCTGATTAGCCATTCTGACGGCTTAGGAAAATCTGGGACGAGTTCACATTGCAGTGGGGCTGTTTAGGGAACATGTTTCTAAGATTATTTCAACAGTATATACAGTAAATGTACAGAAACTGACCCAAATGCCACGACTTAAAGCAATTGTTTGAAGGCAATTAATGGAGTGTAACTCTGATATCTGCTATTCTGTACCGTGGCTGTAATGTGTGCCGTTTCATATACATGATACGAACAGACGAAATCTATTCTAGATCTAGGCATCTTTATTTGCATGGACCCACATAACTCATGTTAACCCTGTTTAAGCACGGTGTGTCCTTGCACGTTACTTCTTAAATGTTTTAACAACTGGATTTTATAGCTGCCAATGAATTAATGAAAATACTTTTATCAAATGGTTTGACGTTAATCACCCAGCCATCCGCCCGCTATCCCATCCATCCATCCGCCCATCCATCCATTTATCCATCCATCCAATTAATAACCTCTCTTTCCTTCTCTGCCTTTCTTGGCAACTTCCTTCCTCTTTCATTCTTCTCAGTTCTCGTTTATATGCAGAAAGCGTTTCATATCGATCCTTCACAAGTCTTGAAGGAAAACCAAATGTTCATCAATGCGCATATTTAAGGTGACTGACTACGTTTGAACGTTCACTTTGAGCCCACGATGTATATATTTTGAGTTAGTCTTCGAAAATAATGTTTAAAGTAGATGTCCTGAGAAAATTGCTTCCAGAGCTTTTTTAATTTTTGAGTTATTATTTTTTGTGTGCAAAGCTTGATTTCCGTCATTTTTCTTTCGAAAACTTGTCAAGATGGTCATATTCAAAATTCATTATCTCGAAAACGAGCTCGGGACACCTCATTTTTCTTTTCATCTTTGGAATCAGCGTTAAATTCTGTGTAAAATATCTTTCTAAGGACATTTTGTAATCATTACTTGCTAAAGTAGGCAGTCACCTTAAAACCCTTTTCGTGATGCGCGACCACGATGTGGCTTCAAAATACATATAGATTCAAAGCCAAGTAACAATACACTTTCAAAAAACCATCAATATACCTGTAGTGTCCTGGGAACCCTGTGTTATGTTTGGGTTACCTGTGGTATGTAAGATGGCGGCCATGAGTCAGTAAACAGGTTCAATCCGATATCGTTGTTTATCTAGTCCTTTATTCGGCCATCGAGTGTAACATTGGCGACGAGGATGATCTTAAGCCGTTAAAGAGTAATCTGGAAGCAGTATTTTTGTAAAAATGTCGTCGGAAGAGAAAAAAAACGTGATTGGAAAATTCGATTGTCATGGAGATCCATCGACACTTGGTACTCGATGGACACGGTGGCTGAAGTCCTTCGAATTGTTCGCTGATGCTCAGGGATTGATAATTTCTGTAGATTCTGATACGAACAAGCACAGAAGAAGAGCTCAACTTCTTCACTATGCTGGTCCTGATGTACAAGACATCTTCTATACTTTGGCTGATACAGGTGAGAACAAAGACTACAAGAAAGCCGTGGACGCACTCAATGCATATTTTAAGCCAAAAGTAAACACAGCATATGCAAGACATGCCTTTAAACAGCTCCAGCAACAAGAAAAAGAGACTGTACTTCAGTTTGTCACCCGATTGAGAAGAGCAGCAAAGGACTGTGGCTACGGAGGAGACACAGACAACCACATACGCGATGAGGTCCTCCAGAAGTGTAAATCTCAATACCTGCGAAGGAGACTACTAGAGGAAGAGAAAGAATTAACCCTCAAACGTACTCTAGAGATTGCTGAGCAGTGTGAAAAAGTTGAAACGCAGCTGGAAGCCTTGTCATTGTCCAAACCAGCAGAGATCAAGCCCAAAAGTGAACATGTCAACAAAGTGGATGGTAAGAGAGGCCATAAACAGACAAAGAACAACTCCTGTTACAGGTGTGGAAACACAGGACACTATGGTAGAGACCCAACTTGTCCAGCAAAAGGAAAAACCTGCCGTGAATGTGGTGGAAAGGATCACTTTGGCTCACAATGTAGGACAAAGAAGAAAACATCATACGACAGCAAACCCCGTACCACCCAAAGTAGAAGACCGAGTAGGAGTAGAGCCAATGCTGTTAACACTGGAACAGAGGAGGACGTCTATGCATTCAGTGTGAGGGACAGCCAGCTACAGAAAATCAAAGTGACCATCGGAGGCTGTCAGCTCGATGTGATGGTTGACTCAGGGGCTACCACCAACATAGTGGACCAACAGACATGGGAATGGCTGAAGAGACAGAAGATAGAGTGTCAGTCAACAAAGTCAAACAGGAAACTCTATACTTATGCATCTGATAAGCCGTTGGAAGTCATTGGAACATTCGACACAAAGATAGTTGCAGGTAGCAACAGCACTGAAGCTGAGTTCTGTGTGATCCGCGAGAAAGGAGAGTCACTCCTTGGAAGAGAAACAGCCATGAAGCTTGGAGTGCTGAAAATAGGCATAGACATTGCAACAGTAGATGCGAAATCAGGAAACATTGGAGAGTCCCTACAGCGAAAATACCCAGAAGTCTTCAAAGGCGTCGGCAAACTGAAAGACCGCGAAGTACAGCTACACATTGACCCCGGCGTGAGACCAGTGGCTCAACCACTTAGAAGAACCCCGTTCAACCTGAGAGCGAAGGTCGAAGAGAAAGTAAAGGAACTTATCGACATGGACATCATAGAACCAGTAGAAGGGCCCACTCCTTGGGTCAATCCGGTCGTAGTGGTACCAAAGTCCAACAATGACATCCGTCTGTGCGTAGACATGCGCAGGGCGAATGAGGCAATACAGAGAGAAAGGCATCCAATCCCGACAGTGGAGGAGATCACGCAAGACCTGAGTGGTAGCAAGATTTTCAGCAAGCTAGACCTCAAATGGGGGTATCACCAGATTGTCCTTACCCAGGATTCAAGAGGAATTACTACATTTGCTACTCACTGTGGACTCTACCGTTACAAGAGACTGTTGTTCGGAGTGTGTTCAGCTTCCGAGCAATATCAGCATGAAATCCAGACAGCCCTAGCTGGCATAGAAGGTCAACAAAACATTTCAGATGATATCATAGTACATGGAAGAAATCAGGAGGAACACAATGCTCGACTAGAAAAAGTTGTCAAGAGACTGGGCGAGTGTGGATTAACCCTTAATGCTGCGAAGTGCCAATTTAGCATGGATGAGCTGACGTTTGTTGGCATGGTTCTGTCAGAACGAGGGATAAGTTGCGCTGAAGACAAAGTAAAAGCTGTCTTGGAAGCAAGAGAGCCGAGCACAGCCTCTGAAGTTCGTAGTTTCCTAGGCCTTGTCAACTACTGTGGACGGTTCATACCCAACCTGGCAACTGTTTCAGAACCTCTGAGACGACTAACGAAACAAGGAACACCGTTTGAGTTTGGAATGGAGCAGAACAGTTCGTTCGAGGAACTGAAGAGACGACTTACCAGTGCAGAAACCCTGGGCTACTTTGACAAAGAAGCCCCAACGACAGTCATAGCAGATGCCAGCCCAGTGGGTTTAGGAGCAATTCTTACCCAACAACAAAAAGAGGGCCCCAGAATCATTAGCTATGCAAGTCGCAGTCTCAGTGACACTGAAAAGAGGTACTCACAGACGGAGAAGGAGGCCCTTGCTCTCGTCTGGGCCTGTGAGAAGTTCCATCCATATGTGTACGGCATTTCATTTGAACTGGTTACAGATCACAAACCTCTCGAGGTCATCTACGGGCCAAAGTCAAGACCATGTGCGCGTATCGAAAGATGGGTACTCAGGATGCAGCCATACGACTTCAAGGTGAAATACAAACCAGGTGCAAAGAACATTGCAGACCCACTATCAAGGCTATTGAGCAAGAGTGAAAGTGATAGTAAACATGTTGCAGAGGCAGAGGAATATGTGAGATTTGTTGCAATCTCAGCAACACCAAAAGCCATGACGACACGCGAGGTTGAAGAAGCGTCGGCTGATGATCAAGAGCTCAGCGAAGTCAGAAAGTGTATAAATGGGACACCGTGGGAACAGCTGAAACATAAGCAGTACGTCCCTGTAAGCAGTGAACTCTGTGTGATTGGACAGCTTGTGCTTCGAGGACCACGAATAGTCGCACCGGTGAAGCTCAGACCTAGATTGTTGTCTCTTGCCCATGAGGGTCATCTAGGCATAACTGGCACCAAGCAGAGGTTACGCAGCAAAGTCTGGTGGCCAGGGATGGAAAAGGATGTAGAAAGGTACTGCAAAGCTTGCCACGGTTGCCAACTTGTCAGCCGACCGGATCCCCCAGAGCCAATAAGGAGTACAACCCTCCCATCTGGACCGTGGAGAAACTTGGCAGTGGACTTGTTAGGACCCATGCCATCAGGTGAATCAATTCTGGTAGTAGTCGATTATTATAGTCGATACTATGAAATAGACATTCTAAAGTCAACTGTGACGTCGAAGATTATTACCTGCTTAGAAGAAGTATTCTCAAGACATGGCCTACCTGAGAGTCTGACATCAGATAATGGGCCCCAGTTTATAGCCGCAGAGTTTGCAGAATACATAGGGAGAGAAGGAATTCGACATCACAAGAACACAGCAAAATGGCCCCAAGCCAATGGAGAGGTGGAGCGCCAGAACAGCTCACTTCTGAAGAGGTTGCAGATTGCTGATGCAGAGAAGAAAGACTGGAAAAGAGAGCTCAGAACATACCTGACTGCATATAGAGGCATTCCACATCCTACCACTGGAATGAGCCCTGCAGAGTTGTTGTTTGGTCGCAAAGTACGCACTAAATTGCCCGAGCTGAGAGATGTACACGTGGAACAAGAAGTTCGTGACCGAGATGCTGAACAGAAAGCAAAGTATAAGGCCTATGCTGATGCAAGGCGTGGAGCTAAGTATTCTGACACAGACATTGGAGATGAAGTACTCGTCAGACAAGAGAAGCGAAACAAGCTGACAACTACTTTCAGCCCAGTACCATACAAAGTGGTAGACAAGCAGGGGAACAGTCTTCTGGTAGAAAGCCCTGAGGGAGTACAGTACTCCAGGAACTCTAGTCATGTCAAGAAGTACATCACAGGGGGCTCCACTACAAGTGAAGTTGAAGACAGCAACACACCCGAAGCTAAGGAAGTCATCCCTGAGAGGTCTGAAAGTCCAGCCTCACAAGATACTGAGCCTAGAGAAGTCTACAACGACCAACAGCACACCAATCAGGCTCCAACTGGGCCACCATGTGGAGCAAGACCACAAAGGACAAGAAAATTCCCGACACGACTGAATGATTATGTTGTAACAAAGACATGAACACTGTTTATGAATTATTGATACATAACCAGAGCCATTATTGTTAGTATTGTTATTATCTGGTTATCTTGAACGCTTTAGATTTTGAACACTTAGGATTAGAAAGACTTGAACACTTTTGATTTAGAAATGCTTGTTATTTGTTGTTGTAAAATAGCTTCTGAAAACAGGGGGAGATGTAGTGTCCTGGGAACCCTGTGTTATGTTTGGGTTACCTGTGGTATGTAAGATGGCGGCCATGAGTCAGTAAACAGGTTCAATCCGATATCGTTGTTTATCTAGTCCTTTATTCGGCCATCGAGTGTAACAATACCCATGTGATGTTATTATTTAAAACAAATCTAGATAGCCCTAGCTGTAATGTTCGTAAGTCGTAACCGCGAATTCCAAGCAAAGGAAACCGTCATAGAGGTGGTCTTCTAAATTTAACCTCATATCCTGTTTTCTGCTTTTATTGATAATTATTCATCTGTTATCTTGCTTGTACTTTGAGCTTATGACCTCTTTCACCTCACTTAATATCAGTATTTTAGTACATATTCTCTTTTTTACATCAGTATCAAGTTAGATCTACAGCTATTTCAAAAAACATTGAATACTGAATACTGCATACTGAATAGTGCATACTGAATAGTGCATACTGAATAGTGCATACTGAATACTGCATACTGACTAGTGTATTCCAAGACCAAAGGACATTGTTGGCTTCCTTAATTTGAAATAAAAAGTAAATATACAGGGATTTTCTCTCTATATGTAGCTAGTATATTGTTTCGGATGGAACTAGAAATAGAATAAAAAAATAGTATAAATTTATTTTACTTTAAACAATATTACATGACCCAAAATGCATTTCGGTCTTGGAATGCACTATTCAGTATGCAGTATTCAACGTTTTTTGAAATAGCTGTATATTGGTCCATCGTATACCGGCAATTTTGTTGTTCGTGGAGTTTGCAACACTATTATAATTCTCTTTAGTGCCGTGAATACAATATATTTAAGTTATCGAACCCTCAGGGTTGATCAAATTCACGGCATGACTCACTACACAGGAGTAGCGACTGTTAGGTTTTGTGGAGGGAGGAAAACCATAGCTAATGGATGGCTTCGCATCAAAGGAGAGACCTATAAAGCTCTACTCACATTTGAATATACGAAGGATAGTATAGGCTTTGAGACGTCCCTTCAGGCCGGCTTGGGAGCATTCATTTATTCATTCATTCATTTGGACAAAAATTCACAACCCCTTTATCATCGACGTGGAAATTAACCTATCGATTCACAAAGAAATATCTTGCGCTGTCAGCGCAACAAAAACTCGTAAAATTACGATAAAATTTGTCAACGCAAGAAAGGGTTTATTTCAACGTATAACTATGTGCAGCCTTAACCAAAAATTTTGAGCAGGAAAAGTTGCGAGAAGCCGGCACTAATACTCGTAATTACAATGCTCTCTCAATGAACTCGAACATGGACAATGAAATACAGAAATGCACGACTCCATGTCTCTTTAATTGACGAAAATTTGTTTCCAAGACCTTGGCGACTTTTGTGAATGACCGACCATTTGTCACCCCTACATAACTTATGTTCCGTTCGTAGAGGAAACAACGGAAGTCCTCATGTATGTTTATAATTACAACACCCCCCTCTAGGCCTTTCTAGACAGTTTCAGTGAAACCAGTGAATTTTGTACTAAAAAATAAATAAACTGTATAAATAGCGATAAAAATGCTAGCCACTCAGTAAACGTGACACTGACCATATGGATAAGTAAAGCGAGTGGACGAAAGAATTATATCGAATTATATAATATAAGAATATCGAGTCAATGTAAAACTTTTCGCTTGTCAGTTCTAGTTCTCTTTGGAGAACCGAGGGCTCAAAAACAGTGAGCGACTAGAGTTTAGTAGTACAAAGATATTTTTTTATAAATTCATCATTGAGATTTTAAATGATTTAAATTCTACAAAAACACGTAGAAATTATTTATTTATTCTAAAGAAGTAACAATTATATAATTTGTAGCTAAAAATGCTTATCATGAATACTGCTCTAAAAGAGAATTGTGAGCTAGTCTTTTAAAAAAAAAAAAATTAAATATGAGAGTATTTAAAAAAAAAAAAATATTTACAAATATTTTTTTAAATATGAAGACATGAGCTAATGGGTGGTGTCGAAGGTTTCCAACAGGGTCCCCACAGCACAGGCCACTATACGTCGGGTCTTTTTATATATAAATTTGGAGACACATATTTTGATGTCCTCCAGGCATAACTATAGCGTTGCCAGTCACTTTTGACTGCAATTTGAGGCCTTTGCCTTGACCTTGACGGCGCGACCTTGTTCGGAAACATTTTGCTCTCGTCTTCTACTCATTCGGAGACATTTCTATCGATGCATCCTTCCGCTATTAAAATCCTATTATATAATTTGTACATACTTTGGACAACAGAAGCACATCTGTTCGAGTTTATCATGTTGGAGTTTAAACACGAATCGACAAAGAACCCAGCATGTGTTTGCATCAGGTCGAGCCTTGTGCTTGTGGTTACGGTATATAGTTTCTATAAGAGCACCCGATTCTGACCACCAACATATGGTTAAAACCTTCTAAAGTAACTTGTAAAGGCTAAAAACAGTGAATTCAAACGCAGTTGTTGGCCATTTTGCCTTGGAGCATTGGGCAACTTTTTATTTTGGCCAAAGGCCAAATAAAAAAATTCTGACAACAACTTACATCTGAAATAAAATACATCTTAAATCAAAACTGGGATGTTTCTTGTGGGCTATTTTGCCTTTATCGTGCAAGGTTTCTTTATGTGTAACCCTCAAACAAATATGGCCAAAAATTTCATCATTGTGATATTGAGCAAGTATTTTAAACTTTGAGCAGAAAATTTCTAATGTCTAAATTCTTGTCTAAAATACAGTTTTTCGTATCTAAAATTAGTAAAATAAGTGAATATTAAAGGACTTAACTTAAAGTAAATATAAACACAACAATAACGGCTTATTTGCTTGCTTTTTTTTGCTCGTGCAAGGTATGATTGACATCGGTACCAGTTAACCATGGGTGGTGCTGAGTTTCAAACCCGCTTAAAAACACAGAAATCCAATTTTTTTTCTTTGTAAAGACATTTACCTTACAGGAAGCCCGAGAAACATGTTGTACCTGCTCTGCTTTCTTGTTGTGGATGGTCGGCAAACCCGGATGATGTTGTTCCAAGGTTACAGGACCAGACCAAGGACCACCAAGCGGACAAGGGCTGAGCTACGTACTGCAAGCAACGAGAAACTAGGGAAAGTGACTGAACAAGAGGGCTTGCGGATAAGACCTCATGTGACCGGATGTCATGTGGTCGGAAGCTCCTCGAGAAGTTTCCTCTAATTTGTAAAACATTTTTTTTTTATGGTTTGATCACAGGTAGCCCAAGCTATGGTTCTGAATATATATAGAGAGAATGTATGGCAGATCAAAAAATTTCTTTAAAATAAAATAAATTTCATATTTTATTGTTTCTTTACCGGTATATCAATGTTTTATTGCATGTTTTGTGGTTTCCTGACGGCTTGGTTGCATTTTAAGGCGATTTTAGGAAATTTTATCTCCTCTCTAAAGACGAAGTCAAGGTAGGAATCCTCAGACTCGGGTGCTTTGCTTCAACAGGCCGTAAATCGCCAGAAATCTGTTCCACAGCAAATTTTTCACTGGCTACCCTTTGCCCAATAAATATCCAACACATCCAATCCGAAAATGGCCATATCGCTTCACTTCTTCCCGTCGAAATTCGCAAATATATACGCTTTACTTTGACAACTTCATCGGCGGACGGATCAGCCTCGCCACGGATTCAACGGTTGGTGACAAATCATTAACTATGTGGGGGAGGGTACATGACAAACGTTGACCTTTGCCTAGACTAAAAACCGCTCGAAATAAAAGATTCCTTATCCATATAACCAAAAATAATTCAAGATTTCTAGATAATGTTTACGAAATAGAACTCTAAACGTTCTGGTTTTCCTCTGCATAAATTTTACATTCCGTTCAGCTAAACATTGGTCTTGTTTCTCGCTGTCATCGAGCGGTTTTTAGGCTAGGCAAAGGTCAACGTTTGTCATGTACATGAAAAATTTGCTGTGGAACAGATTTCTGGCGATTTACGGCCTGTTGAAGCAAAGCACCCGAGTCTGAGGATTCCTACCTTGACTTCGTCTTTAGAGAGGAGATAAAATTTCCTAAAATCGCCTTAAAATGCAACCAAATCGTCAGGAAACCACAAAACCTGCAATAAAACATTGATATACCGGTAAAGAAACAATAAAATATGAAATTTATTTTATTTTAAAGAACTTTTTTGATCTGCCATACATTCTCTCTATATATATTCAGAACCATAGCTTGGGCTACCTGTGGTTTGATAAGAGCTGCTCTTACTTTAGTGTTTCTGCGTGGACTTGAAACCTTTTTAAAGGTTTAAGAATGTCAATGCAAGGCTTATGACTTCTGTCAATCAGACAAATACTAAAAGTGGAGAAAAACTGGCGTAAAAATTGTACCATGATAAAAAACTTATTTTTCTTTGTTTTAGGAGTGGGGGAGGGGGGGGGGGGGACGTTTCTCCTGCGTAACTAGTGTGGAGAAGAAAGCGCTATTTGGGAGAGAGGGTAGAAGGAGAGAGGGTAGAAGAAAAGAGGGGCTAGGGCTAGGAACAGCTAAGCTTACGACTGATTTTACAAGTCTGTGAAGCATTGTAGTGCGTCTCAGTTCTTTTCTTTTTCTCTACGTCTCTCAAGCTAATTCTTTCTCAGCCGGTATGATACATTGCGTAAGTGTCTTTTAAGTGTCTCCTTCTTCTCCTCCTTCTTCTCTTCCAATTATTTTTCTTTCTTTCTCTTTCTTTCTTTCTTTTCTTTCTATTTTTCTTTTTCTTTCCATTTTTCTTTTAGCTTTCCCTTTTCTTACAATAATATGAATACTGATATTGGGCTGCCTGTGGACGACCGCAGTGATGAGGTCAGTGGTCGTCAGTATGACGCATGCGTTCAAGGATTCTCTAACTGGCGCGGATTTTAACGAGAACAAAATTCATCAGAAGAAAAATATTTCCAGTTTTGAACACAAAAAAGCCACTTTTAATCACTTAAATGCAGAAACTAAGAATCAATAATGTCACTTAGCGTAGAAGGAGGGCTGGTTGTTAGCCAGGATAGAAATTCAAGCTCTGAGAATGCTGCAAACTCGGGCGTTGAAGACATGGAAGTTGAAGAAGAACAACAAGGGGAACCTCAAGTCGTAGAGAACGCTGAAATAAGAAGTGTTTTAAACTCTCCGCCTACACCACAGGCTGCTGAACCAGAAATAAGCACTCCAGCACAAGAAAGCACTCCTCGTGAAGCATCGGAACCCGTAGCAAACGAAGCAGAAACAAATAATTCCACTCCTCTGGAGGCGCGAACAGTTCAACTTGTGAACCAACCAGTTGTAGTAGACTCACCAGACGAGTTTAAAGACGAGTTCAAAGCCAAGAGTTCAAAAAGAGCAAAGATTTCAAAATCACCATTAAAATCACCGGAAAAAGAAGACGAAGTAAGTATTAAAAGGAATTGTTTTTAATGTTTTTATCATTTGGATCACGCTAGAGAAGACCTCACATGCATGGCATGTGTGCGTGCAACGTGTCTTGCATAACCATTCGAAACGAGAACCAAATTTGAAATTTTGTTGCTAACTTTTCTTTTTCATTTGTTTATTTTAGGCCCAGTGCTGCCCGATTTGTTTTGAGCCCTGGTCCAATTCTGGTGCTCATCGTCTGGCCTCATTAGCATGTGGACATTTATTTGGCAAAAGGTTGGAAAGATGCTCTTAAAATTATTGATGTACTGATGGAATAATAATATAAACTAGTAAACTCCAGGGACTGTTTAGTTTCCTATGCAGCAGCTATTAGTGTCAGTACATAATGCTTAGGTTAGGGGAGACTAGGGACTTAGTAGGGGGACTAGGAACAGTTGTGCAAAGTTGGAAACTACAGCAACTTTGTAGTCATAGAGTAGCAGTATACCATGTACATCTCACTGCAAGTGTTAAAACTTGTATGCACTGTGATTGGATTAATTAACCCAAAACAATAGAAAACCACTTACAAGGTTACGCCATGTGGTATAACGGTAAGTCCAGGAATCATGACTGAGACCAGGAGAGGCGAGCGCACTAACACTGCCATCCTTGATTCCTTAGGTACCATACCATTTCTGAAATTCTAGATTTCTCAACTGGACCACTTCACAATCGATAGTCTAGAATTGGACCCACTTTTCTCAGTAACTGATTAATATATATCGCAAAAATAAAATAAAAACACCACACATGCACATGAAATACACAGAATATCTTTAAGATTCTTACCAGTCTCTTTCCACTATTGGGTTCGACTTGCCTCGTGTGCATCAATAAGAGTGGATCCAGCTCTGGATTACACAAGCAATGGTTATGGCCTTGATACTACAGCTGTATATCCTCTTTCAACTCTTTCTTGACTTTTATTTTTTAGCTGCATAGAAAGATGGCTCAAGGGAAAAGGAGGCAATGAGAAATGTCCCCAATGCAATGCACCTGCAAAACGAAAAGACATAAGGAACATATATGCCAAGGCATTGAAGACTATTGATACCACAGAGAAAGATAGAGCTCTTTCAGAACTTGAACAGGAAAAAAAACTACGGCAAAAGGCTGAAGAGGCTGAAGCCAGAGCATTACTGCAGTACCAGCTGGTGAAAGCTGAATGTGAAAGAATGAAAATAAACTTATTGCAACAGCAAGAATTGAGATTAGCAAGGTAAAGAATAAGTTTTCAGAGATTTAAATAATAAACAAATATGATGACTGGTTGTTACACGGGTAAAACAACACTTTTAGGAGAACATTTTAAATGCTACTGTCAGCAACGATTTCCAACAACGTGTGTTCTCGAATGTCTTGCTCAACTGCTCATGCTAACGTACATATTACAAGTACAACTTATGTAATCATACCACAGGGGAGGGGTAGTAACAAAATTACAAAATTGCTGTAAAATCTGCTGTTCACACGGTGACATCTATAGAATAGCTTATGCTTTAGCTTGGATATATTGTGTCAAGAGGCATTACCTACTGTAGTCCGTGACAAGTACCAATTTTGGCTGGCCATTTTCTTTGACCAGCACATATAGTGTATATTATGAAATGAGTCTTGAAACAAGAATTAACATGCAGCAATAGACCTCTTTACCTTGGGCATAATGTTTTCTCATTTCAGACCATGTGTTCCTAGGTATTATTTCTTTGTTTAACGGTTGGTTGTGCATGAGAAGACATATGAATATGGATACAACTCAAACCAGACCACATAGACCACATGTTATCTGGAGAATAAGATTATTTGTTTGAATTGTATCCATATTCATGTGTCTTCTTATGAGAAACCATTAAACTCCAACATTCTTTTCTTGCTTAACAAATTTGCTTAACAAAAATGTCTAGAACTCAATTGATGTACATAATGATGTGTGTGTGTGTATGTTCTAGGGGTAGGGTTGAGTGGGTAAAATATACAATATCTGCTTTCTAGGTTATAATATACATGTAGTTGACTTGATTTCTGATTGAGCAGAGCTAATTCTGTTTAGTTCCAGCTCCTGTGCCTGCAAAAGACCAAATTCAGAGACAAGAACTGTAGGAGAAGCATCAAGTCAGGCATTTACTTCAAACAAGTGCTATATGCTACAAGGAACATCTCAAATATCAAAGGTAGTTATTGTGATTTTATTCTACCACAAAAAAACTGATACAAGCTCTAGTGTACATATTCTCATAAAGTACAATAAGTTGACTGCATAACACACACATTCTAACTCTCTATCAGTAGTTATGGGTTCCCTGTGGAACCAAGAGATTATAGGATGTTGAGACCACAGTCTGTGATGAAAGTATGTAGTCTCATGAGTGCGCCAGAGAAGAAAAGTTGGAAATAAAAACAAAAGTTTGTTGTTAGAATTCTTTCTCTGCATAGTTCTCTGTTTGGGACCGGATTCCAACCAGTAGGGCCTTCGCCCTGAGTGCCTCGGGTTCAGTTATATGTATAGATATAATTAAAGAGTAAACTGTAGTGTTAGAAGTGTCCAGTGAGGCTAGACCAAGCGAGTGGACTTGGAAAAAAACCCTGGGATACTACAGATGTCACTGAAATGGTTTTTCATGCCAGGAAAACATGTCACAGTCTACGACTCCAGCCACAAACATCAACATTTTACCCTGAATTACTTTCTCCACAGTCGGCATCCTTTAAATAAGTTTTAGGGAAGAAAATTATGAAAAGGGTATTGACCCATGGAGACAGGAATGCATACTAAAATGTTGATGTTTTTCTGGCATAAAAAACCAATTCATTGGCATCCATTGTAATTTCCCAAGGGTGAAGGCCATTTGTAACCTTCTTGGGCACTACAGTTTTCCCTTCAGTATTTCTCATTCATTCATTCTTTTTTCATTTCATGTTTTTTCCAGGGTGGTTCCAGAGTAATGTCATTTGATGAACACCATGCTCTATTAGTGATATCAAAACCATCAGTTAATCAGCTGTTTCCAGGATTTGGAGTTCTCAAGGTACATATAAATATTTATAGATTACTATATTTTATTGTTAATTCCAGGGCATTTTTTAATTGCTGAATCGCATAACTTGTGAAAAAAAAGACAAGCACTGTCAATGAGCAGTCAATACTGAGTCTGTGTGTTGCTTACGATTACAATTACGACGCTCATTTGAACCAGGCTTAAACAATTGCAAACTCAATTCACATGCTGTATCATTTAGGTAGTCAAAATAAACAAATTGTTTTTTTTTGCAGGTCAGCTCACTAGATGTCAAGCACTCAGAATTTGTGCAGATTCATCAGAAGCCACTACGTGATGCCTGTTTCAGTTGTCAAGGTGATGGACTGTTATTGACAGCTGGAATGGACAAGACAGTTAAGATTACAAGCATGATAAGCAACACTGTAGTACAAAGGTGAGTTTCTTTATGCCCTTGATGAGTTTCTTTTTCATGGGAATCGAGATTTGTTTAGTGGAGTTACGATAGTACATTTGCCTCTCAACTCTGGGGTTGCCGGTTTGATTGGCCTACATAGACTTGGTATCCCATGTGAGTAGAGTTTGTTAGGTCTCTCAATTGATTTGAAAGCTTTTTTCCAGGTCCTGTGGTTTTCATCCCTCTGCAAAACTTACTGTTACACACTAAATCCTGTGAGCAGTGAGATAGCTGTTAAGTGTAACGTTTATTAATGATTAATTTATGGATTAATAAATGTGCGATCTATCACAGTTATTCAACACCAGTACCTCCCTGGTCCTGTGCCTGGAACAACAAGCATCAGTTGGCAATACTCCTTAAAAAATTGTTTTTGAGTCCTTGAATACTCTGGAATTTTAGATTTGATTCTCAGAAACAAATTCTACATGTATTAATAAATGTGTAATCTGTTACAGTTATTCAACACCAGTACCTGCCTGGTCCTGTGCCTGGAACAATAGCGACTCCAACTACATGTACTGTGGGTTAATGAATGGCTCATGTCTCATGTTTGATGTCCGAAACACAAACACATTCCTAAAGAATCTACAAACCGAGGGCGATAGTTCATGTCCTGTTATATCATTAGCTCATGTGAAACCAGATATTGGTTCAAAATTGAGGTACTGTATATTTGACTGATAATAATATATATTGTTTTGCATTTGTGAGTCTTACCACTGATCCTGGATGCTTGGGCTCCCTGTGGTCACTGCCCTGCACAGATATCCCATGATGGTTGAAAAAGGGTGACAATATTAAATTTTATATGAACATCTCCAAAACTTTTTTTAATTCATTTATTGTCTTCTACTGTATTTCAGACCAGGGGGACTGCTTGTTTGTAAGCTTGGTGGTGCTTGTTTCTGGGAGAGCACGTTTGGTGTGGATTATCTACCCCACACCTTGACGTTACCAGAAGGATCCTGCACTAGTCTGTCCTTTGAGCCCAGGACACGTCACTGCATGTTCTCCTTGCGACCATCAAAGAACTTCCCCAAAACTAGACATGTGGTAAGTGGCCTCCTTAAATCAGATACCATCATCACTATCTTTATTACCTCTACTACCATCTATATCAGCATCATCATCTTCGTCAGCCCCATCTCCTTAACCATTAACACTATAATCATCAGCCATCACCATCATCTTCAACAACTTTGCTATCATTTTAACAATTATCTTCACCACCTCTTACGGTCTTCGCTACTACAATCATCAATCCCATAATAAACATATTAACTTAATCACCACTATTACCATTATCTTCGCCCCCACCACCATCTTCACCACGAACACCACTATCACAACCACCATCATTTCATCACCTGGCAGCATTGTCATCACCATCATCTTCATCAGCCGTACTATCATTTTAACATCACCATTATCTTGACCTCGACCATTGCCACCACATCATATTCACCTGAGGTCTTCTGCCAAGTCTAGTCACCATGAGCTCCCACAGTCAAAAAATAGCTTCATCATTTCAAATAACCATTGTGCGGCAAAAAACTGAAATATCCTACTTGCATTCTAGGTTTGTGAGCTCCAGGGTAATGGAATTGGAGTCTCGACCACCAGAGCACAGTCTGCTGACGACTCAAGCACTGCACCTGCTGAAGCAGTTGGTTCTGCATCAAATGAAGGAAGCCTTATTACCTGTAATGCCAAGACGCAGTGTATCGGTGGTCCAATCCAAAAGCTATTAAGCCGCTCGGAATTATTTACCAGCCCTGATAATAATGAGTCACTGATAGTTGCAGGACCAGATGAAGCAGCCAAAGCTGTAAGACAGTTATTACATGAAATTTTCGTGAAACTTTAATTTTGGGATTTCCAAAAAATTGCAACATTAAAGTGACAAGAAAAAAATGTTTTTCTAATTCTGTTTGTATATTTTTATTCCCAGACACTTTTATGGGATGGCATTACTGGCAACAAGCTTCAGAAGCTTCCCTACCAAGGTGAACCAGTATTAGATGTGCTACCATTTGCTGTAAATGGCCACAGTTTTCTAACCACCATTACTGAGCAGAAACTGGATGTTTACCGATGGCAATAGACACAAGTAGGAAATTAATTTAGGGATTATAGATTTAAATAATATTTAATATACTAAATGCTCAGAGTGAAATCACTACACCTGTGAAATAGATATTAGACTAATACACTTTAATAGACCCTAATAGGACCTTTGCAGCTAACATGCAGTCATGTGATATTTAACACTCAGGAAGGTTTGGGAGAAGTCTTAAGCTCTGTGTAAACCTCGCCTGCGGCTCGGTTTTACACAACAGCTCTCGACTTCTCCCAAACTTCCCTCATGTTTAAATCAGGCTATGTAAACACGGCATAATGTTTTCTATTTGTTTTATAAAATATTGAAATTGCCGTGTTTACATAGCCTCATGTCCCTTGGGAAAGGCTTCGCTGGAAGGCAAACAAACTCTAAAAAGCTTAGTATTTTAAGATCAAAAGCATGTTATGAAGGTACAACAGCATTTTTAAAGGCTTCACCCAAGGCATAAGAAATTTAATGGAAATTAATTTGAATAAGTGAAAAGGGCCTATTCCAATGTATCCTTTTGCAGCTATTTGACTATTATACTTTAACAAGCAATTTTTATTTCACAAGTATAGTGATTTCACTCGACAAAAAGACCTTTGAAGTTTGAGCATTTCATTTTCCCATTTCATGACCTTCCATCCTTTTGAAATTAAGAGTCGTTGTCAGATTTATATTCATATCTATCTGTATCTCCTCATGTTATTGGTCAAGAAAGAAAATAATAATACTTAAAGGAAAGATGTGGTGAAATGGGGAAAAATATTATCGACCAGATGGCTTCCCCCTTCAAGCAAACTGTTCTAGTACCCAAGTCAAGTTTATTGTTGTTTACATTGACAATATCTCATGATATTATTAAAATATCTCTAATATTAATATTATTAAAATAGTTGTATATAGTTGTAAATTTAAGCAATTTTTAATAAATAGTTTGTTTGAATTAAGTCGGAGTATCTTACTTTATAATTATGGTGGATATTTTTTACATTTTTACTTGTTACATTTAACTGTCTTGTATGAAAAATGCTTTCTAAATTCAGTAGGATTTTCGAAATTAACTTTTAAAAAATAAAAAATTTTATCATACTATAATTATCAAACAATGCAGAAAAATAATTAAAAAAAAAATTCTTAATGCTATTACAGTGCGGACACTCGAACCATGAACAGTTGTTTGACATTTTTTCATAATTATCCAATCAGCACTCTCTGTAAAAACAAAGGAATCAAACATTTTTAGGTGCCATCCAATCACAACAAACAAGAAATCTTTAGAAGTGTATTTTCAATCTTCTCATGTGAACTTATGAACTGCTAAATCACATAAATTATGGCGTTTAAATGTTGTGATTGGATGGCACCTAAAAAATTTTTGATCATTTTTTTAATGGAGAGTGCTGATTGGACAGTCATGAAAAATGAAAGTGTTCATGGTTTGTAATTAACATTATTCTTTAAGTGGCTTTCAGGAACATTATACACCTAAGTCCATAATGGCGCACATTATTGGAAACGAGGCATCCAGGGCCATATGTAAAGAAACAATAGGGTTTCTATGCAAAGTATATACTCAGTGTTCTGTCTTTCTTTGTGCCATCTTGGACTTAGGTGTATAAACATCTAGCCCCTGTATATTCCAGAATATAGTAAAACCTCTATCATTAAGTGACCAACTTCTATTTTGTGGCCACCTGGTGATTCCCTGAGAGTGGTCCCTTAATGCTCTATAACTGTGGTTTGATTCTGAGATGTGATAACTGCTGTCAAAATTATCGTGGGCTGGCATGAGAGCAAGGCAATTACGGGCAAAAATGTAAACAAAACATTTTTTTGCCCTGAATTGCTTTGCTCTCATGCCTGCCTGCAATATTTTTGACAGCAATTATGGGATTGCAACAACAAGACTTGCAATGCCAGACCTTTTCTGAAATAGGGAACATGAGTGAACATGTTGAATTGTGGTCTAGCTTGGATACAAACATTTCTTATTCCCCATGAATTACATTATAGTGATATACCCAAGCTAGACCACAATGCACCTTGTTTGGTGTCAGAACTCAGGCCCCTATATTATGGACAAAATATATAATTAAGCTTCCTTTTCTTTAACTGATAGACTCATATTTCTGTTAAGATGACGAGTGCAAAGCAACACACTGATTGTTAGCAGACATACTGCTTCTAATAGAACCAACATTCCATTCCAGTCGTAAAACTTGGTGATGATACTGAGTGGGTAGCCTGCCATTACTGCACCAACTGTAAAATACAATTATGTACGTCAAAGGAGTTGATCATAATCATGGCATAGAGCAGTTTTTGTATGACTATGGAAAACTTACGGCACAGACTGCACCTTGCTGTGACCTTGTCAGTGCCGTGCCAGTCATGAAAACATGACATTTACAAAATCTGTTCTATGAGGTTTCAGTAAAATTAATGTTAAAGTTATAGTGTGGGGTAAAGTGTTAAGGTGTAGTAATGCGAGCAACAAGTTCAAGCAATTTGTCAATAAACATTGTTGAATTGCATTGCAAGCTGCAGTGCGAATCTTACTTGTTATACCACCCTACACGCAACAAACATTATTTGTTGCAGAGGGTGAAAAGAGCTTCTACTTCTGTGACAAAGTTGCACAGAATTTTGTTGTTGCATGGGGTGGTAATATGAGCAACATTAGTGGGAAACATGGTACTGACATACAACATGTACATGGTACAGTACGCCATAACTTATCATGCTCTCCCAGGGCTCAAAATAACGGCTAGTCATACGCCAGTCAAGATGTCCGGCCTATGATATTTTATTTTATTTTTCTCAAATATGACTGGTCAACATGTCCGTCCAAAACTGTATTTGACCGGTCAAGTACCAAATTTGGCTGGACATTGACCGTTCACTGGCCGTTATTTTGAGCCCTGCTCTCCCATTTAAGTGCAAACTGCTATATTTGGAAATTATGGAAATCAGGGAAATATAAGACCAGCACTAAAGTAGTACCTACCACTGGCTGCTAAAGCCACAATGCCGTGGGTGGATGACGTCAACCCAACTGGACTGTTCTCAACTGCTAGTACACCAAACATGTTGATAGGACCCATTGCTGAACATCCCAATGCAAACGTTGTAAGCCCTACTATTACCTGGACAAAATTATCAAAAAGCATTAGTTACCTTACTCTTAAAACCGACAATTTGCCTAGTCTGAGAAAACAGACGTCCTTTCACGGGGGATGAGGAGCGAAAGAACATCTGTTTTCTCACTGGACAGGGTATGATTGCCCAATTTCACTATGACACTATGACGTCACAGCTTGTTTACATGGACAAGAATAATAGAAATTTAGGCTAAATCTTCTTTGGTTTGGGATATTTAGTATATTATTTAGCTGCCCTCACTTTCCACTATGTTATAAACCAAATTTTATTGGGATTTTTATTGGGATTGAATTTGGTTTTGCTTTTATTTCCCCGGCTCCCTTCTAGTGACCATGATTCTTAGCATTACAGTGCTTTTCATATATCCACGACTTACCTGACTCAAGATGTCTGGCGTTTTGGCTTCCGTCAATCAAATTTACAACAAGCTGAGTTCATTCCGATTGAGCGACAAGGAAATTCCCTCGACTAGACAGCCATTTTCACACAGGAATTTATTTATCGTTCGCGATCAGAATGAACTCGACACGTTGTGAATTTGATTGACTGAAGCTAAAAACACCAGATGTCTGGAGTCAGTAGGTTGCAGAAATATGAAAAGCGCTGTAAAACAATAGATTGTTTTGATATAATGTCATAGTGAAATAGAGCAATTTGCCATTGAAGCTGACAAAGCAAGCTTTAGTGGAATGCAAAAAAGCCACTTCACTTCTTTGGAAGAACGCAAAGATAGTGCCAGCACTGTGCTCCGTTCACTAAGACAGCAAATCGGATTAAAAATATGGACAAACTATTTTACCTTGGATGTTTCCATGACAATAACTGTTCTCAGTACATGCAGGCTCATAAACATGAAAAGTATATAGACCAGTACTAGAGGCATTCTTGGACTAGAAGTAGTCTGGTGATTAAACTAAAAATGGAAAAGAAAAACTTAAATGCGATAATGTTTTGTGTTATGATTGGTCGAGCAACCGATTATTATATGACACGATATACATTGCTCTGACTTTGAGGTTATCCAAAGTTTGGCAGAGCAGAACTTATACTAAAACCTCTTTTTAGAGTCTTGATGACAATGACTGCAGTCGCACTATCTTGGTTTAATAGCAAACCTTGACGAATGTGACTGCCGTAAGTGGTCGCAGATGTGAGGTATTGAGTACTAATCAGTATGTTACCTTGGCAACCAGTTTATCTGAGAAGTATCCAGATGTGATGCTTCCAATGAACCCACCAACTTCAAACATGCTCATGGCCACACCAGCTTCAATTGAAAACAGTATAGTGGGGTGAGAGAATGGGAAATTATTTAATGATAATGATTTATGATTTATATAGTGCCCTCTATATGGATATAATCAAAGGTGCTTGTAACAATCATGAGAGGTGGTTAGTATGAGGTGTAAGCACTAAGGGTGGTCACTGCCAGGGTTTCTTTAAGTCTTCGGTGGTTCTTTTACGTCTCTCCGATATTGGTAAGATGAAGTGTGGAGAGACAGGACTGCCATTTTAAGTGGTCATCTGAGCCACTTGAAAGTCTAATTCTTTGTAGATGTAATTACAAAGGCAGCACTTTCTCCTCAGTTATTTTAAGACCCTGAGTGTTGGTCTGGCTTGGACTCGAACCATGACCTCCGAAAACGAAAGTTCAGTGCTCAACCAACTGAGCCAACCGAGCCAACCGGGTGGCAGTTTTAATCCCCTTGATGTCTAACCTGCCTTGCCCCACCCTCGACTAGTTGGGAGTATTCTGGAACCACAAAATATACACTTCTCAGACCCTCCATTACCTTGGAAATTCTGATATCCTTACATGGGGGAGGTACAGTAGTATGGATATTTTCTAGAACTACACAATGTATCCTCAGACCCTGACCACAATATGCCCTCCCAACCCCTAGGAAATTAAGAGGTATGGACATTTTTTGGAACTACACATTTATAATAATAATACTCTCCTCAGATGTCTCTCGAATCCCATAATTGGAAATTCCAATCTGCACCCCTTCCCTCCTCCCCCGAACATGGAGAAGAGAAAGATAGAGAGTTGTTATGAATGTAAAATGACGTGGGGCTGTTTCCAAGCATTTTTATATTGGATGGATTTATATTGGATGGTTAATGACCTTGCACATTATGTATTAGATTACCACTGTTTTCATTGCTACAAGCTGATCTAGGCAACTGTTGCAACAGGGACATTAGGCAATATACTACCATCAATCAAAAAAAATAGCAGTGTATTACCTGATTTCCCTATTAAGACTGTTGACTCGATCAGTGCGTAGCAATGAAAACAGTGATAAAGGACATCACATTATAATTAATCTTCTACAACTACTTACCATCATACTGAGATCTTCCTTTATCTTGAATCAAGTATAGCTGTCCCCAGTCAGCGACCCCAAACTTGATGAAGGCAGCCATGAAATAGCCAAACGAAATCATCCAAAGAAAAGGACTTCTGAGAACATCTGTAATGGAGCTACTAGTTTCCTCTACTGTCTCGCTGGTATTTTTGTTATCACTTGACGCAAGATTATCAAGTCCAATTTCTGAAGGTGAGTTGTATATACTTAGATATACTGCCACCGAAATGATTATAGCACTGCCTCCGGGAATAATGAATGCATAACTCAGGCCATAGTTGAGAAGTAAATATGAGATAATGACTGGTGATAGGCTTGCTGCTAGGTTACTTGATGCTGTAAGAACACTCCATAATGTACCGAACTGGTGGCAAAATAATTAATAAGCTTAATAATATTTTTTTAAAGAAAATAAAGAGCTTTTTTGACTTGAAGTAACTTAAATGTACCATTTGGTGACAAAACACAATTAAACTTGATTCTCTCAAAACTAGTAAAAAGTTCTTATTTTGAGGTCCCCAGATAAGAGATCATAAGTTTCTTAGAGTATAATCTTTTATCTGGGGCCTATATAAGAACTTTTTACTGGTTTTGAGAGAATCTAGGAGAATCAAATTTTAGAGTGTAAATAATCAAAATAATTTTTTTGGAAAAAAGAAATAATGAACAAAAGCAAGACAAAGAAAACATAGAGCTTTTTAAAGTTAATGAACTGAACAAAAGCTTTTCATGCATAAACTTAGTCAAAATGACCTATTCATGCAGCAAAATACGAACAATAAGCTTAATCACGACAGTAAATGATAAATATGTAAACAAGACAAAAAGGACCGGCAAAAATATCAAGTTTAAAGTATTTGAAAGCATTATATCAGATAACTGACTAATAGCTAACTAATAGTGGATGAATTTAATAGTTCCTTCAAAGATATACAAACATTATCGTTTACCTCTTTAGGTTTGAACCAATTTTTGATGAGCGTCGCGCAAGGTGGCCATCCTACTCCTTGAACCAAACCATTAACCCCCCATAACACTGTCAAACTCCACAAACTCGTATAGTATCCGATAGCAACATTAACTAAAGCACTTAGGAGTAATCCAGAGGCAAATAAGCCACGAGAACTAACACTATCACCCAAAAATCCCCCGATAAATTTGCTTAATCCGTACGTAATGGTATAACTGCTTGTAATTATACCGAGTTTGTGCTGATTTTCTTTCGTTAGATTAAGTTCTTTTACGATCGAAGGAATAGAGAATGTGAAGGTCTTCCTTGTGAAGTAATAGAAGGAGTATCCGATAAAAAGCGACGCGAATACTTTCCATCTTGTTCGCTGGTACAAAAACTCTCTGCTTTCCGCCATCTTTGTTTTGCTAGTCAGCACAGGAAGCCCGAGAAGTGCATAAAAAAGTCGAATAAAGATTTTTGTGCGCGCTTTGAAAAGAAAAATATTCAAAAGATTAAAATTATTCACTCCTTAATAAAAACTAATTATTAATTTCTATTCCTTTTTTGAACTCGTTTTAATGAGCTCGTTTTAATTTAAAAGTTTTGTTCATCAGCTGTTTCGACGAGGAACGCCTGGTAAAATTCATGTTTTGTAGTGACACTCTAACATTAACGCAGTGCTCTAGCAAAAAGTCTACCATACATAATTAAATGTAACTCTTTCCTATCTCGGATACAACAATATATATATAATACAATAATACTTTTTATTTCACTTTTCTATTGATATATACAACCATCTATAGTTTATGCCTTTAAGGCTTACATGATCTTTTTCACTATGCCGAATCTAGGTCGGAGTTTGTCGAATTAACATTGGTCGGCCGGGGAGAGGAGAAGGGGGAGAAGAGTACACATGATAAAGAGCGCAGGGGTGTATCTAGGGGGAGAGGGGTACTAGGGTACCCGTGAGCTCCCTTTATAGAAAAGGAGTGATGAATAAGAAAACAATCTGGCTGTAGCAATAAAAAGTAATGGGGTTCGATATTATGATGTTCAGAAGCATCCCGAGAACAGCCCGTGGAAAATTCCTTATTGTTTTTTGTTCGGCGGGCACTTTAATCTCGTCCCTGACCAAGAGAAACGTGGGTTCTGGGGACGAGATTGCGGGCGCTTTGGAGGGGACAAACCAAAATGGCAGCTTTTCGGGCTTGTGCACCCTTACAACCTTAGCAAAACCACTTCATATTTTTAGATATCGAAGCAAAAAATCTTTACATTCTCAGACACCACAAGATTATCATATGTTATTTCTGCCCTCTCATCTTATCTACTGTCTCAATAACCTTTAAGGATCAAATAGATCTCGATAAACATTGTCGTGTAATACAACAAGGCCTAGGGTATCTTACTTGCTCATCTATACCCTTCAGTGTTTTGATTTTGACACGTGTGTGGGTTTGTAGACCACGATTTTCATCACTCATAGTAAGCAGATAACGATAAAATATTCAGTATCCTAGCTAGATAATTTCTGCCTTGCATGTGTCTGGGGGTCCTAAGACTAAGGACCTGAAAATGGGTGATTTTTTTAGTCGAACTAAAGATTAATGTTTTGGTGAACAACATTTTCGTTATTAGGTAATTTCTTTACTTTTGAGGTAATTATGCTCTGCTTTTTTAGTGATGAATGATGAATGCAAAAAGGAATGTTTTGGTGAGGTCATTTTTTTAGACACTTCTGCCCTCTTCGTTAATTCGGAGCTAGTCCTTACAAAGAAAAATGGGGGATTTTTCCTCGTAGTATGTAAGTCAATATGTCAACGATGAATGTTTGGGTGTTGGTCTTTGGGATTTGTCCTCAAGAGGCAGACAGGAACGATTCGATAGACAGACCCAACGACAACAAAACAAACAGAAAATTAACACAAACATTGTCTTTTACTTGGAATCAAGTTTGTTATTTGTTCGTGTCAAGGCTTGGGATCACTAGATGTCCCGTAGATTTAAACTTGGACTAATGATCGTTCGCCAATGCACCCTTCTCACAATTATATTGAATGCGAGGCTAACGTGGAAATACAAAAGAATTGCCACAAATTCCATCGAGAAAAAGTGTGATTACTTTTGTGTTTCATGTTAGCCTCGCATCCAAGATAATTTTGAGAAGGGTGCATTCCGTATGTTTTGGAAATTAAATGTGATAAAGCCTAAAAGCAGAGGTCTTGTCATAGCCTTGCTATGAATAAATTATTCCCCATTGAACCAGCATTGGACCCTTTTACTTTGAGCATAATGTTTTCCTATTTCAGCCAAACCATATGTCCTTCCCTTGGCTAATGTTTTCCCATTTCAGACCACATGTCATTCCCTTGAGTTTCTTTTATGAACCCTTTTCTTTAGGCATAGTGTGTTCGTATTTCATACCATACGTCATTCCCTTGAGTATTATTTCCTTTATGGACCCTTTTACTTTGGGCGTAATGTTTTCCCTTTCCAGACCACATGTCATTCCCTCAGTTCCCTTTAACCAGGGCCTTGTATCAGGCTCTCGGGGGGGGGGGGGGGGGGTAAGTTCCCTTGAGTATTATTTCCTTTATAGACCCTTTAACTTGGGCGCAATATTTACCCTGTTCAACCATCCACTCCAATAGTACTAATTTTAAAAGAAATAATACTTAAAAACCTATTACGCCCGTAAGTAAAAGGGGATCTATTTCTGGTCACCATTTATCATCCCGGTTGCTGCATCCTAGATCTTGGCAAATCCTCTCTGATCATCCCCTGTTTAGTTTGGATAGCACAAAATCATACATCTTAAGTATTATAAGCCCACGTCATTTCGTTGAAACATTCTTGACAGAGGTCATGTTTTAGAAGCTAGAAATACCACCCTAACGGTAAGGAAATAGAGGCTCCCATTTCACGTTGGACGTACGAAACATGCGTAAAGCTGTGAGGCTGTTTATCCAAGTGTACGCCAGAGATTTTGATCAGTGTTGCGTGTTTATAACCATACCTATGCTTCGAAAAGTTATCTTGGTTTTGCATCAGTATCATTAGATGGTTAAGTTCTCTGTTTGTTTAGGGTTGTGTCCATATCTTCTCCGCTGAGCTGGAGGGAAGATCCGGCTGAATATGACATGACGTCCACAATTCTCTACTGGCACCGGAACTGCTTCAATGCTTCTACTACAGTCGGAAAAGATTTTGAGTGAGTACGTTTTATGCATACCATCCTAATGAGCCGTCCTTTTAGCATTTCCTTTATATATTAAGTATCACAAAGTGTTTCAACGCAGTATAAACTCAATGCCCGAATACTAAATTATTTGCATTAAAAACAATCTTTATTTTAATAGTGAGTACGTCACAGTTTTGTACCGACCAACTTGTTCTCTCATGGATTCTAGATATGTGCTAAGTTTACCAGCTTTAACGACAGTGTTTCACTTTGTTTTAGTTGTTCGGCCTTAAAATCCCTGATCCAAATTGAAGAGCGTCTTTCCTGATCTGTGATAATCGCCTCGTGTAATCTTATTGTTGTTTGAGATTAGACTTTCTTGAGCTGATTTGAGCAGTTTGTCAAGAACAGCCAGGAGTCGGTTCTCGCCTGGTACAACTTTCCTCCAATAGTTTCCAAAACAACTTCGCTGAATCGAAGCTCGGCGTGTGTCAATGAGGACTCACCAGAAGAGATCTCACTGAACGTACTGAATCTCAAGCATCTTCTCTGTCAGTGAAAGTCAGATAAATAAAACTACAAAATTCGAACCCAATAATAATAAAATTCGAATTTATAAATTCCATAATTTGAGTTTCTTCTGATTCTTGCCTCTGTAAGTTATCCAAGACTGCAAGTAGACATCATATAAAGTAAACTGTATTCTACAAATATGGCAAACTTTGAAATTAGAAACAAAATTTACTTTCCGACTTTAAATAACAAGCTTAAAAAATCGCTAGTGAACAACTATAAAGATTAGATTTTTGAAGCAATATTATTGGTACCAAATAAGTAGTCAATACTACAAATATCTTCCATCAACAATCACGTACGTTCTAATTCTAATACATGTTGAAACCCATCCTTAAATTAGGATCCTTCAAACTAAAGGTCTTTGCTAACTTTTATGATTTTGCTTTACTGATCCCTAATAGAACTTGCCTCATTTGTGCCGTATTTTTAGACACAATCCCACTGTCAGTTCCCAGGGTAAACATAAGCAAATCCCAGCTGTGATGCCTGGAAAAAAATCCCATGCTGGCGATTCATATTTCCGTTTTCAAATCCCATCCCATTCATACTTAACTATGTATACATATACAGTCTGAGAAACGTGTGAGAGAACAGCATGAAAAGCGTAGGTAGATCTCTCCTGGAGGGAGGTGGAGGGGGCGTATTGTTCACCAAATTCTAAAGTTAGAAAATATTCAAAGACATTACGTAATCATTTCTAAGTACCGTTATATTCACTAGTGAACATTGAACCACCATGTGGTCTATTTGCTATGCTCTAGCTTATTAGGCATATCAAACTATATACAATGATGTTGAAGATTTTATTTGTTTCTAAGCCTCATAACCCCTCGTAGGAAACTGCTTTTGTACTTAAAGTAAAAAGAAAAAGATGGCCGACACAATTTCTCAGCTGGAAAATGAAAAAAAAAACTTTCTAGGCTTTGAATTATATTGTTATTATTGGCTACATTTTTCCTATTGTGATTGCACTCTGTTTACTATGAGCTTTCATATTGCATTCATAACGTTGAATTCGGTTCTAAGACCTCGCTTTTCTATTTTCTGCAAGGCTTTTCAACTTTTGATCGAGTTATCAAGTACTGAACTTATAAAGCGATACATGAAATAGGACTGAGAAAACGTACCGACATTGCAGTTGTCTGGTCGAAGAAACACCCCTATAAAAAGCGTCCCAAAATTTCCAAATTTATGCTGAATCATTTAGCTATCTATCTCAGCGGGTGATCATTGAATGCTCTCAGTGAGTCCCTTCCATTGTGATTACTAAACAAATCGTATCCATAAAAAACTTTTCAAATGCGAAGAATAATTGAGTCAGTTTGTATCACTGTAGCTGTTTTGGTGATTGTTGGCCGGCTCAGAGCGAAGAAAGAACGCAGAGAAAAGCGGTAATCTGAGCAAAAAAACGAAGAAGAAATTTTTCTTTTGGTGTTTTATGCTACTGTTTGTCTTCGCGATCATTTCAGTGGAGTCCATACCGTTGCCTAAGTGGGGAGGAGTAAGTAAAAAATCGAAATATAAGCTGAGAATTGAAAGTATAGTGGTAGTGTGTGCGAGTAAATTCGTTTATTCACTATGAAAAGTAACTAGCTATGTGTAACTTGCAGATTTTATCCGGCAATTGGGAACTCAAGATTTTCACCTCATTTCAATTTATAATTATAATTTTTATTTTATTTTTTTTATTTTTTACGAGTATTTATCATTGTTTAAATCCGAGCTCAAGATTTTTACCTAATTAGAAATTTAAGAAAGTTCCAAACCTATTTTTTTCTGTAGATTGTTTATCTTTTTGTTTTAAGTTCCGAAATCGAGAAAATTTGATTGTAGCAATTTGAGCTCAGGTGAGCCTTATAGATCTAGTAGAGGTAATTTTTTAGGTATTCCAAACGTAGTGTGTTGCGCACACTTTAGCTAGACGTTGAAAGACGAATTTTACTCGTCAGCCCTCAGATAACATAACTGACCTAAGTCGTTCCGTGGTCGAGGAAAAAGCTGGGTCGAGTTGGCTTTACAGTGCATTGTGGGGCTGTTTTAGGAGATGAAATAGTCACCATCTTGGAAATATGTCCCCTAATGACAGTCCCACAATGCACTGTAAAGCTAACTTAGCCAGTTTTTTCCTCAACTTCGGAGCGTCAACCTCCTTTTACTAACTGCCCTAACTGTGCGCGCTCTACAAGACGCCATCAAACCATATGAAGATCATGAATACTGCGCAATAGTTCATCGTATAAACATCACACACACATCATTCATACGTAACACATGTAATGACTCCGAGAAAATACTGAACATAGAGCGGTTTTGAGTGGGAAACTTACAGTAAGTACTGTCTTACTGCACAAACACGGTACGACATGCCTTAACATTGAAATGGCTTCCATTATCTCCCAGTAATTCATCCAATCACAACGCGTAGTAAGGCTACTGTAAGATGCAGTTTTGCTCCAGTTTACGGCTACGAATTTGCCAGCCATATCGTTTCCCATTCATTCAAACGCTCTAAATAACTCGAACGCCGTGTAATGAAAAAGGTATATACTTGACTGGAGTTTATGTCGACGTTGGTCGTTCGTCGGAGTAAAGAAGGAATTATAATGGAAAAGGCAGAAGGTTTATAGTTTTGATAATGGAAATGACTCATTGAGTGAATATCACTAATATGATGTATGTGGCAAATTTTAATTAGCCATATCGTATTTTACCGTAACCTTAACTACGAGTGTGATTGGATGAAATTTCGGCGGCGAAAACAATGGAAGACCTCTTCATTTTAGATAGTTAGTGGACCGCGTAGCACAATCAGTAAAATATGAAAAATAATGAAAAGCAAGCGTAGTCAGAAATACCGAACGACGGCTATGTCGAGCATTCCCCGAAGGAAAAGATCGGAGAAAGTCAATCTTTATTCTTTTAATCTGCACAATATACCATGTCAAAAATTGAAGAAAAATACAATGGGGTGGCGAATCTCTAAAAATTAAAAATTCTAAGGTTTTAGTCGGCTCTTCAGTTCCAGGGTCTAAAAAATTTCCCTGTTGTGAACTCGACAAAGAAACTTTTTAATTATTCAGAACAAACCTCCAAGAGGGTAAGTTAAAAAAGAAAACCGAAATCTTATGCCTATGACGCTTTATATAAACTCTGGTATATCAGTTGCAAAGTCTTCACACTCGCGTACTTGAGGAAAGATTCCTTATGCACCTTTCCGTAGTCTTCCCACAATCCCTTATGATCCCAGCGCGAGCTCGAGGTCAGGGTAAAATTTGCATAAAAATGTATAAAAAATATGCAAATTTTACCCTGACCTCGAGCTCGCGCTGGGATCATAAGGGATTGTGGGAAGACTACGGAAAGGTGCATAGATAAAGATGCACAGTAAAGGCAAATAATGCAAATAGGTGCATACGTACAAAGGTAAAGAATTGTAAGGTAACTAACTCGGCCATATAGAAAAAGCTTAGAGATTTTTATAGACACTATAGTCCATCTTAACTTCCTCTTTAAAAGACAGCTTTAAAAAAATCTAAGATTAAGTTCGCTAAACCTAGAGTTATTTGTAGTTTTTGGACCCAATGGTAGAGATGCACAATATAGTGAATACTTGTCATTGATGGTGCATGGTGAGGAACGGTGATTCTATGTGAAACAGTAGCGAGACAGTATCCGATCTCGAACATGAAAAACTTAACGACTTCTGACCATAGATGGAGTTGCTGACTTATCGAAAAGTTTGAAGGAGTTCGAAAGGTTGAAAATTTCGATTTTTAAAACTTGCCAATTTAAAAAAATAATTCTTAAACATTTGGAAGCTTTTTGCTCTTTGAAATGATAGTCCTAAAAAATTAGCCATTCCACGAGTTTTTCTAGCTTAAGGGCTTTATTTCTGGACCCAATTTGATCAAAAATATTTCTGGCTAAAGAAAAGAGTATGTCACATCAGTTCGTTCATGTTGATGTACTGGAATTCATATTAACAATTTGCCTGCTAATTTTTTCTTTCAAAGTCTTCCAAAGTTATACTAGCAAAAGTTTAGCAACTTTATGCAAGAACTACCTTAGAAAATCTATTTACCTAAGACACAATTTTCCAATTTGTTTTATTTCTCAATGCGTTGCCATAGCGACCCTTTTGTTTACTCTCTGAGGGCGGTCGTCAATTATATTGCGGCATTCTGATTGGTTAATCCACAGCCGCTCACAAGGAAAGCTTGTAATTATATAATTCGTCGGAAGTGCGTGTGAAATCCTTTGGGAGACTTCAAGATGACGTCACAGATTGTTATTTGGCGCGGGTGTTTACGTAAAATTGGTTTTTGAGTCCTTAGGCCTGTCACCTTTTGGGACGATCTTTTGTTTTCGATTGTGTGCTGTTTTACATACAGAATTGGGCTTTGACGCGTGCATACCTTGCAAATCAGGCCATCTTGACCAAACCTTCTTTCTCAGATACGTTCACTGAATCAATATATACTTTATTTACAGCCTACCTTGCGAAATCTCTGTGAAGGTATTCAGTTGTGACCCTCGGACGCCACTATAGGGATTTAGGACGATCCCTTGTCGTAAGGGTACACAGAGAAGACGGATTTGCAATAATATGCCCAGCACACGAAACCGTGGAAGAAACAGTGAGCTTCTCTCTGCTAAACTCATAGAAATTGGTCTCATAAAAAGGCGAGATTACAGCGACGTCAGTGGTAGTCGTAGCACCAAGAACAAGACCAAGAAATCTAGTCCTTGTAAGAAAATAAAGCTAGAAAATGAAGACGAAAATATCATAGGTAAGAAAATGCAGACAAAGTCATTTGAAAGTTATTTCAAAGATTTTGACTTGAGTCATATATGTTTATTCATGGTGTAAATTTTGACCTTCAGTTAAAACCTCATTTCGTCACTCAATATTCATATGGTACCATCGTTTTGCTGGAGAGTTTGTGATTATATAAACTTATGTAATTCATAATCAATGTGTGTGGCCCTATTGATTGCAGTACGCTAATTTCGATGACAGGACCCAAAACTTTTTAATTCACACAAAAGTTATAATGCAACTAGTTGGAATCCAATTATCTGGGTGATTTGTAAACACGATTTCTTCCAAAAAAGTTGAAATGAGTACTGTAAAACTAAACCTGAGAGAAAATTGGCTTTTTTTTCGCGTGAGATAGTGATGTTATTTGATGGTTTGAATCCTGCGAGATTATTAGGTCCATTGATTCATTAATAGGCATTTTGTCTTTCACTAAATTAAAAAATAATTACTCCCTAGAGTAATAGACTTGGAACTACACATTAAAACCCTCTACAGAAACTCTAAATTTTTTTCCATCCAACAAGATACTTCTCTCTTCGTGTCAGAGTTTTTCGAAGTTTTTAAAGTTCCTTATCGGGTGAACTAAAGACAGTGATGAAGTGTGGAAGTTTATCAATGGTTTAATGAAACGGCATCTGTAATTTGTGTAACTTTATAGTTGGTAGCGATTGATTGACCTGCCCTATTGTTGTTTCCCTTTCCGCTTCGTTACAAATGGGCCATTGAATGCGCTGATTGCTATCAGTAAGTGTGCCAGTGGTCAGCGCATTTACGCACCCTGCCTCACCATAACCGCGCGTACTATAGCTATTCCTCGAAGTGTAAACCCAAGATGCGATATCAGAAGTCACGGCGCAGTCCCAGGAAGAGAAACCTTAGTAAGTACACGCGCAGAAACTTTTAAAACGTTTCCACAAGGAAAGAGCATTAAGTCAGGTGTTGACATGTTTGCCTCGCGATAAACTCTCGTATTTTCATTTTTTCTGGCAGTTGCTGAAAGAGACATGAAAGAATCGAAGACAAGGCTTTTCCCTATTAATGGAGTTATCTCAAAATCCAAGAAAGAACAGCTAACTCTCACACTTGAATGGTAAGTGTAGTAATATTTTTTCTCGTCCCTGGTGCTGCGTACTCTGTTAAAAGTCAATACAGAGGTCAAAGAAGCTCTGTAATTATAGTTATTATTATGAGCTCTCGCTATTTTTTCTCCATATCTTGATTTTGAAAGTTTTGTTCTGGGAGTTTTTATTGCAATTTGTCGTTCTGTTGTTCAAGACAAAGGGGCAATTTACAAGTGCTTAGGCTCACTAACTTCTGGTCTTCTCTTAGAACTGCCTAACTTTGCATATCAAACTCTCTTATCTTCACAATCTTTATTGACAAAACTACGACTAAATGGTGCTGTCGAAAAACTTCCACGTTCTGTACTTCCCACGTACGAAAATTGAAAATTTAGAAAACTGTGACGAAAAATCTAAGATTAGCGGTGTCTGGGAGTTTCAGTCGATTCTATGAAAGCGTTAGCTTTGGTACTCTAATGATCGATAATTTTGTAACTGTATAAGCATTTTGCGTTAAGAGCGTTTGATTTAGATTTGAGTGAATATTCTTTCTTCCAATATCTATCGCAGAGGGCACACTTTATCATCGTAGTTCAAGGATGTAATCGGCTTATGCCATCGATCCGTCCCAGGGGTAAGGGGCTGTTTTCAGATGATAGCGTTGGCTAGAGACTTATGTAGCACGAATTGATACCAAATTGAAGTGATTTCTAATAGTGGTTTTTGTTGCGGAAATAGCGCGGGAAAAAAGACTAGGAGTCCTATTATAAGTTTATTTAAACATCTTCAAGAACAAAGGGCATCTTTTTTGCGGCTTTTCTTTGCTTCACACTTCGTGCTAGCTCATTATGTATCACCCCTAGACTGACGAGGTGCTACCTAACGCAAGCTCAACCCGCTCTACCAGTGTTGCTATTTCGGTCGTCTCCGCAAACGTTGTGTTGTTTCTGTCAATCCATGTCAACGAACCCAGCTCTAAAATAAATGAATTTTCTTAAGCTTGGACAAGTAGACACTAGGTCAACATAAATGCCAAAGCTTATTCGACCAATCAACCAATGACGTACAATTTGAATAATGCATATCATAGTTGACCTAAAAACAGGTTTCACGACGTAAGACTCGAGATTGGTATTTTAAAAACGTTTGATAATTGATTGTTTCTTTTCCTGACGGAATATTTGACGTAAGAAAAATGGATGGTTTTTGAATTCCAAGGCCTGTGTGAAGTCACTCTACTGTGTGTTTTGCTAGCCACTCTTTTGGACTTGATGAAGTGTACTTTGTAACATGGAGGCGTTTCCGGTGCAAAAGAAAAGACTTGTCTTTGCTGTCTTTCAGAGATCGCTGTAAACTATTATTTGTAGGAGTGACTGAACTTTGAGGAGTTTTGTTTGCTTTTGAAACACGCACATTTGGAAGTGGAAATGGAATGAATCTAGTTGTGATATATGGCAACGTTAGCGACATTTTTCAATAACAAACTATCTCAAATATTCGAAAGACAGCATCTTTTTTTTTGCAATACGTTTTTGCTCCAAGGTCTTTACTGAGCATACGCCACTCGATAGTTTTGTTAAGTGCACGCATAGTTTTGTTTTGCTTTATACTGAAATAAAAAGTCCACGAAACCTTCTCTTTACTACTAAAAACTGCTTAAAAACTACTTACTAAAACTGGCTACATTTTTTCGCGATTTATTCGATACCATTTCTTCGACGAAAACATGGGTGTAAAATGATATCGCCCTATTAATAGAAGTCCTTCAAACTCGAACATTTTCTTGAAAAGTATAACTGCATTTCAAATTGTACGCATCAGCTTTCTTCACTGATCAAATTTGTTGCTGAAATATTTAGCGACAAACTGGGCATGACTAAGTCAGTAGTTCGTTAGATAGTTCGTTTGCGCATCTGCTCGTAAGAACTCGCCCTTCTCTGCTTCTCGTTCGATGTTTATTGTCCCTATTTGCGCTTATGCACAATTGCAATCGTTTCTTTAGACAGACAAAAATGCTTCCCTTTTTCAGCTTTTGTCTTGTTTATAATTTTCAGATAGTGTTTTTATTGATAACTCATTTAATTAACATCAATACATTACGGTAAATGCGTTTATAAATAGTGCGCAACAGGTTGTGTTCGAATAGGATTACACGGAAAAGTCTTTATCACTTCAACAACTCTTGCATTACATCGGTAAGATCTGCGCGGCGCGCGCTCGACCGCACAACCATTTATTTCCCATAAACACATTAAGCTGTCTATAGTTCTTCACAGGATTTTCTTTTCGACCTCTTACATGCATCACAACTTTTCTTGTTTGATATTGGAAAACCAACTTGATCCCTTTATTTGTTGTTCTTGTTTAGTCAAGGAAGTGCCACTATTTCTTGCGATTGTTTCTGCTCTTTTGTTCAAGTTTTCGAGGCTTTAGTTTCGCGTCTTTTTATAGCCTCTATTAAAAAGACGTTTTAGCTAAAATAACTCTACACTTCTTTATTTGCTGAATAGATTCGCTCGGTCATTAGTGAATTAGTGCTCTATTTTGAGTGCACATCTTAATAAACAAATCATTTGATGCAAAGTTTTCTATCTTCATTAAGACCGCTCTATTACGTGATGCAGGTTTTGATCGTGCGGTGCGGTTGGGGTTTGACGTGATGCGGTTAAAAATTCGTACTACATTCTCCTTTCACCTCTGGGGTCTCGGATTCGATTCCTGGACTCTGCATCACATGTGGGCAGACTTTCTTACTCAGGCTCTCCCTTGATTCAAGGGTTTTTCTTCGAGTTCTCCAATTTTCTTCCCTCCTCAAACCCTAACAAAAAAATTCCAATTCAATCTGTGAGTTAGTCGCGCCTTGCCTTAGATCAGCCCAGGGGTTGTTTCAGTGTTCAATCTGTGAGTTAGCCGCGCTTTCCTTAGATCAGCCCAGAGGTTGTTTCAGTGTTCAATCTGTGAGTTAGCCGCGCTTTCCTTAGATCAGCCCAGAGGTTGTTTCAGGGTTCAATCTGTGAGTTAGCCGCGCCTTGCCTTAGATCAGCCCAGAGGTTGTTTCAGGGTTCGATCTGTGAGTTAGCCGTGCCCTGACTTAGATCAGCCCAGAGGTTGTTTCAGTGTTCTATCTGTGCGTTAGCCATGCCCTGACTTAGACTGATCAGCCCAGAGGTTGTTTCAGTGTTCGATCTGTGAGTTAGCCATACCCTGACTTAGATCAGCCCAGAGGTTGTTTCAGGGTTCGATAAGGTTTGAAGGTTTTGACTGTAGCTTGAAACGGTTCAAATTTCCCGAGTGTTTTGCAATACGGCCAGTGAATACTCAACAAATATTTCAACTACAATCCGACCAAAATGACCCTCGTAACACGACCTCTTCCTTAGATCGACCAGCATTTGTAGAAGCGAAGTTCCATATCAAACGTTTTTCCTAAAGTATTGAATGTCAGTAATTGGTTTTTCAGATGATGGAAAAGAAATCAGATCGGATAATGTAGCCTATTTATTGTTCCCTTTTCTTACCAGAGTAGCACTTAATAACCAGTAGCTAACAAACCTGTGACCCTCACTGGTTCCATAATCGAATTTTAAAAGTTGATTTATATGGAGAGAGAAAAACTGGAGAAGCCGGGGAAAAAACCCTCGAAGCACAGGAGAGAACCAACTGAAGCTTCTCTACTCACATATAATGGCGAGTCGGCTTGAAGTCGAACCCAGTGGCGAGAGGCACCATCTCATTCCCCTGGTTATTATTCCTTTCTTTACCAGAGCGGCGTGTGAGAAAATATTTTAATATGGTTGTAACTCAGCGAGGATTCTTCTACCCCAGATTCTTGAAATGGAAAAAATAATATTCCGCCCAAAATAAAGCGGTCTATTTTACCCCCCAGTCATGTAATGTCGTGGTTCAAAGTAAGACATTCTTTGTTTCTTGAAGAGGGATCGATTTTCAAGGAAGTGAGATACAAAATGAATACATCCGATCACTACCCGACCAGAGGAAGTGCTTTAGTTTCGGGTTTATCTGTGACGTGCTTGCGGTTAGCATCGAGGGGTTACTGCGGGATATCCGAGGTTTTTTGACGTGTACATTCTTTGTTTTTTCTGATAACAAAGTCATCCGAGATTTTCTTCCGTGTCTGTTACCGCATAACGTATCCTCCGAACAGAGCCCTCCCATCCCCTCCCCTCTTCGCAGACCCGACGATGCCTTTCACATGCTATGAAAAAAAGATCTGAACTAATTTTTTTTAATGGTCTGATGTACGCCCGGCCCGTGTTACCACATAACATGGCCTGCGAAAAAATAAAATATTTAAACTAATTTTGCTTTTTTCAGAAATCTTTTTTTATTGCCATTCTTTTAGCATCAACAAAGCACACGTTTTGCCCATGGTGGTCTGTAGAACACTGAGGTCTCTTCATATTCAAATTCTCTTTTCAATTGATCCTAACAATAAACCTAAGATATCATAATCAAATGAATGTCACGCAGTCTGAAATACAGTCGAAGCTCTCGTAAGCGACTATCTCGGGAAATCGAAAAAGTAGTTGCAACTAGAGCTGTTCGCTAACGAGAACGGGATCTCACAAGCGGTAATGCAAATGGGGTTTCAAAATCGTCGTCGTAACGAAGGCTGGTCGCTAGCGACTGAAGGCAGTGGTTTCAAGGAGAGCTTCGACCGACTGTAGGATAAAAACTGAGCAAAACTAAGATCATTATTTTCAAGCGGGATTCAGTTTTATCGTGTAAATTCAGTTGTTTATAAATTCCCATTTACTGTATTGATTTTCTTTGACACTGTCTCGAGCAATGCCTCCTATCTGTGTCTTCGTGTCCGAAGCCTTCTCGCGTGTTAACCAATTCCACTGCATGTCCCCATAACACAAAGTTCACTAAGTCCATTTTGTCATTTGTCAAGAGGAGTTCTTGACTAAATCACAACTGAAATACCGGATTACTAAGCACAAATATCAAATAAGCCACAAATAATCGTACTAAGCCCCAAACGAGTTCGTTCCTTACAGTCATCCTTCATACTGTCGAAGTCTTCAAATCCTGGCTCAACTATAATCCCTGTACGTCTTCATCAATACTTGCACTGCTATTGTGGTTTTAAGGGTTTAATCAACAGCTGGTCTCTAAAATCACGCTCAATTACGACCCTGTAAAAAATTGTATCACGAATTCGCAACCAACGTCTTCAATCTTTTCGAATACCCTAGTATTTTTCTGCAGTTTTCGCTGCAGCCCTCGAAAATATTTTCGCGAACATAATACAATTGTTTTAAATTTTGATTCATATTTTTTGATATTAATTTATTGAATGAATTCTTTCTTAAATATCAAGCCTTGCATGAGTTCATTTCTGAATTTTGCGAAGTTCCAATATGGCCCGCGGGCCAAAGTAGTGGAGAGAACAACAGAAAAAAGAAAGGAATAGCCATTATTTAGGTCGTCGGTTTTAGTTTTATTGAATTCGGTTTCACTTTTGCGCAATTAGACTTTCAAAAAAGTTTCAGTTGAGATCGCAACCTACATCGTTCATCTATTGCCATTAGTGCATCGTATTTTCTTTACTCAATTTTTTGGTCAATCATAAGTAACTTATCACAGATTTTTTTATCTAAGTGTATTCAATAAATTTTTATGTAGATTTTCCAAAATTTTTAGTACGTTGGGGTTGCAAACTACATCTTTCCTTTTATTACCACCAGTGCATCGTATTTTTTGACACAATTTTTTTCTGTCGTAAGCAACGTATCTCAGATATTATTTTTATAAATTACGAAGTGTATTCTATCGATTTGTATAGTACTCTTGGATTTCAGTAGATTACGAGATAATCCCTGTTCACTGAGACGTTATATTCCAACTGTCGCGGTTCTCTTAGAAGTTCATCTTGAGTAACATCTTTGTTAACCATAACTGTCGTTCAAGAATTATATAATTTACTAAAGAAAATTGTGTTTCTTGAGGCACGTTTTCATATCAATTCTTCAATTATTAGTTCATTACTTATTTTTCTTCATTTTGCTGTCGTTTCTTTTATTCTCCGTGCCTAGATTTCTGAAAATAAATTTTACTTTGAGAGTAACGTTGTGCCATTTCAGACCACATGTCATTCCCTTGAGTATTATTTCTTTTATGGACCCTTTTACTTTGGGCATATTTTTCCCCCATTTCAGATCATATGCCATTCCCTTGAGTATTATTTCTTTTATCGACCCTTTTACTTTGGGCATAATGTTTTCCCATTTCAGACCACATGCCATTCCCTTGAGTATTATTTCTTTCTTTCTTGGCAACACTGAGGCCAAAAGTAAAAGGGAAGAGTTGTAGTCAAGTCCCATATTTTTCTTCCTTTTTCCATTTTATTGCGTTCATTCTTGCTGTTTTTTTCCTTCTTTTCTTCCTTCCTTCCTGAAAGTTTCAGAGAATTTTCCTCGTTCTTTTCAATTGTTTAATTAATTCCCCAATTTTTCGTGATTTCTTTTTCAGGTTAGAAGAGAACTATGTCATGTGCGAAGGAGTCTGTCTTCCTCGCTGCATCTTGTACGCCCATTACTTAGACTTCTGCAGAAAAAATCAAATAGAAGCGGCTTGTGCAGCAACTTTTGGAAAGGTCAGTTATCTCTTGAAACTTTTTTTTGATGCCTTAAAACTACCCTGCTTGTAGTGGTCCTTTTCTGCCCTCCCTTTATAGGCTATGAGTCGGGAGAAAGCACCTACCCTTCCTCAGCGACGAAAAGATAACCTCTTCTTGCATGCGCGATTTACTGATCTTGAAAACACGAGCTTGGAGATGAACCACGAATGAAAGGGGGTCTTAATTTCTACCACACTTGGGAACATTTGCGCAAATTGCGCGTCAAAGTTACTCCTGAAGTAGCTGGCGGACCTCTAAACAACGGCCACCGTCTGGACAAAATTTTGTGGCCGTTGTGGAAAGGTTTCAGTTACGCTCCTACGAGTGTTGGTGGAGCTTTTCAGCCTTGCTACATCCAACAATTCGGTTGATAATGGAGGATCAAATCTAGTTTTTTGGGGAGGAGAGGGAAGGGTATTTCTTGCCTTCTTGCACCAGGCCACACCCTAAAGCCGACACTAGGCGATGACGCTAGGGTAGTTCGAATTTTTCCTCACTTATTGATTGATAAGTATATAGTTGTATGAATGATAAAATTATTTTGCGAAAGCAGTCTTGTAGCCTAGGAACAGCGTAAATAGCTTTGCAAGGCTTTGATTCCCTTACGCCACCATTGACGCAGATGTAACAACGTGTGATGGAATTTGCAATACTTTAAAGTCATTCTAATCTTCTTCTTCGCTTCTAATTTGATGCTTGACTGTTGTATTCAATAAGACACGTTATTTTTCTTGCTTTAATCCTAGTGTTGCCGCTCTTCTACCTTTTTTATATGGCTTGTTTTCTTAAGACTTATCTGGCGATTTTAAAGCATCGCTGTAAAGCCCTCTGTCAACTTTATAGCTAGCTTTCATCAGTCACGAAAATCAGGGCTATTATTGTCCAAAATCAATCATGACAATTCAAAATTCATTTGTTTTTACTGGAAATTTTATTTCTATTTTTCAACAGACAATTCGACAGAAGTTTCCACAGCTTACTACTCGAAGGTTAGGTACGAGAGGACATTCAAAGTAAGTTCATTGTCTCTTATTAACCACTTTGTTTGTCAGAAACTTTTTTATCATGTAAATGAGTATTGTGTTTTTTAATTAACTTTATAGTTGGTTAGTGTAGATCTTGCCGCCTTTGATATAGCTAAAGCGAGAGAGAGAGAGAGAAAATCGATACCAAACTCACTGAATCTTTTTTTCTAGATATCATTACTATGGGATTGGTATTAAAGAGTCGTCAGCTTATTATCACTCGGTGTATTCAGGAAAAGGTCTTACACGGTAAGCATAAATCCCAGGATCAAGGTATTTCAAGACCTCCCACACAATCCTCATTTATTAAGAGACTTAGTTTGACGTTTTCAAATACAGATATAAGAGCATACTTAATGCTTTCACTTTGAGGTCTATTGTTTAAAGCTGTTTTCATCTCAACTTGTTATACAGGATGATTTAATAGAATCTGTTGACACAAAATACAATCGGCAAAAGCGTTCACTTTGTTATTGAAAAAAAAAATCACCGTCTCGAAATATTTAAGGATTTTATTAAGATACATCGGAGCTTATTTTTTACCCTCTCTTACGTGGAAAAAGAGCTTTTTAATCCTTTGGATTATTTCATAATTTTTTGAACGTATTGATACGTCACTAAAAATTCACTTTAATCCAAATTGAAGTCTGAAATTACACTTTTAAAATTTCTCGCGTTTAGTCTTTCTAACGAAGTTTTTCAACTTTTTTGTGTCGTATATGTTTTGGTTTTCGCTTATTACACAGCCTTTGTGCTGTGTTTGCTTTTAAGCTCGTTGCTCTTTTGTTTTCAGTTATTACCCGATTTTATGAAAAAATACTTTGAATAACTTCGCTTTAAACAGTGAGTCCTGTTTCCGGTTTGGAGCAGGTTTATTTGTCTTTTGAACACAAAAGAGATTTTTGGGAGAAAAAGCGCTTGAAATTTAACGAAAGCTAGAAGAATTATTTGATTAAACTTAAGCTTCTTCGTGATCATTTTTTTTTCTTTTTTGGTTGCCATCATTTTGTTTAGGCAATATCAGGACTATTTTACAAACTTTCTTGATGCTGCTGTTGTTGTTGTTGTTGCACCAACTGAGTAGGTCCTCGTCTGTTGCTTCAGCCTTTCATTTTTCAAACGACTCGGAAAACTATGCGAAGCTAAATAATCTAATAACTCAAAGCATCAATATTTTAATTTTTTCTTGTTTCCTTCAGAATAAATTCAGCCACAAAATGGGCTAGACTTCTAAATAAACAACAAAAGAAAGAAAAAACTCTGCAAACGAACTTATGAACACGACGTCCTTTGCTATCATTGTGGATATCATTTTGTAGAACAGGTTTACGATTTGTCAGGCATCTTTGTCAAGTTTTGCTTTTCATAAATATACATCCTTACACAACTTTGATTTGACAAATCTTTCTCAAGAAAGACTAAGCAATGGCAAAAAACTAACCCCCAAAAATTTTGACCTGTAATCTTTGACGAACTATTAAGCTTTTAAAAAACGTTTGTACGACAGAAAGGCTGCATAAGTGCGTGTTTTTCAAAGTTTGTTTTGCGAATGTTTGGTCATTATTTTCTTTCTCAGCGTAGGTCCCTTCCCTACAATCAATATTTCATTGTTTAAAGACAGTTTGTAGTTTTTTTATGACCTTCAATTCTCTTCAAACAGTAACTAGGTTAAGTGGGTTGGTACATTGAGGATGACTCATACGAAACTATAACTAAACCCTAAAATAATTTATCAGAGGTCAGACAAACAACAAAATCTAAACAATTTATCTCCGATACCCTGTATATTTTGTGTCATTTTTATTTAGATATATAATATATAGAAAATATTGGTTATTTTTGTTGGATTTTTTTTTTTTGGTGGATAAAAGTGAACCCGATGCCCTGATACACGTGCGCGCGCGCTCATTTTCCCGCCATTTTTCTCGTTCACATTATTTTTAATTTTTATGTATTAATCTTGAAATTATTTCTCTTTATATTGTCAAAAGTTATTGTTGTATTTTATTCATGATTTTTCTGTTTTGTTTTTAAGGTTCTCGGGTTCAAAAACAACAAGCGAGGTAATAAAGAAACGAGTATTGTATTGATTTTTTCTTATAATTTCTCGTTTTTCAACATGCTTATCTCTGTGATATTGTTTTTAGGGATCTTTTGCAACTCGAAAATACTCTCTCAGCTCAAAAACTGGAACTCTTTTACCCGATTTTCCCAACCCATTGTTACTCGATCTCCCAGAAGATATTTCTTTAGATAAGGTAAGATAGTCGTTTGTTTTTTATTTATGAGAAAAGTTTAGACAAGGTTTCTTTGGATGAGGAGAAAGTACATTACTGTGACATTGAAATAGGTTCCGCTCTGAACCAATCAAAACACACGAAAATACTCAACGTCCAATCATAGTGCTTGAATTCGGAAGCCATTTGAGAGTCGCATTACTGTCATTTCTCACTCAACACATGCAACCTGTTTGGATGATAAACAAGATGGAAAGAAAAAAAGGGGGGGGGGAGAAAGAAGGAAAGAAAGAGAGAAAGAGAGAAAGAGAGAAAGAAAGAAACTTTCCACATTTAATCATTGTGTTTTTTGGCTGTTTAGTCGTTGTTTATTCAGCTAACGTGTCCATTATATTTATCTAGGTCCAAACGTTTGTCGTTATGTACAAGACCCACTGTCAGTGTATACTTGATACTGCAATTAATGCAAACTTCGACGAGGTAGGCAGCGACATGTAACAGATAAGGAAACAGCCAATTCAAATAACTGATAATCTGCTTACAGGTTTATAAGCCGATTATATGCTTAAAATCGATTGAAAAACACGTTCACAGATTAGGAAATTTTTGAAGATTTTTGAGTCATCATTGATGTAATAGTATCAATTTCAAATTTTGACTGAGTCATAGCTCCCCCCGCCCCCCCCCCCCTTTCCCAGATATTTTTAGACTTTTAAGTAAAAAGAAAAAAATGCAGATTTTTCAGGATATATAAAAAAAAAAATGATTTGTAAACCTAGTTTCTTTCAAATAATTTATGTTTAGTCAATGTCGTCTCGGAAAATGCAGTCAACGATGCAAGTGGTTTTTGAATCCCAAATTTTCAGAAAATTTTTAGAATGCCTTGCTTTATCCCAAAAAAAATTGTTTTCGCTAGCTCCTAGTGGCGACGTAGCGGAGAAGCGAAACGTCTCTAAAACTTCAGTATCTCTCGGTTTCAAAAGTGGAGAACTCGCAACTCCCACACAATATCAATTCTTATCCTCAACATTAAGAGCATTTAAATTTATTCAACGTCTTTTTTTTTTTTTTAGATAAAAAATTTTCTTCTTCACTTCTGGCAAGGAATGCCTGAACATCTTTTACCACTGATGGAGACTGAAGTTGTCTCTGACGTCATCTGTGTTTGTGATTCTATTCTTTACAAGGTAAATACGGGACATCGTTTGACATGACCATTTGGCAAATGCCTGGTAAAGTCAAGTGCTTCTAACCTTTATCTTTTGATAATGAGTTGTCTTTGTTTAACAAGTCCCTAACGCGTCGCAGCGTGTTTGTGATATTATCGCATGGATTTTTATTTGTGTAAAATATTGCGGAAATGTTTTGGGGTCATTTTTTAAGCCTGGTTTTCAATAGCGATGCAAGAACAAAGACAAAATAGGAAAACAAAATTTTCTTGTGCTCGGCTGTGCTTGTGTTGAGCCAATTGTGTCAATTGTGAAAACCAGACGAGTCTTAACCCTAGTGCTAAGGACAAGTCTTTAGTTCAGTTTCCTTCCCAAGGATATGTAATGATAAAGGACATCTTCTCAAACATTGTTACAAATGGTCGGACCTTTCGTTAGCGACCACTCCTAATCATTACTGACAACTTGCCAAATATTATTACAAATGTTCGGACCTCTTGTAATCGACCACTCTAAATGATAGTTATAACAAATAATGTTATCATTTGTAGGTCTTAATGGATGTCCTTCTTCCATCGTCGATGCAAGATGTCCTTGAAGGGTAAGTGTTTTATTCGGTGACCATGAGTAACTTCAGTAATACACTTATTACGAGGACTTCCTTTAATAAACGGACAACTAGATGCACGACATTTTCTACCCACTAATCACTGCAAAACAAACCTCTTTTAGGCGGACTCCCTTCATTAAAGCTAAAAACAAACGATGCAGCATTGCGCGCAATTTCGCAGGCACTAATCGATGCTGCGAACCATGTCACTCGCAGTTTGTTACATGCAATGTTGCTGAAGTAAAAAACTTTAGCAGCATATTGTCTGCAATATTGCGCATGCGCACAGTGTTGCACCATGTGTACGAGCCTTAAGCGGACATCTAGCTGCATGGTTCCAAAATCGTCTTCTCATATTTAACTGTAAAACAAACCCAAGTCTCGAGGTGTTATACATTTCGAGTTCTGATTGGTTGAGAACTCTTTATTTGCATACGACTTTCACAGGATTCCAAGACGTACCTTGCGCATATAATCTGCTCCTTAGCCAACAGCGACTGCTTTTGTAGTTTAATGTAACATATTGTTTTCTTTTAGTCTGCTGGCAGACATCAGGACATTTGCGCGTCATTTGGAAAGCTGGGTAACCGTAGCAACGGAACAACTTCCTGAGTACATCAAAGTTGGAAAAATACAAAGTAAGCAGTTTTAGAAACAAAAGCAAGAAAAAGCTACATTTCAAAATTTTTGTCAATGCTTAGCTTGCGTATATCCAGTTCTGGATGCACGCGAGAGGTCTTTTACGCGCGAAAGAAGCTAGAGTCGCACTCGGTTACGCCTCGTGAGACTCTTGCGCTTCTTGCCACGCGCATCCAGAACTGGATATACGCACGCTAAACATTGAACATCCCTTAGATTTCAGTGCTTTTTCGTCCAGTAAAACTTTTATATATTAAGCGGCCAACCTAAATTGACCACCGAATAGAGGTTTTAGGCTTGATATTTGGTCGATTGATAGAAGTTCTACTGTATAACGAAATGTTTTTTTCTTGTTTTGATCCAGTCGTTAGAAGATTTGCTCAGTCCATACGAAGACAGACGTCATTCCTACATCTTTCACAGGTGAGTTACGTGATAGTTTGTCGAGAGGCGACCAGGCTTCGAGATGAAAAAAAAATCACCAAAAATGTGGCCAACATTCTTTGAACTATTCAATATAAATTGCGCGACTTCTTATCCAATTATTGAATAGTAAGAATACATTTGGGAACATCCATAGTACTGCATCTACATTAATAGGAAAGCTGCGCACTAGCGGTATAAGATAATGATCAAGGCTAAAATTCCCCAAGGTGGTTCTATTACATACACATAGACTGCGCTAGGGACATGGTACAAATACCACATTCATGTAAAAGATTCCAATCAAAGCTGAAATTCCCCCAAGGTGTTAGTATTACATACTAATGATATGAATCTCTTAGACGGCGCGACCAGTGTTGTCTAGCCCAGAGGTTGTCCAACAGATGGTTTACGATCTTGAGAAAGTGGACAATGGAACAATTAGTAGCGCGTCAGGACTGTACGGCAAGAGTGAGGCTGAGGAAGATGAAAGCTTCGACAAAGAATGTAAGTCTAAATGCACAACCTAAATCGACATGCAGAGACACGCGTGCACGGATAAGATTTTGAGTTGAGGTTACAATAGAAGTAAACGTATATATTTAAGTTCTCGGAAGTCTTATTTCTCGCGCCCTTTAAGGCGTTCCTGTTGCCTGCGCACACACCCACGACGCGCACGTTAAGAAAATCAACAGCTAAAATTTTGCGCATGAATTACCATGCAAGACGTTTCTGTAAAAAGAGATCCGCCGTAAATGCGCGCACACACCCGCGCCGCGCACGTTAAGAAAATCAACAGCTAAAGTTTTGCGCATGTTTCTGGACAAAAAAGATACGCCGTAGATACGTGCGAACACACCTGCGCCGCGCTCGTTAAGAAAAAAACAACAGCTAATGTTTTGCAGACATCTTGCACTTTTAAACCTACTAAGATTTTTGTTTTTCTTCTTATAGTCATGGAAACGTTCAAAGAACTGCTAAATAACCAGGCATCTGTTGAGGCTTATGTCGAATGGCTGGACAGCATCGTTGAACATAAAGTCATCCAGGTACGAAAAATAAACATATATAAGCTATAAAAGTTCGATAAGTTATGAAGAAGTTATGACGCTCATCAGGAGAGTGTCATTTGTTTTATCAATATATTATCAACTTTCTTGGCCTGATCATGCACATGTTTGTTTTATAGCCTTGTATCGAGAATGGAACAGATTTCAAGAACAGGGCCCAGGATTTTCTTCTTCGATGGTCGTTTCTTGGCGCGCGTTTGATGCATAATCTGACGTTGAATGCTTCTTCATGCTTCGGTAAATGACTCAAAATTCTTATTCAACCGAACTAGTTTCTCATAAAGCACAGGCTTGTAAGCCCCACAACTTCTACACGTCTGGGATTTCGTTTTCCATCAATCAAAAAATTAATTAAATATCGATACTTTACCGTCTAACCAGTGAATGCTTTGAATACACTACTTTGCTCTAAATTGCTCTCGTTCCAGTTACTCAGGGGGCAAAATGGTGTTGCACGGCCACATTTTGTCTCATTAATTTCAAAAAATTGCCCCCTGAGTAAACTGGATCCGAACAGAGAAAATTTGTATTAGCAAAGTAGTATATTATCCCAACCCAACATCTAGAAACTGCCGATATCGATCCCACTCTAACAAAGTAATTACCGTGCGCATGTGATCTCAATATAATTGTTATTTTCCATCCAGGTTCGTTTCATCTTATTCGAATGTTGATGGATGAGTACATGCTTCTAGTGATTGAAACCAGGTTCTATAACGAGATGGAAGAAAAACTGCAAGAATTGCTGGATAGACACTTAAAAATGGGTAAGTCGGCATGGGATTTTCTAGCTTATTCTGCGTGGTGCGTACAGATCTAGATTGAGAGAGATAAGAACTGGCATGGTAAAGAGAGCCTTTCCTTCTTTTAACGTTTTAATATTCTTCTAAATGTTTATTATTTTTGCTGTCATTTTAGGAGAAGGCATCGATAAAGACAACTCTCCACTGCGGGTACAGACAGTCGTCACGCGCACAAAGTTCACGGTACCTGACGTGACAAACGGTGACGTCATTCGTTCCTCCAAGCGTGACAAGGATGTCGATTCAGAAGCCAAGGCCTCAAAAAGATATAAGCGAACAAAATCACGCGAGGAGCATCCCCGCACAAAATCAAGACCCAAAAAACTGTCACGTCCATATTCACCGCATTACAGGGATGGCGGCTCTAATGGGTTCACGGGTTTACCACCAACGCCTATGGAAAATTCCGGGTTCGCAATGCCTTCACCCAGAGAGATATACTACTCTGGGCAAAATGGATACTCATCTGCGCCCGTGTTAACACCACCAGTATCTCCAGCGGTCTCTTCTCCTATGCCAAGAGGTCAGTTGCATATCAGCGGACAGGCCCTAGTGACATACACGGCATTTTCAAGTGGAAAAAGATCGTGCGCTTACGAGAACCGTGAACCGGACCCCTCCCCCGAAATGATCGATAAGCTTGTTTCTCAGCATTTTCAGAGCTGTGGGCTAGGTGGATATGTGAATCCCGAGCAGATGACGCCTGTTACTAACAATAACAACAACTATATGCCTCCTAGACAGGTATGTAACCATCGTTCTAAATCTTAATCCTTTATCATGCAGCTCATGGTGTACTATAGTCAGTCGCATAAAGATCAGAAGGTTCAAGCTTGACCTTCAAAATCTTTAACATTTTATCGATCAAACAGTCTCTGGGTTGCTAACTCGGGCCGGCTAACTCGTCACAGATCGGATTGGAATTTAGCATGAATACCGCAGAACCAACCTACCCACAATTTTTCTCCGGTTTTCCTCCCTCCGTAAAAATCAACTTTTAATTTCGATCATGGAACGAGGGCCACAGGTTTGTTAACCACTGGCTATTACGTGCTACCCTCGTAAAAACAAGGATGATATAATTAGATATAGCTGTTAATTAAGTCGATAGTTTGCGCAGAGTTTGAAGTCCTACGTCATACATGCAGTCGAATCATCTGCGCAGAACCGAATGACGCGACCACTTTCTCGGTTTTATTATGAGATGCGGCTGTCTTAGATCATTCTTTCCTTTTTCTTCTCAGCTTTATTCAAATGGACAAGTCGTACAACAACGCAACGACCACGACCACAACAACAACAACAACAACTACGGCCGCATGATGACGCATGCGTACTACATGCCATCCAACTGCAACAACCAGCCACGTGATCCTGTAGTCACTACTGCGCATGTGTCAATGATGTCCTGTAACAACAGTGGTGGATACGTAGAAGCTAGTCACATGACTATGGAAGAAGATCACGCGAACATGATGAGTCATGACCAAGAGGAATACATCGATATCGCGGTAAACAAGCTTTTTAATGGAGAATGCGAGCTCGAAAAAGTTGATTGTGGTGACGAGCACGAAGCCTTGCCTGCCATTAATTCACTTCTAATGACTGAAGCGGCCATGGTGTAGAGTGCGCATGTGCAGATATTATAGCAAGCCTCATTCTCATTATCTGCGCCCTCATTACTTTTGATCCTCAACAAGAGCAGTAGTAATCAGAAGAAACGTAGGCTCAAGGGAGGAGAATGATAAATTGACACTATTTTTTATGATTGAGTCGACTTGTATTATTGTTAAATTTTCGGTTACGCATACAAAGATTTTGCAGGCAGATAAAATATAGCCTCGCTTTGATGCCAAAGCCTGGTTACAGTTCAAAATGGCTGCCAATGAATCAACCTCGAGCGCAGTCCAAATTTAGTTCATTCTTAGAACCGCCTTTGCCTATGAATGCTCTTCATTCGTTCTAGCCTAAATTTAGTCAGTCATTGTGCTATTTTTCTTTGACTTAAGGCCAGAAGTTCCATATATTCTCATTCCAAATGCGCACATAAATCGTTCGCTCCTCCCGGAAATGACATCATTTTTGGAGGGAAAAAGCGTCGCGCAAAATTTTCGCGCCACATTACAAATCGCAAAAACATTTTCCATAGAAAATATTTTTTTAAGAATATGATTAGATTTATAATTACGCAAATATCAACATAATACTTAAACAAATAATTAATTACGCAGTCGAATGAAATTGCTTAAAATCGAGGAAAAATCAACACAAAAATGAAAGAAAAATCGATGCCTTCAAAACAATCGCAAATATTTTTTTGTACAGAGTATATAAATATATATTTTTAAGGAAACCAGAGAACAAACTTTAAATTTTATAAAGATAACATGTAGTTATGCAATAGATTGAAAGAAAATAGAGTGGTTGCTATAAATATTAGTTATAGTTTTTTGACTTAAAACTTTGCCCCATGAAGGAAAATATAGAATCTGGAACATTAGGGGAGTTTAGATTCCGGGAATTATATTGATTCGTGTTTACCGTTTTCCATCCGATTGGATTTAATTTCGCGCGTCTACCAACCGAAAAGAGCGGGAAATTTGACTTCCGATCGACAACGTAAACTGGTACACGCGTCTACCGGAAGAACCAAAAAGAGCGGGAAAAGTGGATTACCTCAATTAATAGGATGATCAAGCTTTCCAGCACTTTCTGATCGGACTGACACATACCATAGTTTATTTTTCCAACTGGAATTTCTGGCTTTTCCAGGTTAATGATAAGGACCCCTGGTTTCCATATGTTAGATTCCGCACTAGCTCATTTCCATTCGTTTTCAGATTTAACATTCATAGTTAATAACATGAGGAGCACTGGGTACGAGAATATCATAGAGTACAATAGTCTAGATTATAGTGACCACTCTATTATTATCACAAGATGATTTATTAGATATATCATTAGATGATTAGTAATAGTTTAATAATAGCTAATAGTTTTACATATATTGTTTTTATATATCATTAGTTTATATGTAAAATGCAAAATAAAATTGCCAAAGAACGAAAAAATTTGTTTGATTGCTCCGGCTTTGTTTCTGTAGAATGCTTAGTGGAATATAATCAGTGGAGAACCAGAATTTTGACTTTGGGGGGAGGAGTTGGGCAAAACGTTTCGAAACATCGGTTCAGCAAGGCCCTGTTCAGACAGGAAAATTTTGCGGTGTCGAATCTAATTGCCTTTGGGGCCAACGGCTAAGAAAACGCCGAGAACTACCGTACAAGACTTCAGCTCATCTTAGCGCCAGGAGATGATATGTGTTAAGTTTGGTCTCCATACTTCTACTAGTTTAAGGGAAGACAGCTCTCAACCTCAATGGCAATTAGATTCGACGCGGCAAAAGTTCGACGTCTGAACTAGGCGTTAGTCGCATGAACTTGTGTGACTACTCAACTTAAAAATTGCAATACTTTTATACTCTCTTCCTAGCTTGCCATAAGCTCATCTCTTTGCTATCAAGCGCGCGCGCTGAGAAAAACTACTAACAGAATGGGGGGGGGGGGGGGTACCCCTGGCTACGCCCCTGATAACTGTAGCATTGTTTTTCCTGTTCATAACAAAATGACACAAAAATACATTAACATAAGAAACACTTCGAAAATCGAGATACGGTTTTGGAAGGAAGGAAGGAATGGAATGAATGAGAAGAGAATAAAAGAGTTGAAAAGGGAAGGGAAAACTTTATGTGGTGTGAACTTCTGCCGTCAAACTATGGATTTTAAACTCAGGTTGATAAAACAGGGTTGAAGCAAGCCTTAAAAAACTGGGGGGTGGGAGGGGGGACGAAGTCATTTCGCAACGCTGACATAATCACGAAAAATGAAAATTTAATTTCATAGTTGCTTTACTTTTCTGGAGAAAACTGATGGGAGGGGAGAAAACTGGGAAACACGCCCCCCGGCCTCTGTGAACGCTACGGCCCTGTAAAATATAATCCCACCAAACAGAGGATATGGACTTGACAAACTGCAATCATATCATTTTCCCGCGCTTTTTCACTTTTTCAAATTGTATGATTTGCATCATCTAATAATCAGTATATATTTGAATACTTATTTTGAGTTTTCACGCACATGAGTAAAATTACCTCAAAAATATACGATGACAATACCAGCCTTTGTTCAGTGATGAAAACGAAGACAATTATTTGACATGTTCACATCAACTCTTCGAATTCGCTTTCACTAACATTGTGAAGTTTCACCCCATTTTAGCTCGTGATTGTTTAGCAATACCAATGACGAAAACTAAGTGTCATTGTTAATTGTAATATATAAAAGAGGGGAAATGTAGTTTTGTATTATTTTGAGGTTTTCGTAATGAAATTTTTCACGTCTTACTCAGCCACACCCCCGCAGGCATCAAAACGCAATCTAAACCCGCGAGCCTACGATCTTTTGATAGTTACAGCGGTTAATCTAATGAGTATGCGCAGTAGGTCATGGTTGACAGAGATCGAAGGAAGTTGGGCAATGCTGGCAAAGGCTGGGACGGTTTGCTCGAAAAAAATAACAAAATTCACCATCTTTTAACGCTCCTACCAACCAAACAACACCAACAGTAGCTAAAAGAATACCTTAACGTTACCTCAAGCTGTATTCAACGTCCAAATCCTGTGAAATTTTTGAGTAGCTTCGCCATATTTGTGACTCAACACACTTTGGTTTGAGCCTCCAAATCTCTCCAGACTTGAACAGTCCTTTACTTTTAACCTCAAGGAAAAAATACTTCTTAAAGCGTTAGTACCTTTCTTATAGACAAGATGCAGACTACGGAACTAGATGTAAGTAATTGTTACCAGAAATATTAATTTTTTTGAGCTCATGTTGTCATTTAATCTTATGTAGTTGGTTGATTTGATGTAAAGTCACCGACCTGCAACTTCTATCGGAATTATTACGATGTGCTAATTTTTTTTTGACGTTTTATTTCTAAAACAGTGTCCCCTCTGTATGGAGCCGTTAGAGATCGACGATGTCAACTTTTATCCATGTACTTGTGGATATCAAGTATGTATATTTAAATTTTTAACAAATTTTACGATCCTACGGTCTCTCGTCTGAGATCCTCTCTATCAATGTTTATCGTTATTTTGATCGCGTTATTATCAAAATAATTGATAATCCAACATAGCTAGATGATTATTACAACTTATTATAGCTTCAAGAAACGTTTTTCGTAGTCTTACAAATGTCAAAAGTCTTATAACAGAACCCTTCAATTATGTCATATAAGCTAATGCGAGTTTTTGTTGACCAGAAATAGTATTAACCATTTTCTTTTTTTCCTTTGATCTCAAAATTAATTCATTAAAATGTTAGTTTTCTATTAGTTCTATATGCACATTGAATCTTGTCATCTAGAAATTATCTGCTGTGGTCACATTACATTTACTTTATATATCAGTTATGTTTATAGGTTCATATGTGTGTACTTAAATGTACATTTTTTTTGTCTTGATTAACACTAAAAATAAAATTACCATCTTTGGTAGTGCTAGTCTTTATATTTTGTTAAAAGCATATCATGAGATATTATTTATACCTAAACAACTTAGAAAATGTCTTATAACTTAATCATAAAATGAGCTGAATTATTTTCATTCTTTCATTCTCTCTTTTGCATTTACTTTTTTCATTTATTTTTGATTATATTTCCACATATTGAGTCAAAAAATTATGACAACATTGTTTTCAATTTTCCTTAGATGTTTCACCTCATCTTTCTACGAAAATAAACTTTCATTTTGTCTCATTCTTTGTCTTAAATGTCACCAACTCCATTGAGTAATAGCTGTTATGGTTTTGATGCAGACAATATTAATCGTCGAATATGTTAATCTAAATTTTAGGTATGTAGATTCTGCTGGCATCGCATAAGAACAGATGAAAACGGATTGTGCCCAGCTTGTCGGAAGGTAAAATCATTAACTAATGCACCTTTATTTATTTTTTAGTTAATAATAACAGATATTTAACATTTATTTACTTGGACTGAGCGGAAACAGTGTATTTTGTGGTCCCAAGATGACAATGTTTCACAAGATGAAGCTGAGAGGAACATCGCCGTCGAGGGATCACAAAACACACACTGATTTCCCAAGGTTCCAGTCAATGAGTGTTTTGTTATATAACAAGTGTCAAAGAACACAAAACAATTATTTGGTTTTAAAAACTAAAATTTATGTTTCCGGTTAAATATTCTGGTTTTGTCATTCAATAAGGATTATAAATTTAACGTAATATTGCTTGCTCAGAATGGTTGCCATGAAACAATAAAATTTGATGAACATCACAGAATTTTACAATAATTATTGGTACATAGCAAGGGAAACACCTTTACTGCTATAAAGTGTTTTAAAGTACTTCATCAAGCAAATTTTTCTTAGAAAAAAAATTCAGAGCTCCTGGCAGGATTCTTTACTGCTTCTTATATTCAAAATTTCAGTACTCCAGTTTTCTCTGTTGCTCAGGGTCAGCCTCAATTTTTTTTGTGCCAAATATTCATGTATTCCAGTGAAAGTCTGTGGAATTTCAAAGTATTTGTATTGTTGAAGTCGTGCATTCTCAAGGCTGCAAATAAGTGCCCATGATCAGACAAATGTCCAGTAAAAATGAACACTTGAATGGTGACTGATTACAGTTTTCTGGACATTTGACCAGCCACACTTGGGTTTAACAGGTCAAATATTCGCGGGCTGGACAAATGAACTCAAAAAAATTATTTGCAGCCTTGCATTATTTACTTTACCCTTGGTGTTTGTGAATATTCTGACACTGAAATGAAGCTTATCCTAAAGTAAATGAGTTATTAAGAAACAAAACAATATTTTATAAATTCATAAAAGGCCTTTTCCAGCTTGTTCCAATTTGATCTGTGCCTTGACTTTAATCAACCTTGAGGTTGTTCCGGGGTTTGATAAGATCAGAGTTTTATCCGTTTATTTTGATGATCCTCAAAAGACCTTGACCATGCTATAAAACCAACCATGTTAAACCTAAAAATTAACACTTTCAGCTCTGCTGTAATTTGTCTACTGGCTTACACTTTCTCTTCAATACAAATATTGCAGCAAAAGATAATATGTTAAACCCACAGTCTAGACATGTGAGCAGCTTGTTAAAAGATGATAATTTGATATGCATTTATTAATAATTTAATCATGCACATCTACAATGGTAACCAGTATCAGCTGAATAGGTCATGTGTCTATTCAAGTTGTTATTGTTATTCTTATTATTTCCTTTATTATTATTATTATTTCCTTCTTTATTATTATAAAAGCAGTATATACATCTGGAGCCGGTTGTACAAAGCCTGGATAAAGTTATCCAGCAGATAAGAGTCATCCACTATATGAAATTTGTATAGGTTTTATCTGGTGGATAAGGATTTATCCGGTGGATAGCGCTATTTAGGCTTCGTTCAATCGGCTCCTGAATGATTCCATATGCAATCCAGGCACTATAGGGCGCCAACCGGTAGTGTAGCTTATAGGCCTCTAAGACTTCAACAAATTTTATCTACTAAAAAATCTAAATCTAAAACTAAATCTTAATAATAAAATATAAAATAAATATAAACTAGATTCTAGATTATTATTGATAGTTTGATATTATTATTATTATTAATATTATTGTTATTATTATTATTATTATTATTATTATTATTATTATTATTAATGGATATTAATGATATTTGTTTAACAGGCTTACAGTGAAGATCCTGCTGTATATACTCCATTGTCACAAGACGAGTAAGTTGAAAATATTTGATATTATCCATAAATATGGTCTTGTTTTTCTGGCTTGTCATTCATGAAGCACAGATTCTGCAGGGGTCCATAATCAGAATGAAAAATAACAACCAGTCAATGTTTGACCAAAATTAGCACAAGTCAGACCAAACACATCTTAGGCTGACTCGTCCTCGATTTGACTGGTCAGTCCTGTGTAGCTGGTCATCATGTCTGGCCATTGTACAGCCTTTATCTTAGCCCTTATAATACACTGTCATTCAGTATTGCCATGTAGTGTTATTGTACCCACCCCTCTCTCCCTCGCCATGTATCATAAACCTCACCCTCTCATGTGATTGCCACTACTAAAGACCCTCAATCCAAATTAGGTTTGACAAAAATTAAAGGGGCACTTGGATGAAAACGCCCCATATTTTGAAAGTCCGAATAGTTCAAGTATTTAAGAATAATATGACTCAATCATGATTATGAAAACCAGATTGGCAAACATTTTAGCCTGGGAACCACTTGCAGTTGAGAAATTTTGGTTTAAGGACTAAAAGAATAATAGGGTTGAGTAAATGACGTCATTTACTCACAATTTAGATGCTGAAAAAAATTGATAATTTTTATCCGCAAATTTTGACTGTGAAGAAAATATGTTACTTGGCTACTATTGGGGCCATATAGATAAGTTTAACCAAGTTTCAAGGCATTTCCAATTTTCATCAATTTTCATCCAAGTGCCCCTTTAAGATTGTGTCACACAGACAATGACAATAGCTTTAATTGCACCTGCAATGCTAACAATATTTGAAAATAAAACAAGTGAAAGTAACTTAGAAATAGGTGACATCTATTGTATACTGTAATATCAAATGTGTGGTTCAAAAAATATATCCATACTCTACCATGGAGGAAGTTCCCAATGGGTGGGGTTCAAAGGGGGACAAAATTGCAAGGTGTGTATGGAAGAAAATTGGAATTTCCAGATGGGAGGGGGGATCCTTTCTTTCAAATATAGATCATCCATACCCCAGGGGAGGGGTATGGATATTTTCTTGAACCACACAATTACAATAGGTTATTATAAGGAGTTAATGGTAATATTGATGTCTTTTTGATATAGAATACAACGAATTATAAGAGAAAGAAAACAAAAAGACACACAGAGAAAACAGAAATTAACTGAAAACAGAAAACATTTAGCAAATGTCAGGTAAGACTTTAAGCTTGCTTGGTTAAAATATCTTGTATGTACAGCCTTTGGATGTATGCAGGGCTTTCATTAAAATATCAAGTAGGCAGATGGTTAACTTAATTAGGTGGCTGTATCAAGAAAAAAACCATTAACAGGTGCAATTGAGACGTGGAATGGCAAAAGTACAGTACAGTCCAGAAACATGTGTACATTTAATTGTGATCAAGAATAGAGAAAGGTGTGAGCAGATCGCCAACAGATGTAGCGAACATTTGGTCTGATCAGATTGCAATCTTTTTGCGCAAAATCAGGATAAATGCACACATGTTTCTGGGCAGTACTATAGTTGGATCAGATATGGAAAGTACAGTAGATGACCACTTTTGCTGGTTGCCAGCTTCTAATAAAATCTCTGTGTATGGTGAGCAAATGCAATGTTATTTTTCAAAAAACTTATTTGTCATATTGTTCTTTAAACACTGTTAACAGAGTTGTACAAAAGAATTTGGTTTTTGTGGTTGGATTGACGCAGAGACTTGCAGACTCAGAGGTAAGATTTAAGATGTAACTTTGGGTCTGCTAGCTAATGGCATACCAGACTTTAAGCCAAGTGATCCATAGTTTGAACTGTACGACTGCAGTCCTACAGTTTAGGGATGCATAGAGAGAGATCCCAGCAGGGGTCTTTAAGCAACATTGTATGTAATATTGCAAGCAATGTTGCTGAAGTAGGATCATTTTCTACTTCAGAAACATTGCGTGCAACAAATTGCATCATGTGACACAGCTCACAATATTGAAAACAAACGAAACAAACGTAAACATTATGGTTATCCCCACGTACAATAATATTTTAGACATTGAGCACAATATTGCACCTTATTCATAGCTTAAGAAGTTTTCTGTCTCCCAACCCCCTTCCCCCCCCCCCCCCCCCATAGATGCTTCTCCCAAAAATGGTACATTTCATAAGATAATGAACTATTTCTGTTTCAGCTTTTGAAAAGAAATGAATACTTTGGGAAGTTTGGGAAAATTCACAAGATTGTAATAAACAATAGTACGAATTATGCAGGTCCACAGGTAGGGCTAATAATTACGACATTAAAACTACAGTACATACGGACTGTTAACTTGTCAATTATTACATGAGGGTTCAGTACTGTTGGGTTTTGTTGATGTTCTTCTTTAAATCTTTAGGGTCCCAGTGCTAGTGCTTATATCACTTTCAATAAAGAAGAGGTAAGATTGTAATGACAGCAATACACGCATCAAGAGTTCCGCACTACTGCTCTAAGCGCATGTTCAGGGGATTAAAAAGTGGGATAAAATTTGTAAAATATGCTATATTTTAGTTGTATCTTTCTTGTCAAGTACAATTTTCACTAAATATTCAAGATTGCGTACCGTTAAGCGAATTCTGAATCAAATGTACCAAAAAATTGCATATTATACAAAATATCATCCCACTTTTTAATCCCCTGAGCATGCGCATTGAGCAGCAGCGCGGAACTCTTGATGCGTCTATTCTAAGATTCTGAAGTGAACATTTTGAATTTTATTAATACCTTTTATTCTTTGTTGTGACATTTTATTATGCTCTTTCCTTTTGGTCATTCTTGTACTCCTTACGTCACACAGACTCTACTCTTCTTCTAGTATGTGGTTTTCTCTTTTCTTCTAACAAAGGACTATAATGTCTGAACCGTTAATACAGTCCCAAGCTTTTTAAAACTGTGTTAACTATTTTTTCAAGAATCACATAAATTGGAAATTCTTTCTCTCTTTTTTATGTTTTTTTTTTTCATTTCTATCCATTCATTATTTCTTCTTTTCTTTCATTTTTGCTTTTTTCTTTCTTTTGTTGGTTTGGTTTTCGAATGAAAACTTCTCATACTACAGAAAACAGAACATTCAAAATTTTCTAACATTTTTTACTTTTCTTCTTCTAGGATGCTTTTAAAGCTATTCTAGCTGTTAGTAATGCTTACTTGGATGGTCGAACACTTAAGTAAGTAACAGTTTATACAATGTACAGTATATACGGGTCTAAGGAAGTACAAACAGAGAGAAAGGGAGTGGTACACACTTATAATAGTTGTTTTTTTAACATCAACTTTTTCTGTTTTTTTTTTATCTGTAGAGCTTCCTTGGGTACAACAAAATACTGCAGTTATTTTCTCAGAAATATACCTTGTCCTAAACAGGTGGGTAGTATTGTAGATTCTGAAATTTGCATGAAGTAGAGGAAGGTCAAAGTTGTATTTATGTATCTATAAGGAGCAAGTGAGGCTCAGTTGTTATTACACCCATTTTCATAATTACATGACCAACACAGACCAAGATGTCTCAATTTTTTGGCTGTTAAAAATTTAATTGAAAGAAACCAAAATGCCAGACAAGTTATAGCTACTGTAGTTGTCTTGGTGCATGACCAGCATAGCAAGGTTTATCCTCCATGATCCTATATGCTTTTCTTTAACCTCTCTCTTATCTGTGTAGGTTTAATTATCTTGCAAATACCCTTAAAATAAAGTTTTCATAGAGGGGATAAAGTCTGCACAATTTTTTTTGTCCTGCTGTATTACAGTTGCAGTATATTTGTCATAGTTTCTATGGCATCATATTCTTATGAAAGGTTTCTTTCTTCTTCAAAGGATTGTATGTACCTACATGAACTTGGTGATGATTTAGCTAGTTTCACTAAAGAAGAGATGCAAGAGGCGTAAGTACTGCAGTAATAATCATGAATTATGAATAACCTCCATGGGGGGTATGGATATCTTCTGGAACTACACAATATACCCTCCTCACACCCTTCCCATCCCTTGGAAATTCCAATCCCCCTCCATAAGGGAGGTATGGATATTTTTTGAAAGTACTGTAAGCAAGATACCCTCCTCACACCCTTCCCACCCCTTGGAAATTCCAATCCCCCTCCATGGGGGAGGTATGGATATCTTCTGGAACTACACAATATACCCTCCTCACACCCTTCCCATCCCTTGGAAATTCCAATCCACCTCCATAAGGGAGTATGGATATCTTCTGGAACTACACAATATACCCTCCTCACACCCTTCCCATCCCTTGGAAATTCTAATCCCCCTCCATAAGGGGGGTATGGATATCTTCTGGAACTAAACAATATACCCTCCTCACACCCTTCCCACCCCTTGGAAATTCCAATCCCCCTCCATAAGGGAGTTATGGATATTTTTTGAAACTATAAAGTAAGATACCCTCCTTACACCCCTTCCCACCCCTTGGAAATTCCAATCCCCCTCCATAAGGGAGGTATGGATATTTTTTGAAACTATAAAGTAAGATACCCTCCTTACACCCCTTCCCACCCCTTGGAAATTCCAATCCCCCTCCATAAGGGAGGTATGGATATTTTTTGAAACTATAAAGTAAGATACCCTCCTTACACCCCTTCCCACCCCTTGGAAATTCCAATCCCCCTCCATAAGGGAGGTATGGATATTTTTTGAAACTATAAAGTAAGATACCCTCCTTACACCCCTTCCCACCCCTTGGAAATTCCAATCCCCCTCCATAAGGGAGGTATGGATATTTTTTGAAACTATAAAGTAAGATACCCTCCTCACACCCCTTCCCACCCCTTGGAAATTCCAATCCCCCTCCATAAGGGAGTATGGATATTTTTTGAAAGTACTGTAAGCAAGATACCCTCCTCACACCCTTCCCACCCCTCGGAAATTCCAATCCCCCTCCATAAGGGAGGTATGGATATTTTCTGGAACTAAGCAAGATACCCTCCTCAGACCCTTTCCACCCCTCAGAAATTCCAATCCCCCTCCATGGGGGAGGTACTGTATGGATATCTTCTAGAACTAAACAATATACCTCTCCTCACAGAGGTAAAATTGAATTTCTAAAGAGTGGGGAGGCGGAAGTACACATCAATTGTTATAAAGAGAGTATTAATTTATTGTTTTATTCTAACTTGTAGAAAACACCAAGAATATGAACAACAGCTTCTAGCAAATTATGCAAGAAAGATGTGAGTTGGTTGAGAACATGAATCTTTTGCATTGTTCTTTATCATTTGTGTGTTACCTCAATGGCTAATTTTTCTATTCTTTTTTCCAAACAGGGGTATTAACACTGATAAGGTAAGGCAAGGATGGCATTGACAGGGCTATTCAAAATATTTTACAAAAGCAGATATCCTAGATATATTCCAATGCCTTCAAACAATTCTTTCAACTCAGGGGTCAGAAATGCAGTAAAATTATGTATAGACACTGACCGAAATGTGGCAAAACTTAAAGCGGTAGACCTCTTTAGCATGGATATATATTTTGCCCATTTCAGTCCATGTGTCATTCCTTGGATTCTTTGTTTCATTCACATCTAAACAAAGGAATGATACTCAAGGGAATGACATGTGGTCTGGAATGGGCAAAACATTACGGCCAAGCTAAAAAGGTCTATTGATGAAGGCAATGGAATGTATCTGCTATTTGATACAGTATCAGTAGTTTTTTGTTTGATATACGCCAAAAACCCAGATATCTAGATCTGGAGGTCATAACTTGTTCACTCATTTATGAATACTAGTGTATCCAGCTGAGTTGACCTTCAGAACAAACTCAAGGTCAACCAATCAGAATTGAGGATTCAACATCATATTTAGATTAGCATTTTCCATTATTCTGCCAAGAGAATTTATGAAATACTACTTCTTCCTTCTTTAAATTAATTGTAAACACAAGTCAAACTCAAGGCAGAATTTTATTTCAAATAACAAGAAAAGTCTACATTGTATACTTGGAAAATGCTCGAAAAATGCTAATCAAAAATAGTGGTCAACCCATAATTCCTTTCGAGAAAGGGGATCACCTCAGCTGTAGTACATGCTATTAGTTTGCTTGAATAGAACTCATAACATAATGGTGCTATATGTAATTTTTTTAGATTTCCAAGGACTTGTGGTCAGGAACAGAAGGTAAGTTACAATTAAATATTGATAAATCTAATTTAAGAAAGTGTTTATCAGGGTTAGTGCTACTCATTGAAATCCTTGAAAAACCCTTGAATTCAAAACCCATTTTTAAGTGCACTTGAAAAGCCCTTGAAAATAGAAAAATTGTTAATACTCCTGGAAAAGTCCTTGAAAGGCCATCTATACCTAGTTTATTACGATCAACTGTAACCTAATTTATGTTCACAATTCACTTGTTATTTCGATCGCAACTTTGTCCCAAGAACGACAAGGTTGGTATTCTACTTTCCATCATTTTACATCGATGTTATCAAGCTCAAATACCCTTTAATAATGACTTGGCTGTTTTTATTGATTGTTAAGAAAAAATCCCCCCCCCCCCCCCAAAATGATCCTTGAAAATCATCAATTTGGACCTCGAAATGTCCTTAAAAGGTCCTTGAATCTTATTTTGGAGATGTACATGTAGCACGAACCCTGGTTTTTCCAATTTGACAAGAAGTGTTATTACTGTCCTAACACAGTGCTTATTTTTTTTACAGGATCTTCATTACCATCAGGATCTGGTTGGTAAGTATACTCTATGATATACACCCTATGGCCCATTTCACAATATATCCCCCTCAGACCCACTCCACTCCTTGGATTTTCGAGGGGGTTTCAATAAGAAGGCAGCTACCGGCGGTCGATCGCCAGGTACTTAACTTCATTCCGCCAGTTATTTTATGAATCATTCTCAATAAATAAGAAGTAAAATTACAGTTACTGTAGTGCGCACAGATGCCCTACGTTTGAATCTCATTGTCTACTTCAAATATTATTGGAACCCCTTATTTTCCTTCTACTGTATGTTCCTCCACACCTCTTTTTCTTGATGAATAGAGGTGCATTTGTATGGAGAATTCTTGCTAAATTCCTATTTGAATTATTTTTTCAGGGGTGTAAGAGATGATGCTTCAGGATCTTCTCACTCTGGTTCCCCACACCAGAGGGCCAGTCCACCAGGATTTGAAAACTACGACCAGAAAGATAACGAAACTAACTACTGGGACGAGGAAAACTGGGACACACCTAGTCAACCAACAGTGCCGCAACCCAAGGAAAAACAGCAGACTACAGAGACTGAAACAGAAAAACAGACGACTTTAAATACTGCAAAAACAATACCAACACAAACAAAAATACCACAGACAACTGCTACTATGCAACAGAATATTATAAAAACAATACCTTCTACAGTACAACCAACGTTACCACAGTCAATACCACAGAACGTTGGACAACCAAGACGGGAAGGCTTTGATGATACAGGTAAATATTATAAAATAAATCACATTTGTTTATAGAGGATGACACTTGAAAGTGATTCAACTGACAAACTTGTGGTCCTCTTTTAACGTCTCTAGTTGATTAGGGATGGTACTGCATTAATGTGGTCATCCGAGCCACATGAAGGTCTAAGCATTAAATGCTTATGTAGATGTAATTACAAAGACAGCACCTTCTCCTCAGTTATTTTAAGACCCTGAGTGTTAATCTGGCTCACAGGGACTTGAACCCAACTCCCGCACAACAGACAGAAGCTCTAACCAACTGTGCTAACTCGGTGGCGGTTAAGTAATATCCCATATTGTGAAAATGTGGCCATTTTTGTGCAGATTAAAGTATTAATTTTCTTATGCTTTTCTTTAGGTTGGCCAGTAAATGCACCAGCCCAAGCACCTCCAGTTACAGATCCTCTATTAGGGTATGTATATTAGTGCTCATGAATAAGTGTTTCATTCTAGTTAAAAACTGTTGTCTCTGACTTGAAAGTTGAAAATTTTATTTCAAAAGTTTCAACCCATGACTTAAGGATCTTCATTATTTCAAGTCAGTTTCATGCTATTCGGAGACAACACATTTTATGACTGTTATCATCCAAGTGCAACCTACGAAGCTTGATGTCTTGTTTGCAAACTAGCATTTTGATGACTGTCAGTCAAAATACTGGGAACAAGTTATATATATCTGCCAAAAATTAGACGTAAGTCCCATGTTGGTAAAAAAGTATTTTGATTGATGGCCATCGAAATGCTTGTTTTGTTTACAAAAGAGACATCAAACTTCACAGGTAGCACTCCAACAATAACGGTTATAACTAGAATAATGAATCCTGACTTCAGCAACATGTACAGCATCGTGAACTCTAAATATGTCAAATATTAATTTTACAATTATCTTCTTTTCAGCTATACCCCTACTGTCAGCACAAATTTATTTGATGGCACTTCAGGAGAATTTGCCTGTGGCTTGGGATTGTCGAATCTACACTTAAAAGTATCATCGGATGATGACTTAGGTAGGTTCAAAGGATTGAGTTTTTGATTTTTGATTTTTGGTATGTTCTGGTAAGCTCGGTAGTTAATATACTTTTTGTCCTCTTTTTCCACAGGGTTTGACCCATGGAATGAATCAAGCAAGGGTCTAGCAGACCTCCTGCGAGAAGAAGTAACCCAAGCTACCCCTACCTCCTATAACCCACAACAACCCCTTCCTCCTTCTACCTCTGCCACCCACAGACCAGGATATGTCCCACAGATGAATCAACAACAAATACATGGGCATACTAATGCTCATGACAAGGTGTGTATTCATTTGTTTAACCTCCACTTGGAACAGGGACCTCACAGGGTGGGGCTGGGGTATGGGCTATAGACCCCACTTTTTGTTAATATCCACTAAATGTTCAAGTCTCAAGCACCTGACCTTTAGGCCCTTTGTACAAGAATCTGGTTTAATAATTTTAATAATAATAATAATAATAATAATTAAGGTTTATTAGTTACATGTTGTCGCAGAAAATGAAATATTACATGTTTACGATATTAAAAATAGATATATATATGTTGGCAAAGGTCATGGGTTCAAATCCCGTTGAAGTCCCGAAATTTTTTTCGGGCTTCTATAGCAATTACTTAAATTGCTTAATACTCCGCGACGATCATATTCATACACAATATTAAAAATGGAAAGAACCTGGCTTCATTTGAACATGGTTTCATGAGCATGAAAACTGGGTCAAAAATGATACAGTCACAGAACATTAACATATGAACAGTAAGTCTTCAAAACATCATGGTTTCATTACGTAGGGGAAGACGTCCCAACAAACAGCTCTACTTGTGATGTCAAATCTAAGTAATCAGTTTCCAGTTTTGTATTACATCAAAAACATTGCACTAATCAGTTTTGTGTTTTTATTGTACACAGGATAATTTTAAAAGCTGGCAAGAGGGTTTCAGAGCTTTACTACCAAATATTAATATAAACTTCTCAGGTAACTAATCATACTGCACTGTGTTCTTAAAGACGCATTAATAGAGCTGTTTTCCATATGAGTTGGAAACATACGGTACTGACTTACAGCACGCACATGGTATGACATGCTGTAACACTGAAATGGCTTCCCATTGTCTTCCAGTAATTCATCCAATCACAACGTGTAGTTACTGTAGTAAGATACGCTGCAGTAAGATATAGTACGGCTACAGTACGGCTACGAATCTGCTGTACTGTTTCCCACTCATACAAAAACCGCTCTAATCCACATAATCTATTGTTTCATTCCTTATGGTTGCCCTGTGAGAATGGCAACGTAAATGGGATGCATTGCGGTCTAGTTTGGGTAAAAAAAAACCCATATAAGGCATAATAAATAAAAGATGTTTGTACCCAAGCTAGACCACAATGCACCATGTTCGCTTTCTCAGCAAATTCCTTGGACACCCCTCCTGCTCTTGTTCAATATTGTTATTAATAATCTCGTATCCAATAGGCTGGCCCAATACAGAAGGATTTCAACGTGGTCCAAGTGAATGGAGTCCAGCAACCCAAGATACATCAAACATACCAACGACAACGACTGCTCAAAGACAAGGTATTCATCATTTTGGCCATAGTTTCGGGCCCTTCTATCACCTATGTTTTGGCTATTGCTGGGTTTCAATCAGCTGATAATAAAAATCTTTGAATCTCATTATCTGTTCCAAACACTGACCACCATGTGATGTCAGCCAGAAAGAATTCTATTAAAAACTTGCAATTCAGCTGATGAACATTCCACATGAGACAGGAAATGATGTCGAGTGAAACCCAGTAATAAAGCCTGCTAAAATTCTTAAAGTGGCTGGGGTTTCTCCTCCAAATTTTATTAGATTTTTCCTTTATAACTGAGATAAAGATATTTGTTACCTGGTACTGTATATATGTTTATAGCGGTGTGAAATATTATTTATGAAGTTACAGTGTCGTATATACCTTTTTAGCTTGGGTGTAATGTTTACCCATTTGACCATGTGTCATTCTCTTGAGAATAAGATTCTTTGTTTGAGTTCAGGGGCGGATCTAGGATTTTACAAAGGGGGGGGGGGGGGGTGGATAATGTTATTCAAAGCTCATTCAAGATATCTGTTCTTTAAAATATTCATACTTTTGATTGTTAACTCCTCTAAGGAGGGGGTGGATATCCACCCAATCCATCCCCCTTGTATTCGCTCCTGGAGTGGTAACCATATTCATGTGTCTTCTCATGTGCAACCGTTAAACAAAGAAATGATACTCTAGGGAATGACGTGGTCTGTAATGGGGGACATTAATCCCAAGCTGGAGGTCTATTTTTTTTGAATCCTTGGCTTTGTGGGTTTGACCAGATGTATTTCATTCTCTTGTCCACTGTAGCTGTTCGCCCTCCCCCGGGATTTGAAGCCAAGAGACCAGATCCACACATCCCTATGGTTGATGACCCTAGCATAGTGTGGTCAAAAGTCATAGGTAAGACCCTGTTACTGGGAGTGACCTCTGAAAGCTTGATTATCTAGGGACGTCATATATATAGACATTAACACAAGTGAAAAACGTCCTGTGCATGTCTAGGAATTGGCCGGAGAATGGGGATGCCTGTCCAAGACAGCAAAATTCATATCAAATAAATGTTCAGTAGTTGTTGGTCGTAACTATTACTCGGTCATGTAAAGTATGGTTTTCACTCGTGTTTACGTCTCGTTTCACTCCAGTTAAATACGATAACGGAAGCAATATACAGCTATTTCAAAAAAGTCGGGTAAAGGTTTTGTTGCACGTTGCTTAAAATGCTTGAAATGGCTGTAAATAATGTCAACACAAAAGAAAATATGCCGGAAAAACATGCAGACAAAAATTGGGAAAATCCCACTTGTTGTGACCTTTCGCTGCTTGAATTCACATCGCCCATAGTGCATTTTGGGCTTGGCATGCAGCATGCAGCATGCAACATGCAACATGCAACATGCAACATGCAACATGCAACATGCAACATGCAACATGCAACATGCAACATGCAACATGCAACATGCAACATGCAACATGCAACATGCAACATGCAACATGCAACATGCAACATGCAACATGCAACATGCAACATGCAACATGCAACAAAACCTTCACCAACCTTTCTTGAAGTAGCTGTATTATTTCTATCCAGAGACATAACTCCATCATTCAAGATAATTAACGGGCTAATCAATTGTAGGAAGTTTTGCGCATTTCTGGGTTTCCTACTAACATTTGCACTAACTTCACTAACTTTCTCTTTTCTTTTCCCTGCAACACGATGTGCTTTCTTATGACCCATAAATCATTTCGATTTGGCTCATTTGTATCAAATTTAAGGGGCACTTCGTATAAACACAATAGTTTTCATGTGCAGTGAAGAATAACAAGCTATTGTATTTATGCAAAATGTCCCTCGATGTCGAGAATAAGAAACCATCGAATACGCAAGGAAATATCTTGAGTAGGATAACTTGAATATGCTCTTTATCTTATTGGGTTAAGATCTTGTTTAACTAACAAAGCTCTAATGCTCTCTAATGGTGCGGACACACGATGCGATGTTACATAAACGTCATAATACATCCTAGCAAAAATGAAACTCGTGGCCGACAAGTGGAAGGTGGCAAGGTTGGACACACAGTGTTCTCCGTCACATGCGCATCGTGTGTCCGCGCGTTTTATATTTTACATCATTATTATAATTACGTAACAACATGACGCATGGATTTTGGCTTCTGTCAATCAAAACAAATTAACGCAGGCCGTTGAAATTTTGATTGACGGAATCAAATAGACGACTTGCACTACCAGGTAACGTGACCCTACCCCCTTAAGACGAGCAGCTGTGTCAAATTGCAAAATGCTAAAAACAAGAGCTTGCCAGCCAACACCTTTTCCATACAAAACCTTATAAAATATTCGTTTTTATATCTAATGCTACTTCTCCTGTCTCCCTTGTTATGAACTCAAACTCTGCCTCCCTACTAATGCCAAAGTGCTCTTTTCATTTCTGTTGTTCATTTTGACACTGCTGCTCGTCTTAAGGGGGTAGGGTCATGTGACCTGTTAGTGCAAGTCATCTATCACTGTTGTCTGCCCCGAATAGGAGTGCAGCGTTCTTTCATGACAACGATATATTATTTTTGTTACTATTATTATTCCCCTTCCAGTTGGAAAATCAGACCCTCTACCAATCGTTCCTGGTATCATTACTAATGGATATACTGGTCTGTCATCTGGTAATGGTCCTACAGATCTGCCTGGTGCAGTGGTACGTAGCGATTCTCTTTTTATCATTGTTATTATCATCATCAGTGATCATCATCAGCACGATCATCATCATCATTTATTCATAATCGCCATCACATCAACATCATCCATCATCAGCATCATCACTTTTTTGTCATTATTATCACCGTCAATGATCATCATCAGCACGATCATCAGCACGATCATTATCATCATTATCACCATCATCACCACCACCATCATTACCATCATCATTATCACCATCATCACCACCAACACCACCATCGTCACCATCATCATTATCACCATCATCACCACCACCATCATCACCATCATCATTATCACCATCATCACCACCACCATCATCACTATCATCATTATCACCATCATCACCACCACCATCATTTTCGTCATCGTCTGCATCTGCACCACCACCTGCACCAGCATCAGTATGATGGTCAATGTTATATAATCAACACCACTACCGTTATGTCTTGTGAGTGTGCATACTTTGACCGCATTGTTTAATTTGCTCTAGGCAGTCCAGCCCCCGGGGATGCTAAACAAATACCATCAATCTATACCAAGCAATGTTCCAGGAATTCCTGGTCAACCAATACCCACCAAGACAAGCAGCTCTCAGATAAGTAATACTACGATGTCTAATGATCATATCGACCCTTCTGTGCTTGAATTTTTGAATTTATTCGGCTGGAAAAATAAAGAAAAATCCACAGCTAGTGGCCTTTCTGAAATAACCCTCGATGGTCCACTGAATGGGCTTCCTGTGGAAAATACAATTACGGATTTAACACAAGGAAATGACGCTAAGCCTAAGGGAGGAGACAACACTGGGCTATCAGAACAAGTCCTTCGTGGAAAGGAAACGAAAAAGACAAAGAATTCTCCTGGAAAATCAAAGGCTGGTGGTCCCCTAAAGAAACCAACCAGTACCCAGGCCCCCGGCAAGATACCGGTACATTCTGACCGCAAGGGGAATAGGTACCAAACGGGGAAACAAAGAAAGGAAAATAGACATGTGGTGATCAAAAACAAAACAAAAGTCGCAAATCCTTGAATAAATTGAATTTGACTGTTGACCAATGACACGTTATCGAGCAATGAATCATGAGGGATGAGCCAAGATTTTTAATCTGCTTTTTGCAAGAAATTGGTAGCCAATAAGATTCTGGCTATCACGTGATGAAATAATCTTATGCTGTCACGTGCTGGACTTTGCCATCACGTGGTAAAATTCTATCCTGTCGTGTGACGGAATTCTATGCTGTCAAATGATTGGATTCTATGCTATCACGTGATGCCTTGAGCAGCCAATGAGATTATGGTTCTGAAACATGACGTTGATTCAACAGTAAATGACTTGACTTTTTCCCTGTGGCCTAATGAAATAACATGCTGTTTTGCTAGAATCAAAGAAATACAGTTAATTCTTGACAGGAGTATAGGTAGTAGTAGTAGTAGTTATACCTGGAGTAGATTGTATACATGAATAGATTCCTTCATTGTGATGTATTTTCCCTTCTAGCGACAAATCAAGATCATTTTATTTTCCATGTAAAATCAAGGCTGCAATTTTGTGGCTCAGAAAGAACAGCCATCCTTCTCCATTTCCTAACGCTCGTACAAAGTCTAGCCTCTAAACTTCTTACTGGTATTCCTGTGGTTTAGGGGAAAACGTGTCGAGAAGAACTGGGTAGATCCACTGTGAATGCTATTAGCTATTCCTAGCTCAGTTTGAGGAAAAACACTCGAACAAAGTCTAGCCTCTAAACATCTTACTGGTATCCCTGTGGTTTAGGGGAAAAGATGTCGAGAAGAACTGGGCACATTCTTAGTTTGAGGAAAAAACTTGGTAGAGTTGGCATTACAGTGCATTGTGGGACTGTTTTAAGGGACATTTCCGAGATGGCTTCTATTTCGTCCCCTAAAACCGTCCCACTATCACCCATTCTATTCCTCTTGAGTAAAATTCCTCATTCAAATCAGTGCTATTAGACCCCTTTCACGTGACGTCAAAGCAGCTCAATTTGGAGGACAAAACAAAAGAAAACCTATTGTTTTGTCCTCCAAATTGAGCTGCATTCTGACATGCTGCAAGGGGTCTATACTTGCTGATACATAAAAGTGCTACCACTAAAAAGAGAAATAATACTCAAGGGAATTACGAGTGAGATGCGAGAGCTTATCCTTTTTCTGAGCTGAGATACCTGTGGAATAATGAAAGCCGTAAATCAGTATTAGCTTAGCTAAAGAAGGTTTTTACGCCAGCCATGTTGGTGGATAGAACAATTGCTGGGTTTCAATCAGCTGATAAAAGTCTTTGAATCTCATCTGCTCCATAGGGTGATCAAACACTGACCACCATGTGCTGTCAGACAGGAAGAACACTACTGAAAACTAGTGATTCAGCTGATGACCATTCCGCATGAGACAGGAAATGACGTCAGGTGAAATCAAGTAATAGAGGTTTTTCACGGCAGCCATGTTTAAGGGCAGAAACAATGTAATTGTTTTGTATGACAAGAGAATTTATTTCCCAAAGGAGAAAATTTCTATTGTTTTGCGCTCTAACATGACTCCATGAATAACCTCGCTACTGAGAAATTTCCTCGTTTGATAAATGAAACCTCGTCATTCAAAGACATTGCGTTGTTCCTGCCCTACAACATGGCTGTCGTGAAATCGCTTCCATTTCAAGAAATTTAGAACCTCATAGTTTTAAAAACGTTAAAAATACGATAGACAAAGATAGACAGCTGCTTGGCTTGGTGGCCAAAAAATGTGGGACAAAATGCTGTTTAAATGTTGGTGCTTGAACTGTGATGAACAATATATGACAAAGAGACAAAAAGATGAAAAATCTGAATGAGTCTGAATAAATGACTGGACGTGGGGATTGATTCATTGTGTGGGTTTGGTTTTTATTTATCAAGACTAAACACTGGTAGGAATTCATTGATAACCTTATGGAAGCACGAGTTGCGTAGCAGTGAGCGCTCACCTTTCACCAATGCGACCCGGGTTCAAGCCCTGCCGGGCTCGGTATTGTATGTGAGTAGAGTTGCTTGTTGGTTCTCTCCTGTGCTTCGAGGGTTTTTCTCAGGGCTCTCTGGATCTCCTCCCTGTCAAATGCTAAACATTTTGTGCAGTGCTTCGCTCAACAGCTGTCCTACCGCAAATTTTATTCATCTCTAGAACTTAGAACACTGCTTTACTCCCTTGCTTCCTAACAATATAAGATTCTCGGTGCAAATAGTGAAAACTATTACTTCGAATGAAACAAATTTTGTCCAGTACTTTGCGCATCGGCTTTCCTACCTTGAACGATGCGCAGGTTTGTTCCCCTCTAAAACTTAGAACACTGTTCAGAGTGTTAGGCCCAGTCCAACCGTCGATCTTCTTATGAGTCGAACCTAATGACATCAAAGAAAACCGCCTTATTATCAATGCGTTCGGCTCATGAGAAGATCGACGTTAGGACATTGATATGTAGTCAGATTCTAAGGCAAATATGTAACTTTGAATGATAATTTTTTTGTGCACGCAGTGTTTGAAGCATCAGCTGTCCTACTTTGTGATGCGCATTTTTTTTCTCAATACAAAATTAAAGCAGAACACTGCATTTACTGGTGTTCGCTTACGAAACACGACAGATGTTATTCAAGTTTCCTTGAATGAGCATTCACTGAAAATGAACCCCCCAGCATTTCACAACGCAGGTTATTTTGGATAACGAAGTATTTTTGCATAAGAACAATCTTTAATTCAGATAGCGAAATTCTAATTGTTTTATCATCTAGTTTGAGCTACATCGGAAAATTTTAATATGCTGTCAAGCGGTCTCTATAATAGGAAAGGTGGGGGGACTTCGCGTCTTTATTAGGCAAGGCAAGCCATCTGCCGTTATAGAGGAAAAGCAAATAGCAATCGTATATAGGAATATTATATTGAAGCCAAGAATATATAATTCAAATATAAAATTTATATCTATGCAAGCAGTCTTACGTTGGTCCTTAACCTGCATAATTTAAAAAAAAATGAAAAACGAGGTAAGTCCTAGTTCAGGATGTTCTTCAAACCTTAATTATTTTAACTCACCAACTTGTTTACGCAGAAGCTGTTACTTTATTGACTTCTAGTCACAACTACTAGCCCTCATTAAGGACTTGTTCATTCAATGTTTATCCCACATTGCAGGTACCAGACATTAATGATGCAACAGGTCACGTGACAGACGCTTTATTCCAACCGAACCACCTGTAAGAATCCTTGTCGTTTGTGTGTCGTCCCACTCTCGACCCAGAGCATACCCACTTCGCTCTTCTCCATCTGGAATATTGCGTGAATCCTGCACTCGAGGTTAGTAGAATTGTACTAAACCTTGTATTTTTTCTCAACAATTTGCGGAAGGCATTTCTTCCTTTGATTGCGTTGCATGAAAAACTAAAATCCATCGAGTTCAAAATCTGGCGAAACTGATGCGTACGATAAGATTCTGCTTCGAGCAATTATATGTAATTTTGTTAGTAAGGCTCTTGAAGGACAGGCAGTTCACTTCAAAGATAAGTGCAGTAATCTTAGAAAACGCTTTCAAGTGATTGACCATCTTGTCCAGTGAAGTGCATCATAGACATCTCCTACCTAGCCATTTGTTTGCATTCATAATATCGGTAACCATCATTACAAGTAGGTTACTTAAAGATATCATTATTTTTCAACTATTTTATTAAAACAAATTCACTGAGAAAACGGATAAATTTGAATATTTTCGACAACCTTCGACGGAAAATTTTTGCCAATTTTTTTAAAGATTATTTTTTGTAATAAAGATTTATTTGCAAACTGAATAAAACCAATTCTCGTAAATAATTTAATAATTTCTAAAGAGCTAGCTTTTATTTATTTCAAGTTATCAAGCTAAACTTATTTTTAACTTCTGCATACTCTTCACTTTTTCCTTGCACTTTTTTCTGAAAATCTGTGAACGTTCCTTAGACTGACTGAACGTTTGAAGTTGTGCCATTTCAAAAATCTCAAAGTTTGCTTTTTCCAATGTAGCTGTTACTAAGATTTAGTTAAACAAACATGATTATATATATTTCCAGCAGTTTTAAAATCATATTTTTAATTTGGTGCGCATTTACAAATGTCTAAGATAAGAAGGTCGCTCCTAAAAAAAGTAATCATTTGAGTGAACTGAAAAAAAATTAGATATTATTAAATTTTGGAGGTGTAAGACGGTGCAATTTTGTCCTGAAACTTGTTCGCGACACAAGTTTCGGTTGCACGAGTAGAAAGCACTTATACTTTTCCTGAAACTTTCTCGCGACGAAAGTATCACAAAGCTGGAGTGTTACACGGAGCAATTCGCTCTGGAACATGTCTCGCAACACCGTACGTTGCACCTGACAAGTTTCAGCTAAAAGTTTAACAGGGTCTTAACAGGGGCTGCCAAGTCCACGAATCGAACCCGAGACCCCAGAGGTAGGAGGGTAATCAAGTGCACTATCGCTACACCACCCTTGTTTCCCTTGGTATCATTTGCTGAAGGTCTCCCGCCGATAAGCAAGTATATAGTACATATTCCAAAAATACGAATAGTTAATATTATTATTACTAACTATAGCTTTGGGTATCGTCTTGTCGGTTTTGGCAGATCAGACTTGTCTCCAGCAGAGTGCGCGGTTTGCATAATGAGATAGATCTTTTTTCTTATGTTTACGTGCTTATCCAAACGACAAATGCGGGAAAAAAGAAAGATTGCAAGATAGTCATCCCAATAAACCTTGGAACTACTAATAATTGTTTGTTTATTGTTTATTAGAAGTAAAAACAAACAAAAGAAAACAAAACGTATAGCATCTAATAACTTTAATTTGATTCATTGTTAGTAGAAAATTTTTATAATGAAAAATGGTCAAAAATTAATTGTTAATTCTCACCCAAAAATTCCTATTTTATTTTCATGGCTTTCAATTTTTTCCCGACTTAGATGAATGCGCTACCCTGTGAAAATAGCCTAAAACGTTAAATCTGGGTTTTGCCATCGATTGATGGCATGTTTTGTTAAAAGTGCTTTGAAATAGCAATTAATTTTCAGGATGTTCTCTATTGAAGGAACTCGAGTCCATATACAGATTGATATGTATCTGCTAGTTGTAAACATGTCGCTGTCATAGTTACTGTATACATAATTTATTGGCTTGCCATGAAGCTGTTTTGTGGGACAAATGGAAAGAATTTCTCATCAGCGACAACCTCTACTAAGCGACCACACGAAGTGGTCGGCTTAGGCGAGGTCTATGCCATAGATTTAATTACTTATTTTGTTTTTGTACATTCAGGACTGGCTCAGTGGTATTATATTCCCATCGGTGGTCGATCTTCGTAAGCAACCATGGATCCCATCAGGGAGGAAGACGACCAAGTCGACTTCCAGCAGGCACTTAACTTTGAGCTAGAAGCCCTGAAAGAAGGGATCTACAAGCGCGATTTGAAGATAACAGAACTAGAAGACAGCTTTAACTATGAGAGAGAAAGAAGCGATAAACTTGCAGAGCTTCTTAGACTCGAAGAGACGCGGAATGAAGCAGGCGAGGAGACAATACAAAAACTGAAGACGAAGCTTGCGGAAACTGATGACTTGATGCGTGAACTAAGGGATCGCTTTGGCGCGAAAATAGAAGAGAAAAACGAGGGGTCGTCAGGGGTGACATCTGATGAATTACAGTCAAGGATTTCTGCAGGAGAAAAAACTATCAAGGAACTGCAGAATGAAATGGCGAGGTGGGAAACTCGCTGTGAAGATCTGGAGTCGCAGTTGTCAAAAGAACGTGAGGCTCTGCAAGACGAAAAGGTACAACACGAGCAAGTCAAATTCAAACTTGCTCAAAGTGAAGAATTACTGAGAACCTTTAGGGATGAGGCCTATAGTAGCAATGGCGAGGATGGCACAGAGAAGTTCAACAAGATTATCAATGGTCTAAAGGCGAGTATCGATGTGCAGAGCGAAAGAAACATCGAGTTAAACCAGGAGCTTCTTCGTATCAGGAAAGATGCTGAAGATGGCGAGAAGTTGCTCAAATCTATACAAGAAAAAGCTGAAAAAGACCAAAAGTTGATTGAGGAGCTAAATAACCAAAATGAGCGAGAGTATCATAAGAATGAGAAGCTGAGAGGAGATATACAGAGATTGAAGAGAGATATTGACAGCTGGAAAAAGATTCAATCAGACATGAAGACACAGTACCAGGACCTTAGAGCAATGTACGATGGTGTCTGCAAACATGCAGATGAACAGAAAAGAGAAATGTTAGAAATGAAGCTGTTGATGGACAGAGATAAACGATCGATTGTTAGGCAAAGAGATGAGATTGACAAACTCAAAGGTCGAGTTGCATCCCATAAGCAAACCTATGACGACCTCAAAGGAAAATACGATGAAAATTTTAAGCTTTTGGAGGAGAAGAAGTACGAGTCTCGTGCGTTAGGAAGTCAGTTACAAACTGCTAAGAAGACAGTCAGTGAGTTGCAAACGTCGAATAAAGATTTGAAAAAGAGGAGTGATTTTTCACAAAAGGAGCTGATTGAAAGGCACAAGCTTCTGTTACAAACAGAAGAGAAATTGAAGGATCTTGAAAATACCTTGGAAGAGAAAAATGCTGAGGTTGAAGAAAGCCAAAAAATGACGAAAGAGGCTTTAGAGAAGGCGGAGAAACACAGTCAAGAAGCAGCGAATAAAGAAAAAGATTTACTCGACAGAATTGCATTGATACAGAGTCTACAGGCACAAATTCATTCACTGAACGAAGATGTGAAAACCAGGCAAGGAGAAGAACAAAGACTCAAGCAATTCGTAGAGGAAAAAGACAAGATGATCGAAAGGAGAGAAAATGATCTTAAAGACAAAGAAGGCGCCATTTGTGAACAAGAACAGAAAGTTGTCGAGCTGGAAAAACTTGTTGAAGGGATGGAAAAGCTGCAAGAAGCGTACAAAGGCGAGCTGAAAAGAATCGAAGAAGATATCTCTGAGAAAGAGGCAAATATGGACGCATTTGCCAAGGAAATTGTAGAAAAGGATAATGAGATATTGGAGGCAAAGAGAAAGTTTGAGGAACTAACGAACGATCTTAAGGCCAAGCAAGATGAATTTGAAAGTAAGAGAGGCAAAGAAGACGAAGAGAAAAAAGAACTGAATGAAAGGGTTGAAGATTTGCTTCAAGTAAAAGAATCTAAGGACGCACAGATTCAACAGTTGACCGAAGAATTAGAAGAAGAACGAAAACGCGTTCATCTGCAAAATCAGCTCTTGAAAGAACTTGAGTTGAAGTTTGAAGATGAGGATTTGAAGATGATTGAATATGAAGAAAACTTGAAAAAGAAAGATGACGAGATTAATGAGTTGAAAATAACCTGTGATGAAAAAGATAGAGTTATGGAAGAGTTGAAGAGAGAGTTAGAAGAGTCGGCAATCATCCAAGTTTACTTAAAAGAGATTGAAGATTTAAACAAGTCACTCTTAGATGAGAAGACACAAAAAGATGAGCTCAAACAGAAGTTAGGAAATATCCACCTGAATGGAAGCGAGGATGTTTCACGAGTTGAGGAAGAAAAGAAAGAAGTTATGCTCCAGATGACCAAAGAACTAAAACGAGAACGACAGACGAGTCAAGCTATGATGAACGAACTGAAAGAGGACATACGAGTCTTGGAATGCAATGTTGAGAACGAAAAGGAAAGATCGTTGTCATTAGAACGAGAGTTGGAATTAAAAGACAGACAGTTAAAAAATGAACGTGAGAGTCTTCTTGAACAGGTTGAAGAGCTGCAACTATTTCTTTCCGAAGAAAAGAAAGAAAAACAAGAATACAAAGACAAGATTGACGAGTTAGAAAAACAGATTCGAGACAACAAGAAGAAGCTAGAGAGCGAAATCGAAGAGTACGAAAACAAACATTTGCAGATTTTGGCGCAGAAGAAAAGCAGCTTGATTCTAGACAGACAGGAGAAGATCGAAGAATTGAAGACAGAGATTGGCAGCAAGAAAGAACTTCTGTATGAGGCAGATAGACGTCTCATAGAAGCTAACAAGTCTAGAGAAGTTGAACAAATTGAGGTGAAAATTTTAATCGAAGAAAAAGACAATTTGATCGCAAGTTTGAAGCGCGAAAATTCCGAGCTACGAAAAGGATGGGAGAAAGAGAGCCAGTGGATGGAAGAGAGCGTACTAAGAGAGGCACAAGCAGTACTTGTTGAACCTAAAATTCAAGAGCAAGTGAGCTCCAAGCCAAAAACAGACCCTCTACAAGACGAGGCTAGACTTCTTGAAGCTCAAAGTGCTGCCATTCAAAAACTGAAGCAAAAGATACACTCAGATTTCAAACTTGATAAAATTTTGCCACACGATGAGCATGCAGAAGAAACAGCCTTGGACGCACTGCATGAAGAAAACCCACAACACAAACAACCAACAGCAACCAAAGCAGAGAATCTCAGAACTTTGTTTAAAAAGTTGGCTATCGTCTTGGTCTTATCGCCTCTTGCTTACTGTTTATCCTGCAAATTCTGTCTTACATTTGGAGCTGTTTTGGTGCCAATTTTGTTCTTTATTTATCAGAAGCCCTGGAAAAATGCGAGTGAGCAGGAGAGGATGCTACATGATGCTCTGAATGGCCTAAGCTTACGCTTTGCAGCCGAGTGCTCTGAAAATGAAAACCTCCACGAAACGATTGAAAACTTAAAGCAGCAAAGCAAAGATGGTGCAGATTCGAGGAGACAAGATGTGGAAAATAACAATGAATATAGTCCAATGCATAAAAAATCTCAAAGCGCTTGCAAATGTGACCATCATTCTGAAGAGGATTTTGCCAAGGAAAGGAAGAAATTAATCGATGAACTGGAGAGGCAGTCAAAAGAAGAACACGAGAAGCAGAAAGAAGAACTGCTACGCATCAAGCAGAAGCAGGAAAGTGACAGAAGACGTCTGCAAAGACAGCAAGCGTTGATTGACAAGCTTGAAGTTATTCTTCAAGAGAAGGAGATCAAATCAGGCCTTGGTCAGTTTTGGGGTTACGAGGAGTTGAAGATGGCCATTCACAGACTGAAACATGAACGAGAGGTAGAGAAGAATAAATTCGAGGGAAGCAGTGATGAAGGAATACAGAAAAGAGTTGCTGAGGTCATCGACGAGGCAGTTAGCAGGGAAAAGAGGAGAAAGTTCGAGGCTTTGGTTGTTGCTGTATTCTTTTCTGCCGTTCTGGCTATCTTGTTTTCCATGAACTCATCTTCAGTTTTTCCGTTGGCATCTTCTGCCATCGTAGCTGCTTGCTCAGTTTTCTATGCCATACGATCGTGGAAGGAGATAGATTACTTCAAAAATAAGATCCAGTCTGAGAAAAACCTCGTCGAAGCTCAAAGCGCAGAGATCAAAGAGCTCTCCGTTCTCATGGATAGAGAGTACGATGTGGTAAGCAAGCAAAAACAAGCGATTGAAGTCCTTGAGCGAAGACTAAACGACGAATACAAGAAGAATAAAGACCACCAGCTAACAATAGCAAGGCTGACATGGGTATTTCAAGAAAGTGAAGAAATGAGAAACCTTGTACATCGTCTGAAAGATCCCAATGGAATCGATACAAACCCGGAACTACGAAAACTGGCCGAAGATCATGCGAGGGATAAGTTTTCTGTGTTCAAAAGCATGCAGCGGCAACTCGAAGAGCACAGCTCACACACCGAAGAACAGAGAAAAGCTATTGATGATCTTAAAAACGCCACAAATGTCATTGTTCATGCTGCTGAAAAACAGATATCTGAGTTGAAGAGTCACAAGGAAAATAGGCAAAAAGATAAAACAACCAAAAAGGTACTGGGCTGGAAATCCTTGTTATTGGCTCTAGCAGTTGTCTCTAGCTCAATTGCCTTTGTAATTGGTGAGAAAACCGTTGCTGCAGGCCTGCCTCTGGTTTTTGCGTTCATCTTTGGTGTCATCAAGCTAGTGAAAGGAAGAAAAAAGAACCAGCACTCGAAGAACTTTTCAGAGTATCATGAAACAACGAAAGAAAAACCAAACTTGCAGCAACCATTTTCAAGTATCGAGCAGTATGGCTATGATGTTATCTACGTCACAGCCTTGACAGTCTTGTGCTATTACTTCAAGTCTCTACCATTTTCTGTTGCTGTTGCTACGTTTGCTGTAGTCATGGTGATTCGCCTAGCAACCTACGTGTTATATCGACGCAAAATAGTAAGAAATATGTCCTCGTGGAACGATGTAGTGGAAGATTTGTGGAGCCAAATTCACGAGAGAACACAGCTCATAGATGTACAAACTGAAGAAATTCAAACTCTTAAGCAGCTGTTAGAAGTAGAGAGAAGCTACAGTCAACACACAGAAAGGTTGTTGAAGGAAGCAAAGGGAGTAAGCGATGAAGGTTTCGTTGACATTGCTGAAGCTCAGAAGTTGAAAAAGAGGGCTGATGAACTAGAAGCCGAAGATGCTCGACTTGTCAACTATGAATTTGATGAAATGAAGATTTTCCTAGAGGAGGAGAAGAAATCTAATGTGCAACTGAGAAAAACCTTAGCCGAAGTCGAAGACGCTAAACGGGCGTTGAAGACTGAAGTCACGAACCTGAAGCGAAAGCTGGAAATGGAACAAATTCGTAGGAAGGAGTTAAACATTTCCAAAGAAGAGGAAGGTCTTCTCAAGGACCGTATCGAGGAGCTTATGGAAGACTTGGAAGCTGAGCAAAAGATGAAACAAGAGCTAAGCGCGCAGCTTATTGAGGAGAGAAGCTGTCGCGAACTGAAGCAGATTGAACTTCAAGACCTCAAAGAGAAGATGAGAGATGAACAGCATATGAGTCAGAGTCTAAGAGAACAGGTACTGCGTCTGGCACACAACGATGAAGAACCCAAAGAATTGCGACAAGAATTGTCCGCAACACAAAAAGAACTCGAAGAAGAAAGACTAGCCACACAGAGGCAGAATCTGACGCTGATGGAAGCCATTCATAAAGTACGAGAACATAACATGGTCCTGCGAAGACAAGTTGAAGATCTAAGAGGGAGCGTGAAGGATGATGTTATGATGCAACAACTGAAGGAACAGAGTGATGTCCAACAAGACGAGATTGAAAATCTGCAGACGTTGCTAGAAGAAATTAGTAGCACCAAGAAAGCACTGAAATATCAGGATCTCATTGAAGAACTGCAGGTAAGCTCTTCCCGTTAGTAAACCTGCAAATATCGATACCTTGAGATAGTCTCTGGGGTGACAAAAGTCAGGACACGGCTACCTCACAGCTCGAAGCTCAATGGACCTCTTTAGCTTGGGCGTAACGTTTTGCCCATTACAGACCACATGTCTTTCCCTTGAGTATCATTCATTGTTTGGACGCAAATGAAACAAAGAATCCCATTCTCAAGCAAGGAATGACACGTGCTCTGAAATGGGCAAAGGAAACGCCCAAGCGTTCCGGAGAACCCGGAGAACTGACCCTCCACTCAAAGAAGAGACCCAACTTGTAAGATCTACTCGTGTATCGGATGCCAAGTCAAAAACTCGGCGAGTTAACTAAGACTTGGTTTTCACAAGCAATATCAGCAAATTGAAAAACTTTATAAAACCATTATTTCTTGAATTTTGTTCACTTTGAATAATTGAAGGAATTGAACTAGCTAAAAAATACTATCATGTTTTCTTGAACTTGTTTCGCACAGACTCTTCGTCAGAAGATCGGCACAGAACACCAATCTTCTTCACTAGATCTCGAACAGCTCGAACTCGAAAGGGAGAAGAATAAAATTCTGGAAGAAGCGGTGGAAGAACTGCAGCGACAGCAGCATGATCAGCGCAAAATGTTCGAAGATGAGAGAAGAAGATCTATTGAACTTGCAAGACAGTTGTCTGGTGAAGACATCCCGATGATGGTGGAAGAAGAATCCAATGAAGGTAAGTCACGTGGTAGATACTTGTTTTCATAGCCCAAAACGCCCTCGTCAAGAGAGGACTGGAATCTAACCTTAAATCTAACCAACCCTAGAATCGATTCCTGTCCTTTCTCGATGAAGGGAAGTTTGGGCTATGGAAACAAGTGTTCAGCAAGTCACGTCAAGAACTTCAGTAGTGCGTCGTGCAACTGAAGACTGCTGTTGTTGATGCTGTTGATGATGATGGTGGTGATGGTGATGATGATGATGTTGAAGATGACTGATGATGGTGATGATGCTGATGATGATGGTGGTGATGATGATGGTGATGATGATGATGTTGAAGATGACTGATGATGGTGATGATGCTGATGATGATGGTGGTGATGATGATGATGATGATGATGTTGAAGATGACTGATGATGGTGATGATGCTGATGATGGTGATGATGCTGATGATGATGATGATGTTAAAGATGACTGATGATGGTGATGATGCTGTTGATGATGGTAGTGGTGATGGTGATGATGCTGATGATGATGGTGGTGATGATGTTGAAGATGACTGATGATGGTGATGATGCTGTTGATGATTGTTGTTATCAATGCTGGTTTCTGTTATACCAGCACGGCTGGATAAAACCTTTATTATGTTCTTAAAATCCTTTTGTCAGAGATCGAAGACACACGCGGAGTCTTGTACTGGTTGGGTACGAATGGTGGTTTGACAGATTGGAAGAACCCAGGAGAAAGCGGTCTGATCCTAATCAGCCGATCCTCGTACGGTCACGGCAGAGCAACAGACGTTGCTAACCGCAAACCATCCTGGTGTAGCACCAGCAACAAGCCAAACCAGTGGTGGAAGATAGACTTCGGTGACAAACGAATCGTGGTTCCTACCGCCTATAGTCTACGACATGGTTGGAGTGGCAATGCCGGAGCCTTGAGGAACTGGGTGTTTGAGGGGTCGGTTGATGGGCGGAAATGGACGGTGTTACGTCACCATGACAACGACGAGACCATTAGGACTGCCTATGGGTTTGGTTACTGGAAGATCCCTCATCCTAGTGATACGGGATATCGGTACGTGCGTGTACGACAGACGGGACTCAACTCCAATGGAAGACATGCCCTGCGCTTATGTGGAATTGAAGTCTATGGCAAGCTACAAATAGAATAACTACCAAAACGCAATAATCTTATTTAAATTTAATAAATTAACGCCAATACATAATAGCGAATGTGCACGAGCTCGAATTCCTAGCACAAAGCACGATGGGAAACCGAGTCCTTACATTTTTTTGGCTTCTCTAAACATTTATCTAACAATTTTTCCTTCGACATTTTCTATGGAAATGTACGTATTTCAACAGACGAAAATAACAGAGTAATTTTTTTCTGATATATATCCTTTGATTTACCTGTTTCATTTTTGCAGGGCTCGGTTTCCCAGAGTGCTCTGTGAGCTTTGATGCACATTGCCTATTGATTTCTTGGGATTTTAATGGCCCGTCAGTTCTTTACGAACAGTTCCGATCGGTATCCGATTTTATTCCGATGCGATTCCGATTCGTTTCCGAAATGCTCACGAGTACTAAACGATGTTGAAAATATCCTAATTGTAACAATTAATTCAAATTTGACAACAATTTTTTGCAAAAGATTATTCCAATGCAAACTTTTTGTATTCATTTAAAAAATTCCGATAATGGATTTTTATAATTGTAGATTTCTTGTAGGAATTATTGTAAAAAGTTAAATGTATCATAAGTGTAAATTAAATTGATTCTAGGGACAAAATATTATTAAATGCACATCCTTGATTATAACTGCAACATTTTCCTGTCTTTGATGATATTTTAAAGTTACAAATTCTTTGTTTGCAGGTTACAATATTGCAGCCATGTTGGGGGTATTTTTTAACAATTTTTTCATATATATGCCCCTCCAACATGGCTGCTAGGCTCTTGTCATTTGGTTTTTTGAGAATTCAGTGGTGGATTTAGGGTGTGGTCACAGGGTGCTATGATACCACCTTTCTAGCTTGGAATTAGTTGGTATAGCAAGATTTCATATTCTAAATTTTGTGACCCTCCCCCCCCCCCCCCCCTCTAGCTTGGAATTAGTTGGTATAGCAAAAGTTCATATTCTAAATTTTGTGACCCTCCCCCTTCTAGCTTGGAATTAGTTGGTATAGCAAAAGTTCATATTCTAACTTTTGTGACCCCCCCCCCCCCCCCCTTCTAGCTTGGAATTAGTTGGTATAGCAAAAGTTCATATTATAACTTTTGTGACCCTCCCCCTTCTAGCTTGGAAATAGTTGGTATAGCAAAAGTTCATATTCTAAATTTTGTGACCCTCCCCCTTCTAGCTTGGAATTAGTTGGTATAGCAAAAGTTCATATTCTAACTTTTGTGACCCCCCCCCCCCCCTTCTAGCTTGGAATTAGTTGGTATAGCAAAAGTTCATATTATAACTTTTGTGACCCTCCCCCTTCTAGCTTGGAATTAGTTGGTATAGCAAAAGTTCATATTCTAAATTTTGTGACCCTCCCCCTTCTAACTTGGAATTAGTTGGTATAGGAATTAAAAGTTCATATTCTAACTTTTGTGACCCTCCCCTTCTAGCTTGGAATTAGTTGGTATAGCAAAACTTCATATTATAACTTTTGTGACCCTCCCCCTTCTAGCTTGGAATTAGTTTATAGCAAAAGTTCATATTCTAACTTTTGTGACCCTCCCCTTCTAGCTTGGAATTAGTTTATAGCAAAACTTCATATTCTAACTTTTGTGACCCTCCCCTTCTAGCTTGGAATTAGTTGGTATAGCAAAACTTCATATTCTAACTTTTGTGACCCTCCCCTTCTAGCTTGAAATTAGTTGGTATAGCAAAAGTTCATATTCTAAATTTTGTGACCCTCCCCCTTCTAGCTTGGAATTAGTTGGTATAGCAAAAGTTCATATTCTAACTTTTGTGACACTCCCCTTCTAGCTTGAAATTAGTTGGTATAGCAAAAGTTCATATTCTAAATTTTGTGACCCTCCCCCCCCCCCCCCCACCTTCTAGCTTGGAATTAGTTGGTATAGCAATAGTTCATATTCTAAATTTTGTGACCCTCCCCCCCCCCCCCCCCTTCTAGCTTGGAATTTTTTGGTAATTTACAACAAGTAAAAGTGTGGTTGTGCATTAAAAAGGGGTATAAACAAAACTTCAAAACCAATTAAGTACAAAACTTTGTAATGTCTTTAATTAATCATACATACAAAGTTAATTTTCTTACTAGAATATTACCAGATAAAAAAGACAGTGAAGTATTTCTTATTCTTATTCTTTGTGGACACTCTACAAGGACCACTCTTATAACACTAGCCAATGATGGTGTAGGATGCAAAGTTTAACCAATCAGATGAGAGCAGAATTGCTGGTTTTCGATCAGCTGATATTAAAGTCTTCGAATCTTATTATCTGTTCAATATGGTGGTCAAACACTGACCACCAAGTGCTACCAGAAAGATCTATTGAATGTTTTTCAATAGCAGATATCAGAGTTAAACTTCATTGCCATCAAACAATAATTTGTTTCAAGTCAAGGCATTTGGGTCAACAACACAGAAAATGTACAAACTGACACAAATGCCACAACTTAAAGTAATTGTTTGAAGGCAATGGAGTGTAACTCTGATATCTGCCATTATGCAGATGAACATTCTACAGGAAACTGGAAATAAAGTGGAACCCAGCAATTTGTAGCATATTGAGTAATCTGGCCTAACATACTTTATTCCCATTGGCTGCTATGTAGATGACAGCCAATGGGACAGCCAATAAGGTTCTTGCTTCATATCTCACTCCTGATTGGCTCAAATTGAAATGCTTTGTTTTCATTCTACATCATGATTGGCTAGCCACATGACAGTGGTGTCCAAGTTGGAGTATCTCACCTGGAACTAAATTTTTGACATATTAATCATTATTTAATTTTTGATATTATAAACTTAATTATGATACAACAACTATTAGAGAAGTCAATCAAGCACTCACACAATGTACATGTAAAGATCAAATTTAAAACATCCAGTTACATGTACAGCAGACTAGACACCTTTCTCATTCTTGTACATAAAATAGTCTAGAAAAGATTGCACAAGAAAAAATTGGGAATTGAACTAAGAGGTCACAGGACCCTATGTACTCCCTTAAACCAAGGAGTCATCTGAAATTCAACCGCAGAAATGCCAGGAAAGAGCACCTCCATTTAAGCAAGTAGGCAAACAAGCTGTACAGTGGTACCTCTATTAAGCGGCAGACCCCTTATGAAAGGAACACCATTGATTAAATAGACAGCTAATTGCATGGTCACAAAATATTCTTTCCATATTTACTGTAAAACAAAGCTCTATTCAGTGGACATCAGGTAAGGTCCTGAAGGTGTCCGCATAATAGAGGTACCACTGTATTTACTGTAAAACAAACCTCTATTCAGCGGACACCCTTCATTAAGTGGACACCAGACAAGGTCCTGAAGGTGTCCGCATAATAGAGGTATCACTGTATTTAATGTAAAACAAACCTCTATTCAGCGGACACCCTTCATTAAGTGGACACCAGGCAAGGTCCCGAAGGTGTCCACATAATAGAGGTATCAGTCACTGTATTTACTGTAAAACAAACCTCTATTCAGTGGACACCCTTCATTAAGTGGACACCAGGCAAGGTCCTGAAGTTGTCTGCTTTATAGAGGTATCAGTCACTGTATTTAGGGGGCGGATCCAGGAGTGTGCAAGGGGAGTCCAAAATATGAGGATATAGCGACAATACCATCAATTATCCTGATTATTTTATACTTACTGGTATTTAATTTGTGCTTAGATTTATTTTGGGGGGAGGGGTGTGTCTGGTGCACCAATGGACACCCCTTGGATCCGTCCCTGCTTTATGGGTAATGTTTTCTCATTTCAGACTATGCATCCATCCCTTGAGAACTTTTTCCTTGTTTACCAGTGCACATGAGAAGATAACTGTCAATATGGATGAAACTTGAACAAGGAAGTTATTTCTCAAGAGAATGAGACATAGTATGATATGGGAAAACATTACAACAAACCTAAAGTAGTTTAATGCGTCACATATAATAATAATAGCTTGTAGTCACAGCTCACTCTACTGTATACATACTAGTTATACGATGGTTTCGAGTTGCATACCGTGGAATATCCCACGAGTCACTTGTAGTTTCTAGTATAAACACGAGCCTTTAGGCGAGTGTGTATACAAAGAAAATACAAGTGACGAGTGGGATATCATGGTATGCCATGAGAAACTGTTGTACAACCATTTAATCCCACACCATAGAAATGACAAATGCATAAATTCAATGCACAGTGCATGATGGGAAGGAAGAGTGAAATACCGATGAATATACAACGGCTTTCCTGCTTTCTGATTGGCTGTATTTTCTATGGTGTGGGATAAAGCCTCTTACCACTGTTTTCATTGCTATACACTGATTGAGACAGTGTTATGACTGTTGTCTCGATCAGGGTGTAACAACGAAAACAGTGGTAATCTGCACATGCCAATACTATCATAATATTAATCAACATGTCTATATCACTGTTTTTGTTTCCTCTAAGCAGCATTAATAGCGCTAAGCACGATTACCTCAATTTTCACAGCCAAGGGCAAGATCAAGCAAGCTTTTTTACATTCAAAAATCATTGAGTAGCTCTTTCCCCTTATTAGCACTTTTCATATTCCTCCAATTTAACCGACTCCAGACGTCTGGCATTTTGGCTCCTGTCAATCAAACTTACGACAGGCCAAGTTCATTTCAATTGCGAGCGATAAGGAAGTTCCTGTGACTAAAGAGCCATTTTTACACAGAATTTCTTAATGATGGCCTGTCATAAATTTGATTGACAGAAGCCAAAATGTGAGACGTCTGGACTTAGCAGGTCACAGTGATATGAAAAGCGCTGTATCTTCATTCTCAGTCACACATGCCCATTCGAGACAAAACGTCTGACCTCCAGACGTGAACTTGGTGAGAACTGAGCCGCCAATTGAACAGAAAAAAAATTCTAAATATTCCATTCTTTCAGACTTAGAAAAATCTAAGTAAAATAATAAAGGCTATCTAGATATCTAGATGGGAATACTGTAGCTTAAATTTCACATATTCAGTACATCAGTTTCATTTGATAAACTCGTTTGCTTGAAAAACTTGATCAATAACCAAAATCTCGTTAATAGTAAATATAAAAATAACTACTTTGAAGAGAGAATTTGAATTTTCATCAGATACTCTATAAATGTTTTAATTTCTATCCTGAATTTAACATTCATGGAATCATTTTGCTCTTTGAACAAAGTTATTTAATTTTTATGTAAAAAAGGGGAGAGGAAAGGGAGTCTTGTTGGTGTTTTATACCCCATTTCTATCATCTGACCGTACCAGTTGAACATAATTAAATGGGAATTTTCCAGTTTTGTTTTTCAGCTCACCAAACCAGGAACCATCTTCATGTTTCTTGATAATTTTAATTAATTCTCCTTTCTGTGAAGGAAAAATGGAAAAAAGAAATGATAAATACACTGAACACGTTTAATATAAAACTGCTACTTAACTGGCCGAAAATATGTGAAATATTTCAAAAATAACAGGTTATTCACAGTTTGTTAGGTTTCACTGAATTTCAATTTGATATATGAGCTATTAGTCATGCCCTGACTTTGTGTAGCCCAGAGCTAGGTTGTACACGTTTCAGGGTTCGATCTGTGAGTTAGCCGTGCCCTGACTAAGATCAGTGCAGAGGTTGTTTCAGGGTTCAATCTGTGAGTTAGCCGTGCCCTGACTAAGATCAGTGCAGAGGTTGTTTCAGGGTTTGATCTGTGAGTTAGCCATGCCCTGACTAAGATCAGTGCAGAGGTTGTTTCAGTGTATTATAATATTGAAAGGTTGTTTTCTTGAAGGATATAATCGTACCTTGAAGCAGAGCTGGGTATTATCGTAAGGTACCACACGATCCATTATTGCTACTGCATACTCAAAACCATCATTTGGTATATCCTAGGGGAAAATGAATGAATAAAATGAATAAATAAAATTAATAAATGACAGAAATGACTGAATGAATGAATGAAAGAATGAATGAAAGAATGAATGGATGAAAGAATGAATGGTCAAATGAATGAATGAATGAATGAATGAAAGAAAGAATGAATGAAAGAATGAATGAACAAATGAATGAAAGAAAGAATGAATGATGAATAAAAGAATTAACAAATGAAAGAAAGAATAAATGAAAGGGATGGATGGATGAATGAATGAAAGAATGAATAAACAAATGAATGAGAGAATAATGAATGAAAGAATGAATGAATAAATGAAAGGGATGGATGGAAGAATGGATGGGGGATAACTGAATAAAATGAATGAATGAATGAATAAAATGATCAAAATAAATGAATGCACATGGGAGGCTGCCAATGTCTCAATAACTTTAGAATCTAAATCTAAGAAATGCTGAATGCTTAACATCTGATTGTATTTCCAGTTCTGGTTGCAAACAGGATGTTGCTATAAGCATGAAATAAGTGAAAGAGTTGTATGAGGCCCAGTAATGAGTGACCTATAACTTTAAATCAGCACTCAGTCCATTTCCTTTGTCATTAGTTAGCTAGCCAATCAGAGTGTGTCATTTTGTACAGTCTATGATTTTACAGACACATACCTGCGGCATGGCAACAGGAGGTGGAGGAGCAGTTCCACCAACACTGACTCTTGATCGTGGGCCAGAGGAAATGTTAGTACAGGAAGGAGTTATCTAACAATATGAAAAATATTAATATCACAGCATGATTAGCATTTGCTTTGTTCCATTGCTACGTGCTGTTTGGAACAAAAGTCACAACATCTATTTTAAAAAAACTTTCTTTCATTATAATTTGTGAACATAACATTTTAAATTGATTGATAGTGCCAATGATTGAAATGTGTCTTTTAAGCTTAATAGATGTTAGATTAAAGATTTAAAAATAAATTTGAAAATTGAAGACCAAAATTTATAGACATTCTTCTCAAAGCTTGTGATTTAAAAAAATCAAATTTAGAGAATTTTTAGCATGAGAAAGTGAAAATAAGAAGAAAACTGTACTATTGAATCAACAATGATCTTAGTATTGAATCAGATCTAGAACTCTCTAGTGGTCAACAGTAGCTGGTACATACCAACTGAACGTATGGTTTGGGAATCATCCCCTCTTTTCCATTACTGTCTCTTGCTCTCCACCAATGTTCCTCTTCCTTTTTTATCACAGTTAAAATATCTCCTTTCTTGAATGGTAAATCCTCTGGATCCTTTCAAAGAAAAGAGCAAGAGTGAGTTAGTGAGTTAGTTGGGTTTTTAAATAATATGAACTCATATTTTTGTTTTTGATATCTTTGCTAAAGGCAAAAGAATAAAAAATGATTTCACTGCTACCCGCTAATCGAGACATTTGTTGTGACAGAAAAATCAGACAATACACTGCTGTCAATCAGCCTGGTATGTACTGTAAAGGCACCAAACATTTTGGTTGATTTATGGCAGTGTATTTACCAATTTCCCTGTTGCAACTGTTGTCTTGATCAGCTCAAAGCAGTGAAAAAAAGTTAACTAATTTTTGTTATTTACCTTTCCAAGGAAGTTATACATTGCCTTAACTTTTTCACAGTGTTCATCAGGTTTCGGCACCTAAAAGATTATTATTTATTAATATTGATTATTATCATTATATAACATGCCACTTATCATCGCATGTTCAGCAGCATGCTGGCATCAGAAAGTGCAATGCCAACTTTTGAAAGACATAAGAAAATAAAACTGTGCTTTTTTAGTGAGGGTAACACTTAATAACCATTGGCTAACAAGCCTCCATGATCAAATAGAATTAATCTGCTAATGAGTTACTATGTATGTTTCCACCTAAAAGATTCCAAAGTTTCCACCCAATTCAAATCTTTTGTGAATAACATTTGCTACATTTCGATATTAACGTGTAAAGTCTTGGAACATAAGTTCTTATTCCCAAAGGGTTTGAATTGGGTGGAAATGTGCATAGCAATGTGTTAGCCAATTGGAATAATTTAGCATTGATTTTCTTGGAGCGAGGAAAAATAGAGAACTCAAAGAAAACCCCTCGAAGCACAGGAGAGAACCAACAAGCAACTCTAATCTGCAAGTCCAGGGTTGAACCCATGATCAATGACTGCAATGGTGGAAGGTGGCACAATTGTAGTGCACATATCATTACGAATGAAAAAGATGCACTTTAATCTTCTTGCACTACTACTGGCTGAGAACCTGTGAAAATTCTGTGAAAAACCTGTGAAAAATTTCTGTGAATTTTTTAAATTTCACAGGCTTTTCAAAGGATTTTCACAGGTTCTCAGCCAGTAGTCTTGCATGATAAAACAAATATAGAACAACAATATAAAACACTCAATGCAAGCATAATATGCTGTCTTATTCTTTTGATTGACTTACTGGTTCTTTCAGCGTAGTTGTGTCCAAGAAGTGTTTTTTATAAAAGTCAATGATATCTGGAATATCTTTGAAAGTCTGTTCTCCTATTTGATAGCATGATCCTTTGAAGTTGATAATGTAATGACTAACTTTGGAACTTTCACTACAATGAGAAAGGAAAGAATTTCATTAGGTCTACAGTAGCATTCAGGTAGCTTGGCTGTTAAAGCAAAAGTGATGAACACAAAATAAACTTAATGAAAAAAAGTATGAACGACTGAGAAATATAATCACACTTTTGATTGACAGAGCTAAAAATAAAATCCAAGTTCCTTTATTGCTAAAGCAGCAGCATCTGTCTACTGTACAAGCAATTTTGAAAATCAAAGTAATTTGTATGCACTTTGACAACCCCTGTCACTTTTTCGGCACTTTGTCTGGTAAATACAAGGTTGATTTTTTTTACTGTGATTCTCAATATTCTGCAAACTCAGACATTTCAACGGCATGTTGTGAAATTGGTTTTTCACTGCCATCAGTCAAACTAATCAGTCAGTACATTTTATATTTTTGACTGGTAGCAGTGAAAAAACAAAATTCCATGGGGAAACTTGCAATAATTATAACTGAGTTCGCAGAATACTGAGAATTGAAGTAACAGAAATTTGTGTGGCATATGATTGTGCAACTGCAATTTGACAGGTAAAAATATCAAATTTGTTATGATATCCTTGCTGACACATACACTTTGGTTACATTCTATTACTGTAGACAGCTACCAGTTTTATATATATCATAGAGCAAGAGTGTTTAGAACTGTATAATGTCTTCCCATTTAAGACCATATAGCAACATATCATTATAATATTCTTTGCTTGAGTTATTCATATCAATTTACCACCACAAACATTACTGGAAAACAAGGAAATAATACTCAAGGGTATGACAAATTGCCTGAAATGGGAAAACATTACACCCAAGTGCAAAGTTGTTCTATATGATACTGTATCGCAGCTGTCTTATCGGACAAGTACTAGCTACAGCTCACTGTTTGTATGCATTATAACTGCCATGTCTGAAAGTGTTACAACTTTTCACGATGTAAAGATGGAAAACTGTACTCATTTGCAAGTCTGTATAGGAATAACATCGGCCCATATGATAAAACTATTAAGCAGACAGGACCCACTGCATGAAATCAAATTATGCTTCCTGTTGCATTTTTTCCTGAAACCATGGACTTTTCTCGGAATGCCTATAAATGTTAGTCAACATTCCTAATAAATCAGAATATGAAACTTTCAATTTCTTATAGAAAATTCTTGGAAGCACAAATATTATTCTTGTATTTGAATACAACCCTTTAAGCTGGATTAAAGCACATATAAATCTGTTAATTTGTATCTCTTGAATTGATAATTGTTTCTTCCTACAGTATTAATGTCGATGTATTTGACCTATTGGATTTTTTTATGAATGAAGTTGTATATATTTTTATATTGGAATGCATTCACAGTATTTACTAATTGTTTATACGATTTATAGAATATTTAAAATGCCCTACGGCGAAAATGGATAAAAGAACATTGTAAATTTTTGTGACATTTTTCACCTTGAATGAAGTACGAAACTTGTATTATTAACTGTGTTTTTTTTTTTTCCGCAGGTATTGAAACCTTTTAGCCACAATATCAGCACCAGGAATATTTAAAAAGTTATTTTAGAGGATTGCATGTGTAATATATAATTCCCTCTCTATTTCACTTTGTGACAAGGTAGCTAGACATTTTCGGTTTTAACCAAAGATTTTACTGCGCAATCGTGCCTATAAACACGATAATACTGTAATACATCCAGGAAAAACAATCCAAATTTATGACTGTCTTTTAGCGTTTTAGAGATGGAAGTTCTGATTGGAAAATAATTACAAAAACTACAAGGTATTGGAAAAGATTGGACATATCATTATCGAAAGCCATCTTTCTGGAGCCAATTTTATGGAATATTTTAGAGATATTTTAGGCAGTATTGTTGGATGCTGGTTATATAGTTATAATTGGGATGACAAGAAAAGTAATTATGGATTTAGAATGATCAAATTGTTTGCAATTCGAAGCAACGATACGATGGGGAAGTGTTTGGCTAAGACTTGATTTTACAAATATGACAAGATCAGTGTGTCGTGAATCGGAGATCAGAATAAAAGAGCTACACCTCTTACCTTACGGATAACACATAGTCTCCGGGGATTGATGAACTGTCTCGTACGAGGAATGTCCCAGGGGTTTTTCCACTGAGTATACTTTCCGTTTTTGGTCTTGAGAGGTATCCGTGAAACCAGCTTTGGGTCAAAAACATAATCACAACTTTAGGACGCATTATTTAAGGTTTAAGCAATCTTTTTTGACAATTTGAACTCACCTTTGAGTAAATACACCACTCATTATACAATATAAAGTTTGATCTCCCTACAAACCAAACAAGAAACCACAGAAAATACAGAAAGCGAGCTGAAGAACGACCTTGAAGCTCGTGAAGACGTTCAAATTTGCCAAGTCAGTTGATCAATCAAATATCCAACTTAACTCGCATCTTTCAACTCCGATTTCTGATCAATGCTTTAAAATTAATTCCTCTGATATACCAGAAGTAATCCAGTAGATTATAGTGGAGTAAACAGCGATAGATCGCCTTCAAACACGTTCAATATGGAGGTCCTTTCGACAAGTGAACATCTAGAGAAATTCCGGAAATTGAATTTGGAAATCAAAAGGGACTGGGACGAGCTGGGATGAACCAGTTTCGTAACACAGGGAGACCAGTATTACGTCATTAAGTGTGGGAGGATTTTCAAGCCTCCGCATTTGCCCTCTCCCTTCCCCTTATTTAAGTTTTTGACGAGGTACTCAGGCTTCAGCTATCTCATGTTTTATACATGTTTCTTAACGCTACATAGGTCAATAAGGTGGGGCCAGCCATAATAATCCTACAATGGGGAACTAGGGGCGTGGCTCCAAAAGCCCACACTTTCTGCTACCTCTCATAAAAAAATTAATAGACCTCATCGGCTTGGGTGTAATGTTGTCCCATTTCAGACCATGTGTAATTCCCCAGAGTATCATTTCATTGTTTAACGGTTGCGCATGAGAAGATACATGAATATGGATACAACTCAAACAAAGAATCTTATTCTCAAGAGAATGACACGTGGTCTGAAATGGGACAACATTACACCCAAGCTGATGAGGTCCGATTGAACTTCAGTTTGAGTGTAACATTTGCAATTTCAAAAAAATGGTTTGAAACAGATCAAATAGGTTTCCAATTCTTAGGAGATTGGAATTCTTTTCTTTTGTCCTCCAAACCAAATTTAGCTGCTTCGAGGCCTGGGGGTACTCCCTATATTTGACTATATGGGCGTGCTCCATGCCAACTGAAAGAGGTGCCTTTTTAAGGCCAGAGGTATAGAGAAGGGTTGGGAATACACCACTTTGCTAATACAACTTTTCTCTCGTTCCATGCAGTTTCCTCAGGGGGAAATTCGTTGAATTAATGAGACAAAATGTGGCCATGCAACACTATTTTACCCCCATAGTTGTCGTCACAATAAATTATATTGTTTTGCATACAGCCAAACAGACAGTGCGTTAATTTCTGCAATTTGACTTTTAGTTATTAACGTAATTAACCCCACCTCCCCCTCTAAATCGGGTGCTTTAAGATAATGAGTGTTTTTGGGTGGATAGCCACCCAATCCATCCCACTTGGATCTGCCCTTATGCATATTGGAAATGCTGGTTGAACAAATTATCTAAACAATGGATGTAACAAAAAATCAAAGAGTTCACACATTTTGACATATAATATCATTCAAAAGTTTATCTAAAAGATTTGACAGTTCCTGTTCTATTTACACATAATTCTTACAAGTGTCATTTACCTCTAATGCCATAATATTAGTGAGGATCACACTTATATATTTACTAAGTTAGTCACATTAGATAAGAAAATATTTAGCTCAATTTGCTTTACTGCTTATTATAATTTTTATTGAACCCTGAAACAATTATACCTCTGGGCTGATCTATACCGGTGGACGTAACGTTTATAGAAACTATCCATTAGATTGACATAATGTTTATATATCTTTAGACATTGCCCTTGCGATATTAATTTAATGTGCCAACCATCTTAACAATAAGTTTTGTCACTTTGAATTGCTTTATCGGATTGTCCAATAGATTTCTGATTGGCAATTTAAATAAACAATTAATTAACCTAAGCAAATTTCATAATTGTACACCCACCTATATATAAGTCAGGGCATTGCTAACTCACAGATTGAGCCCTGAAACAACCTCTGGGCTGATCTAAGTCAGGGCAAGGCTAACTCACAGATCAAATTTTTTACCTTTCTATATGCTTTTCATTATAACTTATATAATTAATATGCTTATCTGGGTATATCTATAGTTCTCAAGGCCAATCAAAAAAGAGTTCTTGCCCTGATTTGTGAAGTTAAAAGGTGAACTGTGGGTCTCTGTTAAATCATTCAGCACTGCTGAATAGACCAGAGCCATCAATCAAGCATATGTTAAGTACACCTTAATATGTTAGTGACTCAAGGGATCAGTTGAATAGAGTGAAAATACTATTGCTGTATTTGGTAAGTTAGTCAGGTCATTCCTTATACATTTTAAAGGCTGGTTTTCACTAGCGACGCAAGGACAGTCGCAAGCACAAAACACAAGCAGGAATATCGTTTTCACTACGACGCAAGCACAAGCGCAAGCACAAGTATCAAAAAAAATTATTCTTGCGCTTGTGCTAGCGTCGTAGTGAAAACCAGGCTTAAAAATGAATTACTTGATTTGGTATTTCAGAAAATTAAAGGTCTGTGACAGTCCAGGAAAAAGGTAAAACCATGTATAATCATTAATGAAATTAATGGATAATGTAGACATATATGAGCAGATTTTATAGTTATCTGTAGTCTCAGCAACTACATTTAGGGTCACCATGCAACATTCTCTCTTAATTTAGAAGAGAGGACAGAGCATAATTTTGTACAAGAACCCTAAAAGAGGTTGCACATGTAGTTGCACATACAATAGCCAATGGGCACAAGCTCAAATTTCTAGCACAAAGCAATGATGACAAACCAAGTCCTTATGCTTTTCTGGCTCCTCTAAAATCTTATAGATCTGACAATTTTTCCTTCAGCATTTTGTATGGAAATATTTGTATTTTAACAGAAGAAAATAACCGAATAATTTTTTTCTGGTATTTCCTTTGATTTCCCTCTTCCATTTTGCAGGACTCAGTTTCCCAGAGTGCTTTGTGAGCTTTGATGCACTGTCATTGCCTATTATACAAAAATGGCTCTACTTAGCTGCTTTTGTTGTGAGATACTTTAAACTAAAATGTATCAAGCGAAATCAATTATTATTCTATAATTTTGCTTATATGAGATAAAATATTATAGAAGGATATAAGCTAGCTAGTGTGTAGGAGAAAATGGCTAAATAGTGCTAAACAATAAATAATTATGATAAGAAAAGGGAAAAACAAAAACATTTTGCAAATTAGGGAAGCTGCATGACAGTAATATAGTCCAGAACTTTAGTTTGATCACTTGAAAGAGTCCATGCAAGAGAAGCATATTGTATATCTTCCCTCCCCATCCCCCTAGGGGGGTTGGGATTTCCAAGGTGGGGAGGGTCTGAGGAATCTATATTGTGTAGTTCCAGAAAATATCCATATCTTCCCAGCAGAGGGAAATTTGAATTCCCAAGGGGCACGTGGGGAGGGTATATTTGTAGTACCAGAAAATATTCATACCTTCCCCATGGAGAGGATTAATATTAGCTATAATTTCCAAGGGGTGGGGATGGTGTAGCCTGAGTGCAGCCTGAATTTAACTTTAGAGTTAAAGTTGGGCTGCGCGCAGGCTAGGATTGTTTGAAGAGAGTACAATGTGTACTAGCTGTCTGGTAGTTCCAGAAAATATCTATACCCATCTCATCTCCCCCTCCCCCCCCCCCCCCCCCCCATGGAGAGGGAATAGGACAGTGATGATTGGAGGAGGTAACACATTCATTCAACATCTTTTGGTAGGATGGGAGGAGAGGGAGGGGGATCTAACATTATTGTATTCTGGATATCATCTGAAGCTACACAATTTCTTCAATAGTGGAAACAAATGTGCACCAATGAGCCCTATACATTTTGCTATCCTTGCATGGAAATCTTTCATTTGTTCTTTGAACAAACCATTTTTATTGTAGAGTAAAAAAGCCACGGTCATTTGAAGTGCTTTTATTGGCCATTCATTTGGTCTGGATGTATGGGTCTCACATACGTGAACGGGAATTTGCCAGTTTTGTTGTTCAGCTCACCAAACCAGGCACCATCATCATGTTTCTTGATAATTTTTATATACTCTCCTTTCTGTTGGTTGAGAGATGGGAATATAAGTATGATATGGGTCCGGTAGAAGAAGAACCACATTGTGGAATATCCACTGTACATGGGAATTCTCAATAGCCCATTTTCGATATTCTGGTTGATTGATCACAGACAAAGCAATTCAAGACGAGGCTCCGGGGAAACAATGGAGTAATCCTAAAATATTCTATTGTTTCCCCGGAGCCTTGGCTTGAATTGCTTTGTGCATGATCAATCAACCAGAATATTGAAAGTGGGCTATTATTTTATTTATTTAAGGTGGCTCAAAGAAGTTATTTTTAAGTCACACTTAGCTTCCCCTTTTGAATCCTCTTATGCATACTCTTACTTTAGCTCAATGAATCTGAATTTTACACCAGATGTTAGACTTGGATGAAAGTTTTGAACAATTGTCTTTTTATGCTAATTAGCATTTCCATTGCAACTATAAACAAATTTGCCGAAAAACAGTTTTTCCTAAATATCTTTCGAAATCGGGCTACCTTCGAAATGCGAATGATTGCTCTATGATTAATTTACACAGTGTAGCGCACACTAAATGGACAAGTTTCAAGAAACGTTATCTGTTTGATTTCAAATAAATCATTTTAAAAATGTATGATTGATTTACAGTATTCGAAATTAAACATAATTTATTGAAACTTTTCCTTTTAGTGTGCTACACTGTGTCAATTGTATTTTACAGTACATACATTAAATGAGAGCTGCGTATCATCATAAGGTTTGAGATGGTCCATTATGGCCTCTGCAAACTCGAAATCATCACTTCTGATCTGGAAACAAAATATATAATCAATGTTCAGTGGCAGAAGAACAGGGTCTAGATCTATCAAGGATCGTAGTGGTAGCTATAGTGCACTCCCCTCTCACCTCAGCATCACATTTGAGTAGAGTTTAATTGTGAGGACTTGACCTTCTTGATTTGAGTGTTTTTCACTAGGTTCTCCAGTTTTCCTCCCTCTGCAAAACCTCACGTACGAAAATTCCAATTCTTTTCAGTTTATCTAGACAACACTATAAAGCTAGTTGAAAAAAAAAATTCATTGCTTACATCTACTTGCGGTTTTGTATGCCAGCGGAAACTTTCACTCGCAATTACTCCTGTTGGATCGGAAGGGGGTCTTCTTGACACAGAAGAGGATACAGATGAAGTAGTAACCTGTAAGAACAAGCACGCGTTATTAGATTATTTTTGACTAGGGTTTTCTGAAACTCAAAAGTTTATTCTCCAAAAGTCTGGCATTTTGGCTTCTGTCAATTAAAATTAGGATGGGCAGAGTTCATTCCAATCGTGAGCAATAAAAAAATTCCTGTGCAAAAATGGCTGTCTTGTCACAGGATTTACCCTTTCGCTCGATTGGAATGAGCACTGTCCATTGTAAATTTGATTGACAGAGGCCAAAATGCCAAAAGTCTGGAGTCTGTTAGGTTCCCAGAAATATGAAAAGCATTAATTGTGATACATAAATTATAAACTTATTTTTGAAAAGAGCTTTGTCTCTTCTTGCAACACAGCTGACTTCAGTTCTGAAATATTTTCAAATTTGCAAAGACTTAAAATGCAATTAGTCTAAGATCTATTTTTCGTTTTACTAACTGGTTTCACGTATGGCTCTGGGATCATTCCCTCTTTTCCTGTGCTATCTCTTGCTCTCCACCAATGTGGCTCTTCTTTCTTAATCACAGTTAAAATGTCACCCTTTCTGAAGGATAAATCCTCGGGATCCTGGAAAAAAATAAAATCTGTTAACAATAATTTCACTGCTAAAAATATCAGCTGCTCTGATCTGACATTGTATTTTGATTAGCATTTCCCATGTTCCATGGTCAGAAAATGCTAACCAAAAATGGTTGATCCATAATTCCTTTCGAGGAACATGATGAATATTTTTGTGACAAAACAAAGCATCTTCTTGCTATCCCCACGTCAAGATGGTTACTACTACTACCCTATCCCTATATCATTACCAACTTCCCATCACCCCAACCTGCATGAAAAATGACAGGGGTTATCACATACATTTCCAGGAAAATTATACATTGCTTTGACTGTCTCCAAGTTTTCAGGTTCCTTTGGAACCTACAAGGTAAAGTCGAAAAACAAATCATTAGAAAAAGTTTTCATATCAAATCTCTCTGGATTTACACCTTCCTCTGCAAAAGTTGACTTACAAATTCTGATATACTTAAATGTAAAATGAACCCTGGAACAACCTCTGGGCTGATCAAAGTCAGGGCATGGCTAACTCACAGAACAAACCCTGAAACAACTTCTGGGCTGATCTAAGTCAGGGCATGGCTAACTCACAGATTGAACCCTGAAACAACCTCTGGGCTGATCTAAGTCAGGGCATGGCTAACTCACAGATCGAACCTTGAACAAATTAGAATTTTATGTGTTTGGTTTTGCAGAAGGAGGAAAATCAGAGAAGTCAGGGAAAACCCTTGAATCAAGGCAGAGAACCAACAACCAGGGGCTACAGGTTTGTCATTAAAAATGAAATAATTTTCATTACTTACTGGGTCTTTCAGTGTGGTTGTGTCCAGAAAGTGTGTTCTATAAAATTCAATGATACTTGGAATTTCTTGAAATGTTTGTTCTCCTATTTGGTAATACTGTCCCTTGAAGTTTATAATGTAGTGACTGATTTTTCCACTTTCACTACAAAAGAAATAGGATCAAAATAATTAATAATTATCGTTAATTTATAAAAAAAATCATAAAAAAATTATTGCAAAATCATAGACTGAAATATAACTAAAATAAAAAAGCCAAACTTGTGGTTGTCAAAATCATGAATTATAAAATCAAGAAAAATGGTGAAAAACCATTTGAATGTTGTGAAAGCCATTTCAATGTCAGGCTGAAGTTTCATATAATTTTAATTTAAAAAAATTACAAATAAAACTTTGTTTTTGGTTGATTTTTTCCCTCATAAATACAGAATTTAGAGTTAAAAATGAAACATCCCTCTCCTCTGTACATATACAAAGTAACCATTAAAATTTTTGTGGTTGAAATTCCTTAAAATTTGGGATCAAATGAAAGTTGACAAGTGGTTTTTAGTGAGTTAAAAGTGCATTTATTTAATGGCTTATTCAATTCACCACTAAAATAACAACAGACTTTAATTGTGTATATCGTATATATATGGATACTAGATGTGTCTAAATATTTATGGTTTATGGTTTTATACATCTGTGTTGATGATACAATTGATTCAATGAAGCAATTTGTATCAGTGCTTTTAGTGAGGTCTACTATGTTTACAAAATAAATTCGGGCAAAAAAGCATCTAGCTCTATATTTTTGCATGGGTCGTACTGAAATTTGGAGTTTACTAACAAAATAAAGAAATATCAACGTGCTTAGATTACCTGACTGATAAGACAAAGTCTCCGGGAATTGAAGAACTATCTCTTACGAGAAACGTCCCAGGGGTTTTACCATTTAATACGGCTTCTGCTTCTCTTCTCGAAAGACTTGAATGATACCAAGGCCAGCTAAAGAGTTGAAACAAATATTACTAATTAGTAAGATAAATTCACAAAATTTAACGACGAATCCTTCAATGATTTTTTATCTTTTAAGCCATTTAAACTCACCTAAAACTTGAGGGATTACTCATAACGAAGTTTAGTGATGATTTACTTAAATCAAACTCAAAATTCCAAGCGAAAATTATCAAGTGGAAGTCTCTCAAAATATTGATGCAACTGAGTTGATCTTTGGATATCCAAATGTTTGTTTCCAAATAGCTCCACTTATACTCACATATTTTCGCACTAGAGCATGGCAGATTTCTCGGTATTGTTCTCTTATACGCTTAAGATGCGATCTAGTAGGATTTAATGTAATAAATACCAATAGATCGCTGTAAACATTTCCTAAAATCGAGAGTTTTTGGTGTTCGAAGTGAGTTAACAATCCGGAAACAGACGTCGCTTCCACACGAACCATGGGAAGGTGCACCAGGCTAACACGATAACCACTACCATAGGGTGACCAACATCTAGAACTCTTGAAAACTCTGTAAGATAAAGGAGCAAAGATCGCAAAAAATTAAGAATGAAAAGAAGAACGAAACGAAAAAGAGACAAATGGATGGAATGGAAGGTAAGAATAATTAAAATTTTCTTAAATGAACGCACAAATCTTCAAGGGCTTTGCACACGGAAGTCGACAGTGCGCACATTTCGATTCTACTTTCCAAAGTTCAGGGTCAAAATCTTTTCAACTCGGTACCGAAACAATGCGGAAAAACCATAAAAACCATTGGCGGCCGGGGGTGCTAGAGACCCCCTTTTGAGATGTTGGGGGAGGGACGGGCTGATCCCCCCCCCCACTTTTTCAGGGTGATTCTGAATTCCCCCCAATGGCATCTTGCTTCTTCTTTTTTTTTTTTTTTCTTTTGCTTCCGCGATTTTTTTTGTTTTTTAGGTTTTTTCTCTTTTCTTTGCAATTTTGGCGCTAACAGCCCCCCCCCCCCCCTTCCCCCCTTTCTATGTCCTTCCGCCGCCTATGAAAACTCGATACCAAAACGATGCGGAAAAACTAAGGTAGGACTTGAATATTAGGGGATTTCCCTGAGCAGCCAGTCTCTAACAAACAATTTAGCTATACGGAATCTATTTTGAACTTCCTCGTTGCTTCTAGAAAATCCTGAACAGAAAGTGAAAGTTTCATAAACTCATTACACATTGGCCAGATTTAGATAACCTTGACTAATATTTGCCTGAATGCCTACATATCTTCCTTGTAAAGTTTCGCGTGTTTTTTGCGTAAAAACCATTCGTGTTCGCGCGTTATTCGCGCGTGGTTCGTGCATTTCCGCCTTTATTTAGACCCCAGTCCTTCAGATCAGACAACCCTATAGTCACGTGACTAACCGAATCCAAAATGGCTGCTACAGGAGAACAAGATCGTATGATATCAGAATTTTCTGATGTTACTGGAGCCGATGCAGAGAGAGCACGGTTCTTTTTAGAATCTTCTGGATGGCAAATACATGTAAGTTATGCGTTATCTTCGAATAATTCATATTTTATTTTAAATCTTTGATTGTCTTACTTGTAAAATATTTCAATGGGACCTGTTTTGAATAAAAATTCATTTTGACAACTTTTTCTGCGAAAATTTAATGATTATGGGCTCTTTATTCTTTCTTAGGCGATAGCTAAGTTATCAATAAAACAATTATTATTTTAGAATAGGATTATAATACGATGATAAGAGAATTAAAGCTTACGTTTAGGATTTTTTGTTTAACGTAAGTTTAAACGCGCCCTTTTTTTGTCAAAGAATTGTCTTTATTTGTATCCTAGACTTTTCATTTATATTTATTAAGGGATTTTAGAAAAGCATTTTATGTTATTAAGGAGGTTTTCTTTGACAAAATCATAAAGGCCTTTAAAGTAATATGTGTCAAAATCGGTATGGGCTACCTCTACCACAGGAATCCCATGAGTAGAAATCTCGAGCCCTGACGAAGGTGTATTCTTTTCTTTCAGCTTGCTCTTAGCAGTTTTTTTGAAGATGGAGGGGATGATTCTCCTAGCCCTCCACCACCTTCAGCAGCTCAGCCACAGGTAAAACTGGGACATAAACTTTGTTTCTCTTTGACGTCATTTTAATAGACCGTTTTAGCTTGGGTGTGATTTTTCCCATTTTAGACCACACATCATTTCTTTGAATATCTTGAATATTGAGTAATGTATGAAGAAGTAAAGCAAATCCTTGTCATCTAACTGTTCGAATTCCGTGCATTGACTTTTAAGACTTGGCCGAGGGCCACTCAAATTACAAAAAAAAAAAAACAACGATCCTTTCGGGGCTAAGTTTTTTGTACAGCTGGGTATTGTCAACTGGTAGTTGTAATACAGAGTATACTGGCTTTCTATATAATTATAGCTTGTATTACATCCAGACCAAGGTTCTAAGACCTAAATACAAGTCCATAGGTTACTAATAATTATTGTTTTTTCATTGTTATACTGAAACATTATTAACATTTGATCATTTTACCCCACAGAATACTCAAAGTCGTGGAACAAGGTAAGTCAATGTTTAATGCCTCACGTGACTCCAGAGGCAAATGCAGGATTTTTGAATAGGGTGTTGCATGGAGTAGTCTTGAAGTAGCTTAGAAAATAGACCTTATTGGTTTGGGCATAATGGTTTCCCATTTCAGACAACGTGTGATTCTCTTGAGAGTGAGATTCTTTGTTTGAGTTGTATCCACATTCATGTGTCTTCTCGTGTGGAACTGACTGGAGTTCTTTTTATTTATTTGTTTATTTATTTATTAACTTCACTACCTAAATATCAAAATACAAACTTACAGTACAAATTACAGCTACAAAAAAATAAACAGAAAATGAAAAAAAAATTATGCTATGCGCTACTCGATCAGTTGAGGGTCTGACCAGCAGGACACAGGTCCCATACAAAGGTCAGCCAAAATAATTATTATAGTTATAATTATAATTATTATTGAATGATTTGTTATTCAGATCTAGTGCTAGAATTGCTACAATGGCTGCATACAGAGCAGGTGGTGAAGAGAATGACAGTGAGGAAGAGGAAGGACAAGCTTTTTATGCAGGAGGATCTGAAACAAGGTATGCAATTATGAATAGCGAAGTGCACTGGATTGGATTATTATATATATCTCAAAAAAGTTAATACTAGATAAGTGAAAGGCTGGGAGTATGGATGAATTTATGAATAAATCAAACAAATTAATGAATGGATAGTTGGATGAATGGGAAAGGAAAGATGGAAGAATGGACAAGGACTGGTGGATGGGTGAGTAGGTAGATGAGGGAAGAATGGGGGGAAGGGAAAGGAAGTACATAAATGAATAAATATATGAATGAATGAATGAATGCATATATAAATAGGGAGACTATACGATCATGTAGTAAAATGTAAAATGAAAAAGTGAAAAAAATGGATGAATATGGTGAAGAAGGAATTGAATGATCTATGTTTGACCATTTACCATATATTTGTCTTTTGTTTTACTTTTTAGTGGACAGCAAATATTAGGTCCACCAAGATCCAAAAAGAAGCAAACACCCCAAGACTTTACACAAGATATCTTTGATGAGGCAAGAAGGTATGTTTCGGTAAAACAACTACCACTATTCTATATTTCTGATAACTTATGGTTTGAACTTGTTATGTTATGATGATACAAAACTTTATCAACCCTGAGCCCTTACTGCCAGTGTTCCTTCTTTTTCCCTTAAGCAACAGTCACATGGTGCAACATTGCACACATTGTTGCAAGCAATTGATGTTGTGAGCCATGTTACACCATGCAATTTGTTGCAGGCAGTGTTGCTGAAGTAGTTTCATTGGCCAAAGAAGGATTAGTAACAAGTAACAATGATACCCAGGGTGGCACCCAGGGGGTCATGCAAAGAGTGACCAAGAAAAAAGGGACTGGTTGCTGCCCACACCAATCGTGAAAATGACACCATATTTTTATGCAAAGCAGCTCTTTCATGCTCTGCAATCTTTGTCAAATCTATCTAACATGCTTAGAGAACGTCCTAAAAAAGAAGGAATTATAAATACAGTGTCTTGTACATGTATTTGAGTAAGACATGGTACATGTACCTTATATATATATTTTTTATGTATATCACCAAACCAACTTTAAACTGCAGGCATGGTGCTGAAGAGATCTCTGACGAACCTGGACCCAGCAGGAAACCCCCTTCCAGATTTACTGGTGCAGGTTATAGACTTGGAGATACAGAAGGAGGAATATCACAGCCTGTCACTGGTACAAGACCAGCAGGACCAGAACCACAAGATGTAAGATTTGCCATCTATAACTTCATCATCATCGCTCAACATGCCAGGAGGAGCATAATGCTGTCACCCTATTCTTCTAACCCACTATGCACTCCTAGTTTTGGTTGTATTTGTAATAATGCTTCCACTTTCTATAACATATTGAGCTTTTTTTATGGGGTAGGATTGTTAGCCCTGCACCAAACCCCCAACCTGGAGGACCAGGGGATAACTCTTTGTCTGGTCTCTACCCTTAAACCTGTCAACATGGGTTGCCCTAACAAGAGTTAAATACTCCAGCCTAAATAGCTTTAGGAGTCATAGGGATACAAACTGCCCCACCACAATAAGGTGACTATCCCCTTGAGGCAGAATAATCTACTTTTTTAAATTTCATATAACTTTGAAACACTTACATTACAGATGTTCAATGCCATGCAGTGCAGTGCCTTGCTGCAATGGTGCCATGTCTGAATGGAATTTTCATAGGCTGAACAGTGATTTTGTGTACTGTGATTGGTTGAAAGGAGGTCGTCAATTTGTCCTCCCCCCCTCCCCTTCCTCCCACCCCTCAACCCTCCTGGTGCGACTGAATGAACATTTTAGTTTTGGAATTATATTTTTTATTTTGTTTCTTTTTCTTCTAACAGACAGAGGTTTCACTCAAGTTTTGGTCCAATGGATTCTCAGTTAATGATGGAGAACTACGTTCCTTTGATGATCCTGAAAATAAAGAATTTATTGATGCTGTCAAAAGAGGGTAAAAAACCTTTCAGTTTTATCAAACAAGCTTTTACACACCTAATTACAGTATTTGGTAAAACCAGCCAGCTTTGTATCCAAATGTATTACCATAGAAGTATGCGAATACATTAAAATTTAATGTAGTCAGGTGCATGAACGTGAGTCATCTAAGGATTTCATGCATAAATATTAAGAAACAACTATAGCTGCATATAATACATGTTAGAATATTTTGGATATAATGACGAAACAGAAGTGCACACATGTGCTCTGTGTTTTCATAAAGCATGCTCAACCCCAACCCTATCAGAAAGAAAGATCTTTTTTTTAATTTTTTTTTTTTAATTTCTATTTTAACAATTATAATTACACATTACAAACAATACAATAATACAAATAATGCTAGGGACTTACATGTTATAAATCAGTCAGAAGTACAGTCAGTAGGAAGAAAGATCTATAGAACCATTGCATTTAACGTCAAAGCAGCTTAACTTTGAAGACAAAGCAAAATAATTTCAATCTCCTGAGAATCGGGAATCTATTGTTTTGAGCCAAATTGAGCTGCATTCCAAAGTACAGTGCTGCAAGGGATCTATATTGTTAACTGTTATTCTATAATGTAAGCTAATAGTAAGTGTGTGCTAAGCAATCATTATGGTAGATATACTGCGATTTTCAATATTCTGTGAACTTGGTAGCTGCAAGTTGCCCTTTGAAATTTGGTTTCACTGCTACCAGTCAAAAATATCAAAGGTATCGACTGTTTACTTTTGATTGATGGCAGCGAAAACCCAATCTCACAACAAGCCATTGAAATGTCAGAGTTCGCAGAATATTGAGGATCACAGTAAATGATTTCTTTTACTGTTCTCATTACAGGGAGATCCCCAGGGAATTGTATCGTCTGTCGCATGGTGGCGAAGTACATGTCAATCTGGAAGACCACAGAGAAGAGGAATATGTTCCTCCCAGGAAGCCAACTATTCTTGCTTTTCAAGGATCAGGGCAGAAACTTGGAAGGTATTCATTAATAATGTCTTATACAGATTCAAGGATTTTCTGTGGGTTCTCTGATTACCTCTACCTGTCTACCTGTCTGTCTGCCTGCCTGCCTGTCCATCTGTGTGTCTGTATATCTGTCTGTCTGTCCATCTGTGTGTCTATTGCTCTGCCTGTGTGTGTCTGTCTGTCCATCTGTGTCTGTCTACCTGTGTCTGTTTGTCTGTCTGTCCATCTGTGTCTGTCTACTGTATCTGGCTGTGTCTGTCTGTCCATCAGTGTCTGTTGCTCTGTCTGTATGTGTCTGTCTGTCCATCTGTGTCTGTTGCTCTGTCTGTGTGTGTCTGTCTGTCCATCTGTGTCTGTCTATCTGCCTGGGTGTGTCTGTCTGTCCATCTGTTGCTCTATCTGTATGTGTCTGTCCATCTGTGTCTGTTGCTCTGTCTGTGTGTGTCTGTCTGCCTGCCTGTCTCTTTGTTAATTGTTCTTTGTTTTCCATTTTTTGTCTGTTTTTAAAAATTATTTTGTTTGCTTGATCCTTGTAATAGTGTTCTCTCCCTGAGTAAATTGACTCCAATTTTCAAGTTTTCCATTTATTTTCTTTCCTTTGCAGTCCAACACCTGATATTAAATATAATGACGAAAAGGTAGGCACATTATCATCATCATCATCAGCTGGAGCAAGTAGTGCCGCAGGACCATCAATAGTGGACCAATCAAAGCCAACCACTAGTATTCAAATCAGACTTGGTGATGGAACAAGGTGAGTGACCTTACACAGATGATGGGCTCATGTGGATATTGATGGGGCCAGGAGGTCAATATAATGATATACATTAATAAAATAATCTACAATTTTGTAGGGGGGGGGGGGGGGGGGGCACACAAAAAAAATTTGGTTTGTAAAGGGGCGTCTAAAAAGGTGTGGTTTTGACCCAATAGATTATTAACAGCTCCTACATGTACTTGTACAGTTAAGTTATTAAGATTTATTACAAAACACTGGTATCACTAAGGCACTGTTCACATGGAAGGAGAATGATCCTAGAACTAGGATCTTCCTTGCTTACGAATTAACTATGGTTCAGTTTACATGGGAAAAGAGGTGTGACCGCCTTTATCCCTGATGCTAGGATCTTCCTATCTGCAAGACAGGAAGATCCTACTGCTAGGAATATCCTAGTACGCGATAGAAGCCTGCCAATGTGCATGTAAACAGAAAATGATAAATATATAGCCGGTAGGTTGATTCGCCTGCAAGGAAGATCCTTGTTCTAGGTTCAACATCCTCCCATGTAAACAGGGCCTAAGAACACTAGCACCCCCACACCCCTCCCCCTCCTTTGAAGGAGTCTGACCCCACCCCACCCCACCCCTCACATACTAATCAAACTGGATACTCTTATTTACTAGACTAGTATCAAAGTTCAACCATACCCAGACAGTAGGAGACATCAGGGCATTTATTATAGCGTATCCTTTACCTACATTACTAAGTTCCTCATGACCAATAGGCAATGTGCATCAAAGCTCATAAAGCACTCTGGGAAAGTGAGTTCTTTAAAAATGTAACAAGGAAATCAAAGGAACTATCAGTAAAAAATTACTCTGTTATTTTCGTCTGCTGAAATCCTTTTATTTCCATAGAAAATGTCGAAGGAAAAATTGTCAGATGAATTTTTAGAGGAGCCAAAAAAGCGTAAGAACTCACTTTCCCATCATGCTTTGTGCTATAAATTCGAGGTCATGCACATTGGCTATTGGGCTGAGATTACCATCTGTTCACCCTCCCCTCCCTCTCACCTTCTTTCTCATGTGTTTGGCTTTTAAATTGAAAAAATGACTTCATTACAGGTATACTGCCATGCAAATTATGAATTCCCTTATAAACATCTCTTGACCGAACAACCTATTTGGGCCATCTTTGGTGGGCACCTACTTATCCCCCAGTCTTGACCACAGAGCCCTGTCATTCTTATTGTGCATGCTGGACAAAATACTGGAGACTCGGATAACCTAGCATGCAGTACTGTAGCTGGCCAGAAAATCTGGCTAACGACATGAGTGAAAAACGCACTGCGCATGCTCGGAAGTTTTTTGTGTACAAAGAAAACCATTGGAGATTTACTGGCGTTTGGTAAATCTCTAAAGTTAAGGCCGTTCATGGAAAGAAAGTGCTTATTTTTTCCTGACACATTACTTTAGTTGTTTTCTTTCCCTGGTCAAATAATACAAGAGAAATTCGCATAATACAAGACATGTAAATCTCCAATGGTTTTCTTTGTAAACACGACTAGTCTATGAATTTTCTTCCAAACTTCCGAGCATGCACAGTTAATTTTTCACCTGTGTCCTTGCTACCAGGTATATAAGAATAACAGGGCTCTGGTGTAGAGAGTGCTTATACCGAATGAATGGCGAAATAGAAGTGCGCATGTGTGCATTGTGCTCTCATAATGCACACATTCCCAACTAATCAGAGCGAGAGTTTATAACAGATATTTAATTTATAAAGTGTCTTCCAGCATGCTGCCATACAAAATGTAAATTCCCTTCTAAACTTCTCATGACCACAGCACCAATTGGGCTACCTGTGGTGGACATCTGTTCACCCCACCCTCCCCTCCCACCTCCCTTATCGTGTGTTTGGTTTTTAAATTGAAATATGTTATTATAGTGTCTTCCAGCATGCTGCCATGCAAATTGTTTCTAATATCTCCCAAAGATTTTGATCTCATTTTTTTGATATATTTTTCTAAAATTCTATTAGGTCTTGTCACTTTCAATCGTCTTTCTTTCCTGTTGGATCTTACTTAATTCACAAAAGCCATTCTAGTCCCTCGTTTTTATAGTGACTATTTTAAGCTCTAGGATTCTAAGTCAAACCGTAATCCCTTCATAATTTTTCTTCGAATTTTTTCCAACATTTTCCTCCCTAATTATTCATTTTTTTTCCAAATTCTCAATTTCTCTTCCTCAAAACCTGTATTAGGATTTTCCGAAATATATTCTTTTATTTGTCTTATCTTTGTTTCACAGCAGCTACATCACTTATCTCTGGATTTCTTTATGCTGTATTATTCTTCTTGTTTCCGATTTGTCACTTGTATTTTATATTTACTCGAATTTTTCAGTCTTTCTTGTTGATATTCGTAGTATTTGAAACACCACCTGTCCTACGTAATGCTTCATTTTCTCATTCAGTATTTAAATAACGTTCATATCTACAAAGGATTTTTTCTTTCTACGACATTCTAAAACACAGATTACCTTACAAAAAAAATTGTTTTGAAAATTTCTCCCCCTAAGAATTCACAGTCTTTTTTGTGGTGGAGTAAACACTGTAAATATTAAGATTTGAATTGAAAAAAGCACTTAATGAGAAGCTTTCCATTTTTAAAGTAAATTTCTCACCTGTTTCTTGGAGTCCAGAATATTTTATGCATTTTAGAAAAACAATTTCAATTACGAATTTTATTAGTTTTTTTATCGGTAGCCGGTGCTCAAGAATGGTTTTAAAAAACATTTCCTTTAAGTCTATCGTGATTTAGAAATTTTAATTTATTTCTTTATAAGTCTTGTTCCATGGACCACTTGAGTATTGTTAGCAAGTATTTCTGAAGTTGAAGATATTGGCCTGCTTTTTCGAGTCAAAAAATACACCTTAATCACGAAAGGTTCAGTTTCAGCTCAAAAAAAATACGAAGTCACACCCTTCAACTTTGAACCAAAAATTGTTAAGCAATCTTAGTATTAAATTATACAAATATTTTTAATCAGTTACTATGCCACAAAATTCATGCTCAAAAGTCGTTTGTTTTATTTAAAATTTTCGCAAAAATTTCTCGGGATAATACTCTTCAAGGTGTGAAATGTTTGGGTTATCGGCAGCAGTTATCTTATAAAAGAGAAACACTAATTTCAACTTTCTGGTTTGGTCAGGAACAAATATAGTATTTTTGTGTTTGTCGGCTTAAAAACCTCTACAAACAGCTCAGGAGAATTTTATTAAAAAACGTATCGTATAATTTTTCTTTTTTCTAAGAACGAGCAATTTTTGTCTTGAAATTATTCGGTTTATTTTGTTTGTCTTTTATCGTGTGAGGAAGTCGTGGCGTTTTGCCCAAAGAGCAGGTGACAGGTAGCCTGTGATCTTCAACCTCTGATTATCGACCATCATTCATTTTTGAGCCGCACCCCATTATTTTTGTTATACTTCCTTAGGTCCGACGACCTCTGATTATCGACCATTGCTTTTGAATCGACCAACTTATTGTTATTCCTTTTTTATTAGAGCACATTCACCTTACGGTTTCGACCATCTATGTTTTCCATCTTTTTAAATCGACCAAGTTTTATTCTCATTCGCCATTATAAATCGATCACTTTTTGTCAAAACCTCTTTAAGTCGATCGCATTTGTTTACATCTACCCTTTTGTTTCGACCATCTATGTTTTCCACCTTTTTTAAATCGACCATCTAGTTCTGTCATAGCCTCTCTAAGTCGACCATAGTTCATTATTAAGCTACCTCTGTTTGTTGATCATGCTGTTTTATGAGATCTCTTTAATCTAACCAAAAGTCATTGCAAAAAACTTTTCAGGCGTAATGTTTTCCCATTTCAGACCACGTGTTCATTCTCTTGAGAATAAGATTCTTTGTTTGAGTTGTATCCAAGTTCATGTGTTTTCTCATGCACAACCATTAAACAAATTAAAGAAATGATACTCTAGGAAATGACACGTGAAAATGGGAAAACATTACTCCCAAGCTAAAAAGGTCTATAAATTACAGCGCGTCTTCTAGAGACTAAGATGTTTAAGGGAATAGGGCGTGGGCGCAATTTTAGATTTCCTTGAATCTAACGTTACTCTTTGAAATGGGTGAACGTCTCCTCTCACCACTTACTAACTAACTAAAATCTAACTAAAATCTTCAACCATGTTTCCTTGACAACGTGATATCTATTCAGTTCAAGACCTCAGATGGCAGGAAGACAGTTTGTTCTTATGACAACATTCCCAAATAAGGAATTAACAGATGCCGGGCAGACCATCCAAGATGCAAATCTGCTCAATGCTGTTATCGTTCAGCGGTTTAAGTAACACGTCGCTCTGCTGACCTCTCGCTCTCTCTTCTCCTGTTCTAAAATTCAGGAATGTTTTGGTAAAGAGAAACAATCCCTTATTGCCCTAAATGTCTTCCCTATCTGTAGATATGTTTACAAATTTTGTTCCAAGGTGCGATCTTGAAAACTATTGCAATGCTGTTGCAAAGTGAGTTGTCTGCATAAAAAAGTTGCGCATCCTATATCAGTCCGCTCTTTGCAGCTCGTCGGACAAGTTGAAAGTAACTGTCACCGAACTAAACTAATTAAAATACAGTAGAACCTCCATTAAGCGGCCACCTTCGGGGAATTGTTAAGTTGGCATTAAATAGAGGTTTGCCACTAAATGCGTGTAAAGTACTACAAAAATCCTCTTTGGGACTTTGACAGTTGGCTGGTAAATAGAGGTTGGTCGCTTAATACAGGTATAAAGTATTGCAAAAACCCTTTTTGGTTATTTGGTAATTGGTCGCTAAATAGAGGCTGGTCGCTAAATAGAGGTTGGTCGCTTAACAAATGGCCGCTAAAGGGAGGTTTTACTGAAGACAACTTTTGGGCGCCACTTCAAGACAACGGCGCAACCACTTTTTTTTTTTTTTTTTCCTTTTTTTTTGCGGCGCGTCGTCTTTGAGGCTGTCATCCTCATTGGATGTCTTATAATTAAACAAGAACTTTGGGGGTAAAATGCAATGAGATGCCAGTTATTATTAAATCCGCTTCTAGAGAAACCAGTGTCAGAGTCGACCGAAAGCCAAGGGGCTCACTTCCGAAACGGAGAAATTCATGAAATGTGTTAAAAGTTTGTTTAAGCAATTTAGATTATTATTTCACTAAGTCTATTTATACTAGATGTTTTAACAAAAATATTCATAAAAAGAATAGTACACTGTTATATGCAGAATTGCTATTTGAAGAAAAGGGCCCAAGTCCAAGGTATAGATTGTGTGGTACTCCGATCCCCAAGACCAACGTTAACACTCGGACGCAGATCTAGAGGAGGTCTCCCGCCTGTGACCCTCCTCCCCTGGATTTTCTCAAAACGTTTATTTCCGTGTGGTTAACCCTTCCCTCCCCTCCCCTACGCAAAACCCTAGATCCGCCCCGCCCTGTTCTACTAATATACACCTATTTCAAAAAAACGTCGGTTGGATATCTGAAATCTGAGACCATATTATGTACTTATTGACTGAGTGGGAGGTCCGAACGGGAAAATATTTGGCTCGAGGTCCTGAAGTACGGAACGAGCGCAGCGAGTTCCGTGCCAAGGACCGAGAGCCAAATATTTTCCCGTTCGGACCGACCCTAACTCAGTCAATAAGCATTTTATCATATGACCACATATAAAAAATCGATTTCAAAGCGTTTTTAATAAATGCGAATCAAAATGCGTAGTTTTTACATGATTGACGGCAGCGAGTCCGAACGGCGAGTCCGAACGGGAAGTTATTACACTTTTCGGAAAAGCGTACTTTTTTTGCTGACGACATTTTCCCCAAAGGTTTTTTTTAGAATCACGCGTACAGTGAAATACGGTCATATGATAATTGGATATTAACTTCTTGCGAACTACTAATTCAAGTGACTAAGTGACTTCACTCTAATTGTGTTTTTTTTTTTTTTTTTTTTTTTTTTTTTACAATTTTTATTGGGCAATAGCTGTTAATATAGTAAAGTAAAGAGACAACACAATTAGAGTGAAGTCACTTAACCCGTGAAATAGATATTAGACTAATACACTTTAGTAGACCAAAATCCCATTGTTTTCTTTTAATAATAATTTATAATAATAATTTAATGCTTATATAGCGCTATTTAACAATAGAAGATCAATAGCGCTTCTTTTGTGTCTATTTGACTATTACACTTTAACAAGCAATTTTTATTTCACGGGTTAAATGACTTAACTCTATCAATTTCCCTTCTATTTCAATTCACATTGTCATTTCGACCGACAAAGTTTTTTGAAATAAGCGTATACCGCTGCATGGGACTGGGAATCTAAATTTAGTTACTAAATAAAAAAACTGCAAGGCTTGTATCCATAAATTGAATCCCATGCAAAATTCCATTTGGTATGATGTTGCTATACCCGTCGTATTGTTCTTCACTCTCTTTCCCAGTATTCTGTCATTCTTATTCGCATGCCTCTGGCATCTTGTCGAGTATGCGCACTAAGGATGACAGCTCTGAAGTCGAGAATGAGTATTATTCTGAACTACGGACCGGAAACTGAACTGAAGAAAAGCGCGCAAATTACATAAAAGTAATAGGGAAATTCCTACATGATTGTAGATTATAGACCTGTTTACCTTGGGCGTAATGTTTTCTCATTTCAGAGCACGTGTCATACCTTCGAGAATAAAATTCTTTGTTTGAGTCGTATCCATATTCACGTGTCTTCTCATGCACAACTTTTAAACAAAGAAATGATACTCTAGGGAATGACGGTCTGAAATGAGTGGGAAAACATGACGCCCAGGCTTAAGAGGTCTATTACTACGCCCATCCATTGTTTGCGCACCTTATCACTGATTTTTACTGTATCATCACCCCGAGAATATAGTCAAATAAGTTTTCCGGCAAATTTTCTACAAGTTTCATCATGCACGCTTCTGTTACCTGTTTTGATCGGCACTAACACAACTCGATCGATCCCATAGGCCTTTGCTTCCGACAACGAAGGTGCATTCTGGTCTAGCTTGGGTACAATTAACACTATATACGCATGACTAACAAAAGATGTTTATATACTCAAGCTACAGCCGTATAAACCACTGCTATCTCAGAAAAGACCTATTGCAGACTATTTCTGCTTGTAATCATGTTCCTAAGACTAGGGTTAAATTAACGTCGAAATTCGCACATGAGCCGACCGCCTTATTATCCATTGTTTTCTATGCGTGCGGCTCATGTGAAGTTCGACGTTTGATCTTAGTTAAGTTAATTTGCCAAATAACTTATTATTTTAACATTTTGGGTGCCATTATTGTCCCCTCGCCACCACCAACACCTCTATGAGATATTTCTTGAGAAATTCGTACGTTTGTTTCGATAGCTGGACCGAATCAAAACATATTCATCCCGACCAACAAAGCAAATTCCTCTTACATCAGATATAAAGTACGCCCTACATTAGAGAACGTTCTGCGGTTATCTTGACCGCTTAAACTGCCTAATGGTAAACATTTGTTCTGTTTGTTTTGTTCTAATCTTAAAAGGGTTTTTGTTTGGATTTTACGCCCTTCGCTTAACAGGGAGATTGTCCATAGCCACCTTCAGTCACTTGAAAGGAGCCCATGTGGTATGATGTTTGCGTCTGAGGACATTTCATAGATTAAGATTTTTTTGAATAATCGTTAATTCATTTGATCGAGGATGCAGACGGTTTTGTTAATTTGACTCTTAAAGTTTGCACGATTATGCCGACTTGTGTCTTATCTCTCTCAAAACTAGTAGAACTTAACATAATGCGCATGCGCGGAAAATCACAAACAAGTATATATAAATCACTTGTCGATAGTCGGTACATCAAAAGCTAATATTCAAGAATTGGGATACCTGTGTTCAATACGAGTCCAAGTGAAAATTGTCAGCTTGAAAGCCGTATCAAGATAGCTGCATGTATTCATGATTGATATTTGCATGTATTCTGATTTTATCTGAAATAAAAATGATTAGTTTTGAGGGTATAGAGATTGACACTCCACATAAGCTCTGAATTTGAAAATCAGAAAATCAGAAATTTGCCTCCATATAACGAAACTTATCGATGGTTTTTTTTGAATTTCTGTTAATAAACTAGAAAGTTTGAATGTTTCCCCCCTACGATTTCGTAGGTTATGGACTTTCCCTGCGGTATGGGATTTGAACAACAGGTCAAAGCTGACCTTCTTAGAAATAAAGCCGTCTTATCGTCTAACGAGACTGTTACTTCCGGATCGGAATTTGATTCAGGCTTAAATTAAATTGAATTGATAATGTGCTATAAAGTTTTGATCTGATTGTGGTTTGTGAGATCAGATAGATCTGTCACGCAAAACTTGAGAGTAAAAACAATTCAATTATGGTGGCAGCGGCGAGATTCCCCCTTTTAAAATTCGTCACGCAAGGCGGCAGAAAATAGAAACATTTATAATGTCAGCGGTGGGATTCACCTCAGACTTGTCACGCGAGACTCGGCAAAAAAATAAAAACGATATTCATGGTGTTAGCGTGTGATTCACATACAATTTGTCACGCGAGACTCGGCAGAAAATAAAACTATATTTATGGTATCAGCGTCGCGATCGGGATTCACCTCAAACTTGTCACGCGCAATATTCATATTGTCATCGACAGAATCCACCTCGAACTTGTCACGTTATACCCTACAAAAAAAACTATGTATATTGCGTCAGTGGCGAAATTCAATGAATTGTTAACGCAAGACTCGAAAGCACTTAAAAACGATATTTATGGTGTCGGCGGGTGATCCACATATAATTTGTCTCGAGAGACTCAGCAGAACTTAAAAAACGACATTCATACACACTGTCGGTGGCGGCATCTCAAACTTGTCAAACGAGACTCGGCAAAAAATAACAATATTTATGGATCAGCGGCAGAATTCACGTAAAAATTGTCACGCAACACTCTGCAGAAAATAAAAACGATATATAAACGGTGTCAGCACTGAGATTCACCTCAAACTAGCGAGACTCGACAGAATACAGAAACAATATTCATGGAATCCGCGGTGAAACTCAAAGCGATATTCATAGTGTCAGCTAGGATGTGATTGACGTTTAGTTTGTCAAGACTACGCAGAGAATAAAACGATATTTATGGTGTCAGCGGCGGGATTCAAGTCAATTTCATCACGCAAGACCCGGCAAAACATTGTCACGCTCAAAGCAACGTGACCCATGTTCAAGTAACAACCTTTTCAAGCAGGTGAGCTCAAACGCTAGGCGTATTCCATATCCTCGTTTAAGAATCTTGATGTAGTTTTCTTGTCCATGCAAATTTTGAATATTACACGCCTTTTAATTAAAATATCAACAACAGATATTGTAGGATATAGTTGTGGAGTGTTTATTAAGTGGTTCGACTTCATCAAAAGTGCAGTGTTTTGTTTTGCCTCGAGGATTTCCGTCCAGTAGATTCCCTAGTAATTAGATTCAAAGTCAATTTTCAGAGGTACCATGCAGAATAATATTCATAAAATTCAAATATTAATCATCTGAAAAAACCCTGAAACAACCTCTGGGCTGATCTAAGTCAGGGCACGGCTAACTCACAGATTGAACCCTGAAACAACCTCTGGGCTGATCTAAGTCAGGGCACGGCTAACTCACAGATTGAACCCTGAAACAACCTCTGGGCTGATCTAAGTCAGGGCACGGCTAACTCACAGATTGAACCCTGAAACAACCTCTGGGCTGATCTAAGTCAGGGCACGGCTAACTCACAGATTGAACCCTGAAACAACCTCTGGGCTGATCTAAGTCAGGGCACGGCTAACTCACAGATTGAACCCTGAAACAACCTCTGGGCTGATCTAAGTCAGGGCATGGCTAACTCACAGATTGAACCCTGAAACAATCTCTGGGCTGATCTAAGTCAGGGCACTTCAGCTATCTCGTAGATCGAGCCGATTTTGTATGAATGGAAAATGAATGGTACGGTGACACTGAGTTGGCTTCCGCAATGAATTTCAACCAATCAAAAAACGAAAAAAAAAAAACTCTCCAATTACAATTCTTGTATATTAAAAGCCACTTTAATAAGACGAGTTTGCCATTCCTAAGAAATCTCATTTGTTATTTACGTCTGATAATATATATTTTTTCGCTACTATTTTCTCGGTCTTTCTAAATAAAAAGTCAATATTATTAGTCTTCAAGTTTTCGTTCGTCGCGTGATTTTCATCGTACTTAGTCAAAACTTTTTCATTTTTTCCGATGGTACTCGGAAGTTGAGAGTGAAAAGTGTCGACTTTTGTCTGTCAACAAAATCCAACCTACGTCACATGCATCACTTATTTACTGTATAAAAAAAGGAACTCAGGATATCGATGCATTTGTATTCATCCATTAATACTATATCTGTGACATACTGTATGTTTGTTGGTCTAGAGTGCATGCATCAAGCTGGGCTATCCATAACGGCTTTTATGTTAGCAAACAAAGAATGAAATGTTAACCGATTTGTTTTTCTAGTGATTAGAGCATATTGGTAATCAGTATTTCTTTCCTTTCTTTCTTTCTTTTTTTGTTTGTTTGTTTGTTTGTTTCTTTCTTTCTTTCCTTTCTTTCTTTTTTTATTTGTTTGTTTGTTTGTTTGTTTGTTTGTTTGTTTGTTTGTTTGTTTGTTTGTTTGTTTCTTTCCTTTCTTTCTTTTTTTATTTGTTTGTTTGTTTGTTTGTTTGTTTGTTTGTTTGTTTGTTTGTTTGTTTGTTTGTTTGTTTGTTTGTTTGTTTGTTTGTTTGTTTGTTTGTTTGTTTGTTTGTTTGTTTGTTTGTTTGTTTGTTTGTTTGTTTGTTTGTTTGTTTGTTTGTTTCTTTCTTTCCTTACTATTTTTTTATATTTTCTTTCTTGCTTTTGTTCACGCATGTTAACTCCTTCCCTTCTTTTCATTTTTTTCTTTCTTTCCTTTTTCCTTCCTTGCTTTCCTTTTTCCTTCCCTTTTTCTCCTTTTTTACCGCTTTCCTCCCGGAGAATATTAACACTTCTACTCCCTTGAGTCCAGCAGCAGTGAACAAACGAGAGCGGCTTGCTTTGGGAGCAAGTGTTAGCACTTTACTTGGTAGAAACATTAGCGGAAAGATCCGAGTGTTGAACAATGAAGATCCCGGCTAGTAAAGTGCACATAAAAGTGATGTGATTAAACCGCCATTAAGAAATCCCCATCCGTTGATGCTCCATCTATCGGTGATGGAAAGCAAACAATCCAATAAACATTCAACCATTCGGTTTCTTTCTATTTCAATGATGGGGTACTTTGAAGCAGGTGTTTGGACGTGTGTTTGACAGAAATTACAATCAAGGAAAACTGATCGTTTGTTATCTTCTAACACGCTGAATTTTGGGGAAGAGGGAGCTAGGGGGTGGGGGTCAAAAATCCCACAGGGGAGGGGTAGAGATATAGTGGAGAAAAAAAACAACATATATGTAATACAATTTTCGCGGTTTTCCCGTGGTAAAAAGCAAGCGTCGACTCGGGTTAGCCTACATAGCGGCTCAAAAAGGAGGGGAGTTTAGGGTGGTGGGTGAGGGGGGAGGGGGAGGGGTTGGTTGGTGGACGAGGGAGAGTGGGGAGAGGGGGGTTACGCAGGCTACTCGGGCTTCTTTCATTATACAGATGAATTATCACAAACTGATCATGAGGCAGATTTGATACTAATGTTTTACTTCGCACAACAATACAAGTGGCTTTTTAGCCCGGGGTTATTAATATCAGCTATTTCAAGATCTTATTTTGGTTTCGATGAATCTTAATTAATTTACGTGCTTTATTAGGACTTATTTAGATGTTGAAATCAGTTTGACATTACAAACCAGAAACATCCCTCTCTTTAAAAAAGAGACCATGAACCTCTAACCACATATCGTGTAGAATATTCTCCTTACGAAAAATATTGGGCCTTGAAGCTAAAAATTAATATTTATTTAATGTAGTTATGAAAATTAGTTTTATTCTGAACGCCAGTTAATTAAATCAAAAAGGTTATAATTAAGTTTGAACTCAGTTAACACATTTCTTCTATCATCATCATCACCATTATCGTCACCATCATGCAACATATATTACCATCCATTCATCATTATGTAACATGCGCATCATCATCATCATGCATCATGGCCATCAACATCACTAGCAGCATCATCATCATCATCATCATCATGCCTCATGGTCATCAACATCACTAGCAGCATCATCATCATCATCATCAGCAGCAGCAGCATCAGCATCATGCATCATCATCATCATCATCATGCCTCATGGTCATCAACATCACTAGCAGCATCATCATCATCATCAGCAACAGCAGCATCAGCATCATGCATCATCATCATCATCATCATGCCTCATGGCCATCAACATCACTAGCAGCATCATCATCATCATCAGCAGCAGCAGCATCAGCATCATCATCATCATCATCATCATGCATCATGACCATCAACATCACTAGCAGCATCAACATCAGCAGCATCAGCATCAGCATCATCATCATCATCAGCATCAGCATCATGACCATCAACATCACTAGCAGCATCATCATCATCATCATCAGCATCATCATCATCAACATCACCACCAGGATCACCATCATCATTCTTATCCATTATTATCATCATCATCATAACAACAACCTCATCATAATAACCAGGAGAGACACTGTTGCCACATCATCGATAGTTGACCTGTTCCACTCTAGACTATAACTGAAATCTAAAATGCAGGTTAATATACTGATACAAGAAATATCTCTAGTTCAAACTGTAACATTGATTCTAAATTTACTTTTATCCTAGTTCAATTCAGTATACGAGACTGAAGTTCCCGGATGACAGACACCATTAGTGCACTGCTCTACCATTCGGCATTAATTACCATTCAAGTGCAAACTTTTTGAGTAAACTGAGATAGACCTTTTTACACGTTTGTAACGTTAAAGACCCCAGTAAATCCTCCTTAACCAACATTTACATTCGAGTGCTATTGCAAATTCGCTTTCCCTGCCTACGGGGTACGCCTGCGAGTCGCCACACCAGTCAAAATAACATCATCTATCACAGTTGTGTGCTTTTTTTATTCTCCTTTCTTTGTGTTGAGACTCTATTCTATTTTCGTTATTGAAAGTCAATTTTATAAACAATTTTGAATAGTTGAATACTGAATGGAAAACAATCCTTTTTGAAAAGTTAATTTATAAATGTTTATAAGCTTTTTTAATTTTGTGTTTCTTTTTTTGATTGTTTCGCTTTTGTTTACATTTACATTATCTTCGGAGATCTCACGATGTAAGGCTTTCATTTTCAAGAGCCCGTGTGTTCTTTTGAAATTTTGGACGAAATAAACCTTCTGGTTTTTAACCGTTTTCTTTGTATGTTTTTTCTTCTTCTATTGAATCCCTGTTTTTTGTCTAAACGGAATCGCTTAAGCTTTTGCTTTCTGGGGTCGTAAAATATTGGCTTCTTTAGAGATTTCTTTTGTATTTGGATAAAAGAAACCTTCTTTTTAAACGTTTTCTCTCTGTTTTTGTCTGTCTCTGTCCCGTGTCTTTCTCTTCCTTCTTTTGGTCCTTTTGTTTGCCTTGAAAGTTCTTTTCTTCCTTTCAGTTACCGCGGTCTCTCTCACTCCTAGTAAGTGTAGTATTTTCGTCTCCACTCGATGCCAAAGCTTTATTTATGTATGTTTTACTAATCACTATGGATTTAAAATTATTTTTACTTAAACACTCGTCTATAAAGAACACATCAGAGCAGAGATGACAACGAAACCACCTACTTACGATTTTTCTTAGTTTTATTGCTTCCAATCTTGGCTTTTGCTTGTTTAAACTTAAATTGTCTGCCATCATTAAAATCTCATTCATCATATATTTTGTAAATTAAAGCTCGTAAAAGGATTACCGCTGTCCTTTTCGGACGAAACGTCGGACATTAAACTATAAAGACGCTAATAAGACGGGAAAGTGGTAATAGCAGGAACAAAGGTGATTATTTTTCAATCATAGCACGCTTCTCCTTTCCAGAAATCTTAATAAAGATTATTTTAATGAACAACTGTTTAAACCGTCGTATGGTCGCATGAAAAATAGAAATGATTAGGGTGTTCCTCAATGATTTATTCTCGGACCTTTAAAGAAACGGAACTGCTTGTTACACAAATTACAATCTGAATATAGAGAAACTATAATCGTTATAAGATACTTTTTATGATCTAAAGAAAGAAGAAATGATTAGGGCGTTCCTCAGTGATCCATTCTCGGCCCTCAAAAAACCGGAAAAGCCTCGTTATACTAATTATAGATTGAATATACCAAAACTACACGTTATGATATTGAATCAAAATAGCCGTGAATACCTTCGATAATAAATCTACACAATACGGGGAATATTACATGCGAAAAGTTGAATAAGATTTATAGAAACATATACTCTCAAAGACATTAGATTAAAGAAGAGATTAAAAAACTACAAATATATTACTTTGAATGTTCATAATTCTCTCAATTTTCACTCAAAAAAATGTGATACAAGACAAAGAAAGTTTACCTGATTTTCTGAATTTGAAAATAACTTCATAGATTAGGGATGTTTTTGCAATCATACAAATTTTCTGCTTAACGAAATTCCGATTCGATTGATTAAACGCGATTAAACTTTATGAATTTTAGCTATCTTTCTATGTTTTAGGTACCAATTAAACATAATTTTCACTTGAATGTAATTCATAATATTACTATTGTTTTCATTTTTAATTGTATATTTTATAGAGCATTCACTTGAGAATAACAGACTTCTTTACTCATGAGCATTGTATAAGCAATAGACCAAATCATCTTGGCTCATGTTGTTCCATTTCAGACCACATGACCATTCCCTTGAGTATCGTATAAGCAATAGACCCATTCAGCTTGGCTCAATGTTGTCTCATTTCAGACCACATGACCATTCCCTTGAGCATTGTATAAGCAATAGACCCATTCAGCTTGGCTCGGTGTTATCCTATTTCAGACCACATGACCATTCCCTTGAGCATTGTATTAGAAATAGACCCATTCAGCTTCGCTCAATTTTATTGATATTTCTGCGCTTATTAGGTACGTGAGTGTTAGAATCATTACTATGAGAGGAACATTCAATAAAGTAGTTTCCTCCCAGATTTTTTTCTTGAATTACATGCGTTAATCTTGGATGGTCGAAGATAGGGACAGCGGAGCACATATGATAGGGATCTAGAATCTGTTTTTTTTTTTATAATAAGGGCCTTCTGCCGTCCGTGGAAATTGAATGACTCTTATCGTACACCCAAGAGTTCTTAGCTCCAAGACCAACGAGAATAGAAAAAAAAATCCCGCTCCAGAACTAAAAGGTTTCCAATCAAACAATCTCTTCCAAGAAACAAACCCTCATCCAACCAAAGGTTAATTGCATTTGTTCCGTTAATAGAAATTACGTCCGCTTTTACAACCCAAAATTGGCACTTCCATTGACGATGTAATTAAAAAAGAAATATTTCAAAGTAGTCGCCATGGTAACAAGGCTGAGAAATACCGTTACTAAGCAACATCACTATCGCAGTTATTAATGTGTATTTAGGTTCCTGAACAGCTGTACAAGTGGCTTTTTATAGGTTTTATTTTTTCGGTCATAAAATTAGAAAAAGTAATTTGGCGTGTGAATTTTCTTCCTGACATCGAAAATTACTCAGAAATTATTTCCACGTTTAATTTAAAACTAAGGAAAAAATATGGAAAGAATGGCTATTCGTCCTCTGAGAAGAGTTAGAAAAGAATGTGTATGTGTTTCCTTCAATTCTTCAAATGGTTTTATGGCTAATAAAAAAATCAAAATCTGAAGACTGAAAAAGATTAAAATAAAGATTATGTGCATAAGGTGGGATTTGAACACACCGACAGAACTTTAAAAATAAACTTGATTCCACTGCGCCATACTCCCGAGACATCCGCAGAGTTTAGCGTCGAATGGACTTCGGACGTGACGCTAATTAACTGAAGGCCGATCTGCCCTTGGGTGTAACGAATAACCCACTTCCGAGAGCTGCTTTGCTTGTCACGCACAAAGGCTTCAGTACGAGGCTTCGTGCTAAATTGAATTTATTCTTTCTACTCTCACGAATCACTGAGCGTTTGGCACGGAGCCTCACACTGAAACCTTTGAGTTTGACATCTCGGAAGCGCTCTATGACGCAGGATAACGTTCTAGCCCGAAAGTATCACTGAGGGCAGAGACAAGCCGGCCCCCAGACCGTACCTACAGCTAATCCCTTGCACTCTGCCACGCACGGAATCGTTCAAAATATGCTGTTTTTGTTTGCATTTCGTTATATTTTAGGCCTGTCCATGTCCTATTCTTGTCTACCAAAATGATTAATTAGCACAAATTAGCGGATGGTCCTCCTTGTCTTCCCAGCCAAGTAAACCAAGAATGACAACTTGCAGTATAGTGTGTTAAAAAGTGGCCGCCTCTTGAAACGACCGTCCTAAAGCTTCAGGTGAGTTCGATAAACAAACATTATGGTCTAGTTTGGGTACAAACAACACCATATAAAGCATGATGAACAAAAGGTGTTTATACCCAAGCTAGACCACAATGCATTATGTTCGATATCTCAGATAGGTTTATAGATGGACGTAATGCTTATAAACATTGCTGTTGTGATGTTAATGTGCCAACCATTTTAACAATAGGTTTTGTCACTTTGCTTTATTGGATTGTCCAATGGATTTCTGGTTGGAAATTTAAATAACAATCCACCAAAACAAATATTGTTATCGTACGCCGACCTATACCAGTATGGCAGTGCAATAGATCTAAGAACTGTTTCTCATTTCAGACTATGTGTTATTCCCTTTAGTATTAGCTCTATGTTGGCCAGTAACGCTTGATAAGATACATTGATATGATATATGAGACTCAAAAAAGAGTTTGGAGACATGTGATCTAAGATAGGAAAACGCTAGCAGTGTTGTGCATGGCCTAGTGAGGAGGAATCTACCACAGGACGCGTGACCAAGTACAAGACGCAACACTGATTAACCGACCAGTTAGAGGAGATTTCGTATGAGTGTGAAAACTCATAACGGCACACTGCACGGTACGGCACTGGCACGGTCACGACAGGTAATGTCGAATGTTTTCATGCACGGCAAGGCACTGACACGGTTATAAACGGCAGGGTGCGGTCCGTGCCGTACGTTTTTCATAGTGATACGCCGGAAAACTGCTCTAATATTCGCGCATATTGAATCTTATTAATCACATCTTACAATTAAGTTGAGTCCTCTCAGTCCCAATCTGTGCCCGCATTTGTGATCTCACTTCCTTCGTTCGATTACCTTCTGTCACTAGCGATATAAACACTGCAACACTTTGCGCGCTCTGCCGATCGTTGTTCATTCTTTTTCTTACATCACAAGATAGCGCCGACCAAACCTATCAAAAACTGTACAAATCCGGATCCAGTGTTTAAACGATTTTAATGGCCGTGGTAAATGTCATCATTGTTTGTATCGGTAAACAAAAGCTTTGCGTCTTTAACATGGCTGTCAGGATAAATGTTGCGCGTCTGGGATTTATTTGGGTGTTCTCATGACCTCGCGCGATGATAACGATGCTGTTTCGTTACCTCCGGTCCCCCCAACATCCAAGCCATCTGCTCTCTTGCTATATCACCGTAAGTAAGCTTCGTAAATTCATAACTAGGTGACGAATATGAAAATTTATTCACGGTGAAAATCAATGAAAGTAGTTACTGGGTATTATTACTCTTATTAAAAGGCTTTTAGATTCATGAGACGAAATTGCTCGTAAATCTGAAGTCTCTACAATAACACACTATCACTTGTAACTCTCATCAACACAAATTGAATCTGGATTTAATTTCAATCATTTCGCAATAAATCTAAGTCTCAAATAACCTCTTCCTCAAATTGGCATTTGACGGTTTTCGCAATTAGATTCGTGTCCTTCTTCTTAACGATTGAGTTGGAAAAACTCCGCGAATTAAAAACGAATAAGGACACAAAATGATCAATTATAAAACCGATGCTAAGTATTCCACCTCTAGACTTGTTAATTATCAAAAGATTGTTTTTTTTAAAGTAAGTTGTTTTATTTCCCAATAATTTTCCTTGCATTTGCTCATAAATTCTTCTAATTTTTTCCACTATGAAACAAGAAGTTTTCAGATCGATGGAAAAATTTGCTTCGTTCACTGCGGAACACTGCCATCGACTAAAAATTTTTTTTTTTTTTTTAGGAAGAGTATTTGAATATAAATCAAAATAATTTTTTTATGGAACAAAACTTTTTACTCTCGGCAAAATTTCTAAAAAAAAAAATTTTTTTTTCTCAGTTGAGTTCGTTTTTGTTTGTATTATTGGTCTTTTTCAATCACATGTTTCGTAAATATTAACTTGAATGGTGAGAAAAACCCGGTGCATAAAGAATTCCCAATATGCCGACGTAAATTCATTTATTCTCCCCTCCAATTCATTATTTTTTAGCTTATATATAATAAATCTTATTTATTGTATTATATATATTATATTATTTAACGTAATAATTTTAATTCAAATACTCGTATTGTTGTTATATGGTGAGTTTATTTTTAGCTTTTCATTGAAATCATACGCTCTCATATTCCTTCAGGTTTTTTTTCAATTCCAGTGATAAAGACTATAGTTTTCATAATTCTTTTTGTATATAATGTGTTTTCAGATCACTTCTCTTACAAAGAGTACTTGAGAACGACACCCTTCATATAATTTAACAGTGTTCTAGGAGTTTTACAGCTATTTCAAAAAAACTTTGTCCGACTAAAAACAGATCAATATTGCATAGTGAATTACAGCTCGAGTTATCACGGGAAAATATTCATTTTTCAGTACTCTTTACAAGCGAGAACTACGCTTAAAAACATACATGGCTTACATATATATATATATATATTCAATAATCAGAATACTTTCCTATATTTTTGCCTTAAATTTGAACAGATTCAAAGTCACTATGCAGTATTCAATAACGATATGTACAGGCAACGTTTTTTTTGAAATAGTGTAGTACCGGGTTGCTATAGCTATAGAGCTCGCATGGCCAGTTCACAGAGGCAGCAAAATGAGCAGCTATAGTTCAACTAAAATACCACGCTGGTGTTAATATTTTGCGATCTATGTTGGAACTTCAGGTAGCAAATAAATATGTTACTGGCAGGGTACAAAGAAGTCTCGTCTAATCCTGCTAGGATAGGCATTTTATAATTTTGAACCCCAATAGTGCTACACTCTTATTTTACTAAAAGCCCCTCACGAGCTAGTTAGGTTAATCAAACTTCTCGCTGTTTCACAAAAGGTGCATAACGCCATTTTTTTTATAAGTATATTTTTCTCAGGCTTAAATATACCGTTTAAATATTGCAGAAGCAGCAAATTCCCAATTTAAAGATTTTCCCTCAAGATATAAAGTCTTTTTTCGCGGCTGTATCTGAAAAAGAAAGAGAGAAAAAAATTGAAACTTAGCAAGTATTTATATCTGTGTCTCCAAATAATATATAATAGCGATTAGTATATTTACTTTGAAGACATTACAAGCTGCCATAAATAAAAGAATTAAGATGGTCGACTCTCAACCTCTTTGCGAGCCATGTTTGCATGACACTCGTGATTTCATTTTCTCATAATTTTGTTAGAATTAAACTCTACAAGGCGCTACAGAAACGGCTTTTAAACTTTCCACTTTTCAGCCCACAAGGAAATTCCAGGGTAGATTTTAATGGACAAAATCTTCTAAAACCTCATTTGAGTCAAAAAAAAGTTTGATCGATCCTTGCTTAATAACTAAAAATATCGTATTTTAATGTGGAATATTATTATGGGGATATTTATCCGCCTGGCTGTCGAGGGCTCAAATAAATGCGAAGAGAGCTACGGTCGCTTAGAGACCACAATGTAAAACCGAGTAAAACTCTCTAAAAGTTAATTTTAGATACTGCGGAGAATTCAGCGAGTATTTCTGGGCTTTTGCCATTTTATTGGGCTTTTTTTTGCGGGTTTTTCATGGAAAATTAATCAAGAGATGAGTGGAGTAGTGTGTTGTTCGATCCAAGCCAGGTGGCGCGCACCTCTCCAAGCATATGTTGTTTTCACCATTGCAGCTGCAGTGAAAATTCGAGCTATACCGGATGAGAAGGACCAACCCAAGAAAATTTTCCCCAGCGAAAACCATCTATTTCTTCGCTACGATGCGCTCTGCCCGCTTCGTTATTGACCCTGCCAGTGCTCCGACACCCGAAATTTCAATACACTTCCAAAAAACATCGAATTTCAAGCAACTTACTTGAGAATTTTGGCCTCGTTCTTGGCATATGTCTTTGGGTTTTAATCATATATGAGGCGATGCGCTGTCGCTTTTGTCGAAGGCTTGTTCGTCGTTTTTCTGGCGATTCTTGCTCGGAATTTCTCGTTGTAGCATCACCTAAACGGTGCAGAGTAATTCAGTAACAATTCAGTCCCAAACTCCCGCCTTTTTGCTTCCGGGAGAGCGAAAATCTTAGACCTACCTTCGTCAGCATTTTGGGGTTGAGTCCTCAATGCTTGCTGTAGCTGTGCGATGTATTTTATTGCTTCCTCTATTACTTGAATCTAGGAACAAAAAACCCAGTGTTATAGGTAGAGTTAAGAGAGAGACTGTCGCGGATTTACAAGAGAGCTACTGAAACTTACCTTAGACACGCGCGATTTACAAGCGACTGAAGGGACCAGCGATCGTAGCCTGGCATATTCCATCATTTTTATGTTTCTGTTATAATTTCGAACACAATCCTTTAAGATACGTGTTCTATGATCCTCTGTATCATTGCTCTGTGGATTTTCTCTTCTAGGCATTGTAAGAACCTTCAAAATAATACACAATAATTCACTGTGAGAAAAATCCGGGGACTCGAACCGAATACTAGATGCCGGGGATCGATGTAGTAGGCTAGAAGTCAGAATTTCACGCTTGTTTTTCCCGTTTCTTCACGAAAATTGTTTCCCTAGAATAAAATTCTCTGGATCTACTTACAGTGTTTGGCTATTGTTGTAGGTTGTTTGATGGAACGCTGTATTGCTTATTGTTTTGGTCTATCGTAGATCTCAACCAACCTCTTAGTTTAGTGACAAACGTACGAGTGAAAAGTTTCTTTCTAGCGCTAACTATAAATTACCAATATTACAATTATTCTCTGCACCTGTAAACCGGCACCAAGACAATGTGTTATAAACACAGCTTGGCTCAGCCAATAGGAAGCGAGAACATTGTGGTTAACAATTAAATGAACCCGCCTTCTGGCCAATCAGAGTGTAGTACATAAGACTGGCGAACCAGTAACGAAAAAGTTAATGAAGTCTGTAGAAAAACGTCTCCGGCGCACAGCCTGTGCAACACACGCACCGCTGTCGCACAGTTTCCAATCATTATATTGGTCTTTCGAATCCCAAAAGAGTTTCTAAGTTTATTTAGCATTTTATAAAAGTGTAACGCCGTTCAGAAACAATGTTGGTTGGCCGTAGTTGAAGCCATATATAATGAATAATTGTGGTTTTGAAGCAGAGATAAGATCACAAGAGAACTAAGACCAAATGTGTTTGTTAATAGCGAAATTCCGTCTTAAAAAGTTCAGTTTCTAGGCACCCGGCGTTTGTAAGGAAAACTGTTTCAGTAACTAAAATATATTATAGCCAAATTTTCTGTTACGTCTCTTCAACGTAAATATTTCCAAAGCAAAATGTTCCGGCCGAAAACAGCTTTTTTCTTCACACGAAGACTTAAAAATTTTAAATTAAAGTTTTATAAGGAAGGAAGAAAGAAACTTTTACTATCGATTTAAGATATTACTGTTTTGAAAACCCTTATGCGGTTCTTAAAAATACTAAACTGAAAGTTAAAAAACCTATAATGTGACCACTCGGCATCGTTTAGAAAAAAATATTCAAAGCGAGTTTTTTTTTTTTTTCACTTTCAAATGTCTTTTTCGACTTTCAGTTTTATGAATCGTTTTCGAAACTCGTAGGTGTTCGTAAAATAATTATTTTTGGAGTGAAAATGAAAGGATCTGGCCACGTTTTTTCTCTTTTGATTATCATTTTGTGAAGAGCAGCTGGCGATTCTACTTCCATTCGTTGGTTTTTTCAATATTGTTTTTGAATGAGTTTCTCACATTTTTTCTGGTGGCATAATTTTCCTTAGAAACAGAAAAAAAGACAAATTGCTTTTTTCTGCACAACTAGAGGACGTTCAACTGGTATCAACAACACCATCTGTTAGAACCTTCTTTCTTTTAAAAGTATTTTAATTTTGCATTGGATTTATTCCAACAGGTTATATATATTTTTTTCTTCTGTTATTATTCGTGTGCGTTTTTCAGTATCTTTAACTAGTTTTGTTTTACGATTCAGTTAATGTTTAATTGAATGTGGTATTTACAAGCCCTGAACAGCGATGCTAGCAACTTAAATACACTTTTTATCGGGTTTCTGATCACATCAGTGTCAGTCACTGTTTTCAGTCTTAGCACCAAAGTACGTATTTCTAATGAGATTTCGCTTTGTCATACTGCACATATCTCAGTTAAAACTGGTCGAATAATCTTAGAGGGGAAAAGAGGTACGTAGCTTTTATTCCCGTCCTTTGCTGAGAATTAAAAGTCAAAATTGATATCATCAGACTTAATCTTGCTTTTGAATTGAATGGGAGGTTAGTTTGGCACGCTTCATCCTAGTGAAGAGCTTCCTATTAAGATAGTAACGTCTCTTTCAGTCTCTTTCATTCACTTGGTTGTACTTTCCCTCCCTTCCTCTCCTTACTCTATCTCTCTTTTAATCCCCCTTAAACTATCATATTCAATCTTTTTTCCGTCCATTTACCTCCACTAATTTTCACCCTTTCGTACGCGTTCTTTCTCAAGCGTTATAATTACTTCCTACACTTAGTATTTCTACCGTATTATCACCTTGGTCGGGGTTTCTATACACATCTGTATTCTACCTTCATTGCTTCGGACAGTTTTCCTTTTTCTAATTTGGCATTGTTAACTAAACAATTCTTTATTTTTGAATCACAAACTTGTAAAGACTGGAACGGAATATTTTTAGAAATGTTTAAAATCAAATCTGTCAATTTTAGACTAAACGACAAAGGATCGAAGCCATCGTAGTTAGCAATTCGATAAATTAAATTGTTTAGCAACCTACCTTATCACAGTCATAGTATTGTCTTCACTTCTTTGTTCTCAGCGCTTAAATATCAACACAACACGTTGGAATTGGCTCATGAAGCGATACAAAGTAGACGCCCCAAGGATACTTTATTGTCTTTTTCTCTTTTCAACAAACACTAGAAACCTTGTATAAATCAAAGCCGTTTGGTAGACGGTCATATTATTATCATAGTCAAAATAGGAGTGATTTTATAATGCCCTAGAGATTGAAAGAAAAAAGGGGAATTTCTATAATATCAACATAAATATCTGGAAGAGAATTGGTGTAAAAGTGACTGCTGAGGCACTAAAATACTTTTAATAGTATAATGTCACCTGTAAACGCGACTTTTAACTTTTAATTATCGTTAAAAGTCCTTCAGTTTGCATTGTTTTCGAGATGAAAAGAGCAGTCGTATTTGACATGACAGCTGCAACGATAGCCTTGGTAACAAGACTTAACCTAACATGCGTTCTTTCTGGTTATAACCTGTATTTAGATCGTAAATAACACTCATCCCACCTGAATGCATACCATTTGTCTTGTTCACAGTCCAAGGCTGACTTTAAGACGGCACAGTTCAAGTCCATATACGTAGAAACCATTGTACGGTCAAGTCTTGCGGTTCGAACCCCTTTTCGCATCTTTTGTCTCAGCATCGTTCACCTTCGAGACGTTTTTACCAAAAAAAAAAATTCTTTAAACTCCAGCTCACTTTCACTGTTAAAAGGCGTCTTTTTCTTGTTCTAACTAAGAGTAATTTTCTGTCTTTGTTTCAAAAACATATCGCCATTGATACTCACAAAAGCTAGCACGTGGTGCTGAACCGGAAATCAGTTTCAAACCGGAAGTAATACTGCTCCCAAAATTTACATATGAGTCAAAGCGGTCTTGAGTCCAGCTTCGCAGCAGTGTAAACGGTTGCCATTTAAATGTTGAAAAAGAGTTTTGTTGAAATGATTTGAAAGGTTTAGGGATTGGTTGTTGGGTAATGGCCGAGCAGGTGAAAAGCTGTGAAAAATAAAGCACTTTTCGGGTTTGTCCTCTGCACAAACACAGCTAGAACTGTCGATAAAAACTCTTTGTAAATCTATGCTTCGTAGCTGGATTAAATCTTGAGGAAAAAAACTGAATAAGCTAAAAATTTTGGACAATTTCTTAGAGAGAATAAAATAGTTTTAAGAAACTACTAAACTGGAAGAAAAAGCGCTTTAAGTTAGAGTTCGCTACGGTATGATTTTGCACACAGATAAAACTGAAAGATTGTAAGTACCACAGAAAAGAAAACAACAGACAAAGAATCTCTGCTTTTAAGAAAAAATATTTTTTTGGCACTCAATTTTGAAAATATTTCTAATTACTCGGGACGAAATAAAAACATATAAAAGTGCCTATTAGAGTTGTAGTTCGTACGAGTCCGAGTGCTTTGTTTTAGCTTAAACCAAAACCCCGGAAATTTTAAAAGATGTGTTCTGAAAGTGAAAAGAAATATAAATTTGCGGTTTCGGTATTTGAATGTGATTCTTTTATACCAAACATGGCTGATTTGACTATCAAAAGACTGACAAAGATCAATGATTATTGCCTACTGATGGGTCTTAGCGCCCAATAATCATTAATAAATGAACATTTAACTACCTGAATAATTGACATTAAAGTTTATTCTAAAAATCTTTTAAACTTAAGTTGAAAGGCTTAAAATTTTTTAATTTGTATAAAGATGAGACAGAATTCGTGATGTATCAAGGTCTTTAGAGTATAATTTATTTGGGGAGGGGTGGGCTAAAGATGCCATTTTAACTGAGGGGACAGGAATGGTGGCAGTGTTTGATATTTTTGAAAAATACACTTTTCACGATGCCAGTGTTTTTCAAGTCTACGCTTTAGTTATCAAGTAGAAAGTTTTAGGAGCAGGCGTAACCCATTTGGCCTAGTGCACTTCTCTCTAATCCGTGTACTCTTTAGCTTTGAATACTCTTAAAATAGATCGCTGAGGGGGAGAGGGGGGTAAAGGGCGCACCGTCGGCTTCCTGGGATACCAGCCCCGCTGGTAGCTGAAGGAACTACCGACGTTATATATAGTTACTTTACCTAATAAACAATAAAATCGGAAACTTAGGAGAAAATATCTCAAGAAATCAAAAGATACTGTTGAGAGGTTTTTATTTATTATTCTTAGTCAGAATCGCAGAATCTCGGAAGTGCGTGGTCCGCGGTATGAGAGGCTTAAAAGTGCTTACTTAGACAGTCTCATGTGCAATGTTTAGTTTAGTTTAGTTTAGTTTAGTTTAGTTTATTAGAATTTGCCACATACAGAAAACACAAAAATAATATTTTACTATTACAAGAAAGTAAGTTAAATTTTAGAAAAAAATGGAGGGAAAAAAAAAAAAAAAAAAAAAAAAGTTGAGAGAGTTGGCTGGAGAAGAAAACAGGGTGGTATCCCCAATTTAAATTCAACCCCGCAATGAATATAAATGCGAAGGTAGTTGAGATAGGTCTAGTGTATGGACATGTTTGCGCAATAGCGATAAAATCTACTTCAAAGTGCAATAAACTTTTACATAACTGAAGGTATACTTCCGGGTCAACTCTTAATCTTTTTGTTGGGTTTGCGCGCTCTTTTTACAGGATAATTCTCCGAGAATCGTGACGCGCGCCCGAACACCGCGAAGAAGAAATTTGAGATAAGAAACAGGAAAAAAAACCCGAAACAAAAACCAACACAAAATAATACAAACAAAATAAACAACAAAACAACACAAACAAAAACATTTAACGATAAAAAGAAACTTGTGATTTTATTTCTAAGATTTTTTATACAAACTTCGCCATGCACGAAGAATTTCACTTTCAGTTGATTTTGTTTCCCGCGTCTACTTTGGATACGTGCGTACGCTACCATGAATAAAAAAAATCTATTAAAATTCTTGGGGAAAAGTCTAAAGGTGCGGTAATTATACCAGCAAAAAAATTGTGCAACTTGTCGCGCAATATTGTTGCGTTGCAAGTTGCAGAGCGAATGTTGCTCGTACTACCTACCCGCGCGCAACAACTTTTTTATTGCAGAGAGATCGAGCTTCTACTTCTGCAACAAATTCACGCAAACAAAGTTTGTTGTTGTGGTAATACGAGAAACATTCGCGACAAATTGCACGATGTTTTGCTCGTATTACCGCGTCTTTTAAGGTTGATCTGTACAATGATAGTCAAGACTCACAATTATCCATTAACATCTGTTTAGTGCTACTGATAATGTACATGTTAACATGTACCAATGAGATAATTACAACACTCTGGCATTTAGTGTCAAGGAAGGAATATAAATGAAATATTTTAGCTCCCGACCAGTTAGCAGATGGACATTCTGGAATCCGAAAAGTTGGTCGTCTATAAGCTACTGGTCGAAAGTTTTTCATAAATCACATTTAATAGTAAGAAAAAATGTCACCCAAAGAACTTTGCCAAAAGAAAATTGCAAAATATATTCGTAGTTGCACAACATATATTGTTGCGTTGCAAGTTGCAGAGAGAGTAAATATTGCTTGTATTGCGACCCCGCGCGCAACAAGCTTTCATTGTTGCAAAAGGTATATATACGTAGATATAGCTTCTACTTTGTGCAACGATGAAATTGTGTTGTCGCAGGAGTGGCAATTTTAGGCACGGACACAGGGTTGAACATTGCGCGCAATATTGCAGGCTGAAGTAGGTTCGATTTCTACTTCAGCAACAAATTCGTGCAATAAATTGCGTCATGTGACATGGCGCGCAACACTAGTCGGTCAGTGCCTGCGACATTGCACGCAGATTTGCACCCTGTGTCCATAACTTAAACTTGGATATTATAAAGGTACAGTGAAAACTGTATAAACATGGCAATAAACATCTAGGCTGAACATTATACAAAGCCTTAACAAGGTCAAGGTAGGCAAAGTTTTTGGGGCTATTTTGCAGTCTACAATTTAGAGAAAGACTAAATGAATTAAAAGATTATTTACAAATGATTTACGCATTATTTTCAATCTTTTTCAATGAAAAGCTGTCTCTTTGCTTTTAATTAGATAGCGCAAGGACGCGCGCAGTTTAGATCTAGACGCGCTAGAAGTACGCGCTAGGTCCTTGTAAATTGAATTGAGGTGCTTACTTTGGCCTGTGGCTCTAGCTCATAACTTAAAACTTAGGTCAGCGCGGATTGTAAACATCAGCAACACACTTGAAATTAAAGTGTCGCAATGAGCGCCGTCTATCCAATCTTCTCCATGCTCTCAGCAATTTAAATTGATAGCCCCGATCTTCGTTCATGTATTACGGTAACCATACGGAATGCTAGCGCAGATTGCATTCACTTTTTGCGTACACAATATTTTCCATGCTTTTAAAAATAATAAGTTCAAAAATGAAATTACAGACTACTGCACATGCATATGTGCATGCCCGATACAGTCCAATATGGTAATTAAGCAAGCAGTAATTGCTTGCAATCTTGTCTCATGCGCACTTGTCGAACTTGCGTGTGGCGTGACAAACGAACTTTATATACCTATGTTTGTATATATCATTACACAGGAAATTGCGCAATTGTATAACGAGATTACGAATTACGCATTATTAATAGTTTCAAAAGTTGTGGCGTATGTGATTTATATATGATACAGCTGTTCAGAGTTATCTATAGCATGCGCTGATGGCGCAGACCGTAGAACACCAACCAACGCAGGCTAAGATTCTCTGGTTTTCAGCATGCCTTTGCTTCGACTCAGGATTCACCAACTTTATACTTGAACAAGAGTCTTTGCTCTTCCAAAATTATGCGATTCTTGGGTATAATTGACTTTGCACGACAAGTAGTTTTGTACATGATGGTACGTAGAAGAGCAATCGCTTTTTTTTTGTTGTTTATTCTGATTTGGTTAGAGTACAGCATATGTATCGGTATCTCTTCCGTGAATTTTCTTTTTCAATCCGAAATCCCTGTAAAAATTCCCTAGTGTCACAATAAACATCTGGTTGATTGGTTTCCCAGGTGTTTATATCTATCCACGCCGTATATCTCGGACTACAGGAGAAGTTATTAAAATCCCCGGGAGGTCCTGGCCTACCAATGCGTCCACGTTGTCCAATAGATCCCTTTTCTCCTTTGGACCCTGCGATTCCTTTCGTTCCCAGAGGGCCCGTTAGCCCGAGTAGACCTTGGGTACCCTTAGGTCCCTCAGCACCTTTACGTCCGGGTAGACAGTAAAACATCGGAGAGGCGACTTTCCCAACATTAGATTTTTTTATACAGTTGCCCGGAAGTCCTATTGGTCCTATATCTCCTTTTAGCCCAGGATTACCCTGAAAAAATATACATATATTAACAACATTACTATAAAACTTGTAGGATTTTTGACTAGCTTTTTGAAAAATGAGGGAAAATACTTTTCAAGGCTAGCGGAGCAAGGTTATCTGTGTAAAACTGTCCAATTGCGGGATTGATTGTTTGGGCTCCCTGTTTTGCTCGAAGAAGAAAAGTCCTAAAAACGAGATTAGATTATTGAGGTCCCGGATGTGTAGACGCGTCGTTCTCCCGCCATTTTTAAAAAATTTTGTATCAAAACAAAACTTCAAAAGACAAAGTAACAAAAGGTAAGAATTTTTACTTGAAAAATATGGTTTTTAGATTTAGTTTTATTTCTTTTTAAGTAAGATATTTATCAGAGAATACGTGGTGTTACTTGTAGTAGGTAAAAATCATAATTTTCTTGTATCTAAAATGATCTTTGCGCATATAGTTCATCTTGACACTCTTGACAAAGTACTAGAATTTCCAAGTTAGTTCGGCTCAAAGTATAGTTTTAAAACTCAATATAAAATGGAAAAAATTAAAAAAAGAGAACTCTAAACATTGAAAATTGTCATAAAAGAAAACAAAAATCCATACAATAATAAAAAATTCTGAATGTGAACTAACTTATGTGCTAAATATCCTGGTAAATATTGAAGATACAAAGAAAGCCATTTCAGTGTTGCAACAATTTTGCCATATTTACAGAAACATAAATTAAACTTTAAATCATATCACCAACCTTAATTTGTATATATTTACAATGAGTGTTTATCATTCAAATTATTTTTTTTCTGTCATTTTGATTGGACAAAAGAACTGCAAATAACTGCCTTCAAATGATAGTCTGCTCATGTGTATTACAGCCGTTTTGCTGCAAATAATAGTCAGCTCATGTACAATAATGTTGCATTTGTCTACATGGCTCGCTTCCCTGAGCTGTCAGAAATGACTTGGCATGTTAGATGGACAGCAAAAATAGCTAAAATACGAAAAGTAATTTGAATGATAAAATAATTATTGAACTTGGTTATCACAAAATATTGTGACTTGTTAGTGTCTCGCAATAGAAGCAATTGCTTGCTTGCCACTAATGAACCATGATATTTTGCTCAACCTCATCCAATATTATTGCTTAATATTTACCTTTGGCCCTGGTGATCCTCCGTTACCCTTTAAGCCTATTGGCCCAGGTTGTCCAGCAATACCTGGAGGTCCTGGCTATAAAAAAGAAAATAAAACTGTATGTTACCTCACTCAATTCTTGGGGTTCATATGATATCATAGCTGTCATGTTAATAGACCTGGCTAAGCGAGGAAACATGTTTATCACGCGCATGCTTGATTCTCAATGTTTCCTAGTAAGCCACATGTGAAACATTGCTATGAGTGACAAATTTTGCTTTTGAGACACAAAATATGTTTGTGCAGTAAGGCAAAAACAGTTTGTGTTTCTTCTACACATAGAAAAAATGTTACACTTGTTTCCCAATGTTTCCCCTGAAAGTTTAGCCACCTTTGGAAACAATTAGCAAAACATATTTCTGGAAACACGCTTCCTTGTTTAGCCATGCAGGGCTTAATTTTATTTAACTTTAACAATTTAAGCTTAAGAGATTTGGTCTTTTTGTTCCTTTTATATAATGTATTGATCAATGAACATGGTCATCTCAAGGGAGTTAATTATTAAATAAAATGTATAATAATAAATACCAGTAATATATATACTTACAAGGCCTTTGGCCCCTGTTATTCCAGGTCTTCCATCTCGACCATCTGCACCCTGAGTAAAAAAAAAAGTATATTTTATTTTTTGAAATATTTATTTAGGTTTTTTAGCATAATTAAGGAGAACCCAACTTGGAATCCATCAAACTATAGGGTAAAGTTGATGATTTATTCATAGAAGGTATTACACATAAAACAGAAGAAAAAATATGACGCAATAGATTTTATGAATACATGTATCTTACAATTAACAATTATTCAACGAAGATGAAGTGAATATTGTTGAATATTTACGAAGACTTATAATTTAGTATAATTTTAGACTTGAATATCAGAGTAATGGCGAAATTCAGGATAAAAATACATTTTAGTAGTATACTTCCACTTTTACTGGCAAACTTTGGCAACCCTCATGTACTGTACCGCTCGACCAGTGAATATCGTCTCATAATCTCTGGTTGCTCAACAAATCACAAATCACAACATGTGAAACTATATATTCAATTCTTAAATTATGCTAATAACTGATCATGATATTCATGGGCTCTTAATACCAAATATGTAACTATTTTCTGACATTACTCTTGTAATCACCACCACCACCAACATATCCTCACCCTCATTGTAACTATTTTTTAGCATTCTTGTTATTAACTTGACCCTCCTTGACCCACTTCACCTTAAATTTCAAGGTATCAATATACCTTTTTCAAAAATGGCAGCCAAAAATTCAAATTAGTTAAGATTTTAAAACAATACCAGCACTAGAAAGAGCACCTTTACTTCAGTAACCCTACGAAGTTTCATTTTGTCAGGTGTTATATACCGGCCGTGAAAACTTTTTTTGCAAGTCGACAAATTTACAGATGTTTGTATGGCAGGGGGTATGGCCTATATAATTTTGGGCTGCCATTTTTGAAAAAGGTCGATTGCCCCCGGCCACCTTTTCATCACCACTGAACCCTCTATCCCAACCTCAGTGCAACCACTTTTTGTCATTCATGTTCATTGGCATCACTTGACCTCAATTTAACCCCCACCCCACCCTTAGTGGAACTATTCTTTTTTGCAATTCTTGGTGCCACTGATGACCCAACCTACCACCATCCCCCTCTCAATAATGCCATTAACTGGCACTGCTATCTTATATTTCTTGTTAATGCATGATAAGCACTTGGCTTATAAGGCCTTGAAACCTTGTATTTAAACTAAATATCCTTACTCCAGTATTTGTATACATTCCTCTCCTCATTACCACAGGCTGTTACTAATACTAAAGAATATACCGGGGGGGGGGGGGGGTACTTCAGGTCGTTTCATACAGGGATGCTCCGCCCAGACTCTCAACCCCTTACCCTTTTATATACCAAATTTCAGCAAAACGTTACCCCTTTTATATACCTTTTTGCCTGAAAAGGTATCCCTTTCATATACTTTTTAAGAAAAGCTACCCCTTTTTATACCAAAACTCACAAATTTCCACCCCTTTTCTATACCTGTGGCCTGAAAAAGGTACCCTTTTTGGGCAAGGCATCCCCCTATAGTTCATCATAGGGAGTACCCCATGGGAGAATATATTGCATGCTATTGAGGCTGACACTGAGTATAAAAAACTCGGGAGTGTTGGTGACCTTAGATGAGGTCAAAGAAATATATAAAGTAACAAAACAATGGCTTACTATCCCTATCTTATGTGAGTGAGCAGTACCTGCCACTGAAGTCATTGAACAGATGTACTTCATGATAATACCCAATATTTGATTGTAAATAAACATTATTTAAGGAATAAAAAACAGTTTTCCGTGTATTATACTCTGATAAAGACACGCGGGATGTGGAGAGAACACGAGAGAAGCGTAGGAAACCACGACGTGTAGCGGAGTGGTTTCCAGCTTCTCAAGTGTTCTCTCCACATCCCAAGTGTCTTTATCAGAGTATAATACACGGAAAACTGTTTTTTATTGCTTTTATAAAATAACTAGCGCTCAAATGCTTTTAAGAAGCAGTTTCGAGAGAGAAAAAAATGACGTGAGCATGTATTATGCTCTCATAAAACATGGCTTTTTGACCAATCAGAGCGCGCGTAATATCAAAGTTATTTTATAAATTATCATTGCTGATCGTTAATATCCAGACCAAATGAGCCCATCCCATCGAATATCACGAAAACAATGACTTTTGACCTGCCATTATCGATAAAAAACAATGCCGAATAATACTATTATTAGACGATATAAAAATAGCTTTATTAAAAAAATACCAAATTAAATTGACTTTGCTGATAGAGCGATCTTTGTTCATATAAGACTAAAAAAATTGGTTAAAACTGATCTTAAATTGGTACAAAGAGTTTTTCAAATTTTCGGCTTCTGTTGTAATTTTAGACATGTAGTAGTGGCTCGCAATTGGGCTTCCTGTGGTTTTTATACTTCAAGAGAGGGTCTTGTGTGGTCTTACTCGGTTATCAATAAATCACTCGAAAAATAGAATACTGAACCATTATGTGCGTTATTGTACAAGTATACTACGATAAGACAGGAAATGTATTAAGATAATAAAAGGACTTGAGTGGGTGAGTTTTATCGTTCTCTGCACACCATTTTAGCTCATATTGCCGCGATACTTGTTCCTGTGCCTTGACCTTACCCCATTCTTAGTACCGTCTAATTATACAGAGTACGTAGTACTTAGGGTTAATTTATTGGCATATCATTGTTCCTGTTTTGTATGTATTCTCTTTTACTCCGACGAAGGGTTGAAGTCCGAAACGTCATTATAGTTCTAATCCTTTTAGACGATGTTAAGTTTTCTTTTTATTTACTTGATTTTCCTGTTTTTTTTTAAAGATCTACATGTACCACCATAATACTTCTGCCACAATAAGAAATTCTATACCTCTATTTTTATCATAACGAAATTTCGCTTCCTGATTGGTATATTGTCTGTGGTAAATACCACGGCAATTCTGTTATCACTGGCGCATGGCACGTTTTTTGATCCTTGTTCAAGTAGGTTTTCAATTCTGTCAGTTCGTTTTGCTTTTGTTAACAGATTCACTTTCCTCCTAGTTGGTGAATCCGCAAGATTTTTTTTAACAATGTGATGACGCAAACCATGGTAAATTAGAAAACATTCTATAGATTGTCGTAATGTGTTTCATTTGTTCAACTTACTGGTGGTCCTGTTGCTCCCCTTCTGCCTGTTTTTCCTTTTGGACCAGGTTTTCCTTTGCTTCCACGAGAACCTTTCTTGCCACGATCACAAGAACATTTCTGGAAATAAACATAAACATTGAAAGTACATGAGCAAATATTTTCCTCTTCATTCTAATTCCGTTCATCCATCCATCCATGCATCCATCCATCCTCCTTCCATCCATCGATTACAACATATCCTATCCGTCCATCCGTCCATCCATCCGTCCCTCCCTCCCTCCCTCCCTCCCTCCCTCCCTCCCTCCCTCCCTCCCTCCCTCCATCCATTCATCCATCTACCCACGCTTCATCCGTTTATTATTCGCATCAGGGGCGTAGCCAGGATTTACGCCCCTGCGCATCTTGTCCTGTTATCTATTGTTGGTGCAAATACTACACTCGTGGATTGTAACAGATTTTCTTAGTCTGGCTTTCACTATCTAGCAATAACTCGAAGTAATTCAAGAAGGAAAGAAATATACATACACAATCAAGGACCTCGGAAAAAAGTTTTGAGCCCCAGATGGTCGGATGCTCTACCAATGAGCTACAGGAGACTCATACGGCGAGTAATTTCTCTTACTTATTGCACGCGCACGTTAAAAAAACACGTATGTCGCCCGTTTGCTTCCACCTTACTATCTTACCTTCGTTACCTTTTCATCGTTCATTCGATCGTTTTCATCGAAACCTCTTATTGCACTGATAGTGTCTGATAGTTTCTGTGTAATAAACAGATCAAAGGTTTTTGCAGGCTACCTGCTTTCACCTGTGACTTAGTCTGGCACTCGAACTGTATAAACCGACCGATAAATCCGACCGACCATTTGACCGCGCACATGTAACTTGCATAGCCTTGATCTATTTACTACAACATATAATTATTTCTAAGGCATTGTATGCCAGCTGGCGTGAAGTAGATAGGTGAAGGTGAAGTTAATCATATCTATTTATTTTAATACAAGATTGTGGTTCGTTGTTAATTTTCGTTGAGCGTGCGCATATTTTTGAACCAAGAGTCATCAGGGTTCCCACGGTCAGGGAAAAGTCAGTCAATTTTGATTTTGGTCAGTGAATTTTTGCAATTTACCCAAAAGTCAGTGAAAAGTCAGTGAAAAGTCAGTGAAAAGTCAGTGAAAAGTCAGGGAATTTCTGTCAGCTTTTACAACTGAAATGGTTTTAAATTCGGAATTCTTAGTTCGGCTTCCTTTGGTTGAACTACCTTATGAATAGATTTTTTTCTAGATAAGTGCCCAGCTAGTGTGGTCAGTGAAAAATGGTTTTTGGTCAGGAAAATGTCAGGGAAAAGTCAGGGAATTTTATTTTTCCAGATGAGTGGGAACCCTGGTCATGCTTTTCTTCGTGTTTGCATCTAAAAATATCCAAGTAAATTTACTTGAATATTTTTAGATAGTAAGGCGTTTTTTTCAGATCAGTATACAAATTTATGTATTTTTTGATTCTTTCTTATATATTTGTGGAAGGGTTTTATATAAGTAACCGTGAAAGGTTCCATCGATTGGTTGTTAACTCATAACTTTCGATTATCATCCTTAATCGAGTTACTGTGAAACTAGGACGTTAGAAATACTTCATTGTATCACATGCAAGGCTCACCAAATCCAATACAGACAGAGTACTTGAACTCTTTAGCTTGGGCGTAATGTTTTCCCTATTTCAGTCAACATGTCATTCCCTAGAGTATCATTTCTTTGTTTAACGGTTGTGCATAAAAAGACACATGAATATGAATACAACTCAAACAAAGATTCTTATTCTTCAGAGAATGACACGTGGTCTAAAATGGAAAAACATTTCGACCAATTTGGATTCAGTGGACAAAGACTCTAATGGTGAAAACACAAATGACACTGCCAAATCCCATTTTTTAATATCACAAAAAAATCTTGTTCTCACACTTTCTTTCTTTCATTGTGGCATATTATGTTACCACATGGTTAAAATCCACAGCAGGGTAAAAAGATTGGGTGTAGATTAAAAATGTGAAATGTGCATAAACGTAGACTACTGAAATTAATTAAGTGAAGGATGTGCGGTTGTGGTTGTGTCCACCATTTTGAATTGACACTAGTAAATAAAACGATAATGAAGGCCTATTCTGAGTTCGTCAAACATGGTGCATTCTGGTCTAGTTTGGGTACGAGTCAACATCACATACATAAGGTAGGATAGAGCAGTTTTCATATGACTGTGAGAAAGTGGCACGGACCGCGTCTTGCCGTGACCATGTCAGAGCTGGTGTAAAATTAAAATCGACATTCGGTGCCGTACGTACCCGCGCCGCGCCGTAACCGTGCATTTACTTTTCACACTCATACGAAATCTGCTCTAAACAAAATTGATTGTACCCAAGCTAAAACAAAATGCACCATATTCACTATCTCAGAAAAGGTGTATTGAACACTCAGTTCCATCATGGCGGAATAAGATCACGTGACCAGTTTGTGCACATCGTCTTAAATTAGAAGGACGGATATAATTTCGTGATTAATACTTGATTATTTTGTGCTCGACACGGGTGTGGTGTGCTATACAGTCAACAGTTATGGCTAGTGCAGGGCTAGTGCAAGTTACAAGTGCATCAAGAATCAAGTGCAAGACTAACACAGGTGAAATCAAGGTGCAATATTAAAATAAGTTATTACATAAATCAATGAGATATTAGACAACAGTGTAATGTTTCCCATTTCAGATCAAGATACATTCTTTAAAGGCCCGTAAAAAGGTTAAACATCCAGAATTGGCTCCAAATCTCGTCATCTCGTACGAGAGACAAAGAACAACAACAAGAATACACATGGAAAAATTGGTAAGCTAACTACAATGATTGCTATACAATATACAAATTCACATACATTCCTTTGTATAAGGTTACGCAAATACTTTGGTTGGGCTTCCTGTGTTCATATCAGTATCCTAAAATGGGCATTTTATCTGCGCGCAAAACTACAATAGAAAAATCTCATTACTTTGAGAATTCAAAATATATCTAAGACGAGTCATACGTCCTTTGCTGGAGGATATATTCCTCCAACATGGTTACTATGAGAATTTTAATCATATCTAAGACGAGTCAAGACATATGTGCCGTACTGGAGGACATACATTCCTCCAACATGGTTACTATAAAAATTTCAATCATATCTAAGACGAGTCATGTGCTGTGCTGGAGGACATACATTCCTCCAACATGGTTGCTATAAAAATTTCAATCATATCTAAGACGAGTCATGTGCTGTGCTGGAGGACATACATTCCTCCAACATGGTTGCTATAAAAATTTCAATCATATCTAAGACGAGTCATGTGCTGTGCTGGAGGACATAAATTCCTCCAACATGGTTACTATAAAAATTTCAATCATATCTAAAACGAGTCATGTGCTGTGCTGGAGGACATACATTCCTCCAACATGGTTGCTATAAAAATTTCAATCATATCTAAGACGAGTCATGTGATGTGCTGGAGGACATACATTCCTCCAACATGGTTACTAAGAAACAAAAAACGTTAAAGTTCACATGCGGAGTCATTGCAGAATTCTCCAAATATAGCACAATTCTTTTAATAGGGTTTTTTAGATAGCGTGCATGACGTACGCACCGTTTTGGCGTCGCAGATAACAATCCGTTCAAACAATTTCCCTCTAACTAAAATATATCAGATGCGCGTCGTCATGTATTTGATTCTTTCATGAAATCCTCTTACGTAAACAACAAAATGGAGAGCAGATTGAGCTCTTTGGAGATGGCGTGCACAAAATCTCCCAAGAAATCAAGAACAATCCTAGCAATGAGTCACAACTTGCACAGTGTTTTCTTATCCGTCAAGGTATTAATACAATAACTTCATGTTGGCGCTACCATGTTTCGATGTCATTGATACGTTGACCCTTACTAAAACATGATTAATTATTCAGACAACTGTGCTAAAGTCCTCTGGCACCTCACTGGGCATGATATTGATTAAATCCTAAAAGCCAGTACTCATGAACTCTAACGGCGTTTTTGTTATCTTAACTCCACATCACGCAAAGAATACCTTAGACTAGGCCTGCTGAGTTAAGAGTACGCATTATTCCAAACATTTCCTTAAGAATACTGAAACATTCATTCCCTGTAGAGACTGAAACTGCGAAAGAATCTTATCAACGTATTCAATCAGTGCTTGAATTTCTCGTCTGGTTTTTTAGTGATACTATAAACAGAATACACCGCAGGCAAACTCTAGGTAACCGATTCTCCATCTGCTTTTCTTACGTAAATCCGTGAAATAACGAAGACCTTTAGACGCTATCGTTTAACCATCGATTCTCAACTCGCGCAGTGATCATGAAGTAACCATTAATTACTCCAACCGTCACGATAATCAAAAACAGATACATTGTTTTGATTACACAAACAATTGTTAAATACTTTTCAAGCAGCTCTGATTGGTTTCAAATTTGCTGGTTTATCAACCGATAAGTAAATATCGATAAAAGAGAGACACGCGCGAGCCTGAAGAATTTGTTCTGGCTCTGATGACGAGCAATCAATGTTCCGTGCTAGTTACTTTACGTCGTATATATAAGTGTAATTGGTTTTTCATTTGGGGTCTTGGTTGCGGTCAGTATCGATATCAAAGAATCGTTCATTCACGGACGTGTGGAAGCCTACATTTTAATTGATGCTTTCTGTACGAACGCTTAGCGCGTTAATAACATTCAAGGAACTGAATTTCCCTCAAGGCATGAATAAACGAGCAAGAAGTGTTGTAAAAACGTGGCTTCTTGTTGTGAAAACTTTTGTTCCGTCTTTTGCCTGTGCGCGCCAGTTCTTCCAGGAACTATCTTTCTTTATTTCACGAGCGTCAGTTTCATACACTTTTTTTTTTACGTTTTGAAGAAATAATATTAATTTCAACGTTGCGTGCGGGCTTCAACCCAGAAGGAAACGTTAATGGAATGAATGCTCCCGCGGCATTCTTTCCTCCTTAGCGTATGTCCCATGCATGTGTTTAGGCGGAGTTAGTGCGGTATATCAGCAACGTACTCTCTTGGCACGGTAACACAAGCCCCAGGCTCGGTCCACGGTTCATACGTGAATTGCTTTTGGTCATTTCTTTAAGGGCTTTGGTTTTTATCCTTCCTTTTAAACAATATCTCCTATTGAAGATTTCCTATTGAAGGTTTTCCGAGCGACCTTCCATATTGAATTCATCTTACTACAATTCAGTAATACGCTTCTCGATTTTTCTACTGTCCCTTTTTCTATACAGTAATTTTGATATCTATTTAGAGTAGTTATGCCCCAAGCAAATTTACCTCGTTTGTCCCAAAAAAAACGTTTTTTACGAAATGCACACACGTTTTCCCCTAAAAATGAAACTCCAAAACTGAGATGCACTTTTCAATATACCTGCTGAAATTGGGTGCTGTGTCTTAAGTAATCCTCATAGCCGGCAAGTGTTTTTATATAAGATTGAAAACTTTTAACACTGAGTGTGCGCTTCAACGATTGAACGTACTCCAAGGAGTATGATCGTGTTTTAGTGACACCACTTGGTTTTAGGCTCGTACGAATTATACGAAGTCAGGCGCGTCATTTAGGGAGAGGACGATCGAAAAAATATTTTTTTCTGCATTGCTTACTTTGATATAAAATATAAAATTAAGAATTCTGCTCACTTGGCAGATTACCTGGAAAAAAATCAGAAAATGTTTTTTGTAACCGACGCTCCTCGTTGTGTACCAGGATTTAAGCTATGAGATGCGCAGCCTCTATATATGTTCTTCAATTGAGAAGTTTCAAGTTTACAAAATAGATACTTATGAATACACAAAGCTTACATTCTTATAACTATAGTTAAACTCTGAAAGTTGACACGAACATAAATGTTATCAATGAATAGTTAAGTGAATGAATGAAGGCCAAGAATGACTGCAAATAAATGCGGAAATGTGGTATAAAAAACCTTTGCCAAGCCTTTCATTATCAAATCCATTTACAAAACAATAAAGGAATTCCTGAAGCGCACTTTCAAAATTAAGACAGCATGTTGCCAATTAGTACGACTCTTAACAGCTCACTTACTAATCCTTGATTGGTGCACAACTATCACGTAGTGGCATACCTTGAATTATATTTTAGGGCTTATCTAATTGACTGTTCAATCACGTTAAAAGACATCTTAATCGTTTTTCTTAGTTGATAATACATGAATGACTAAAAAGAGTCTAATATGTTGACGCGAAAAAGTGCACTGCATTACAGGAATGTCACTGGCGCCGTAGAGAAAAAAAAATTAAGAAATGTATTATGAAATGTATTTTCTTTGCTTTGGACCTTCCTTTTTATGTAAAATACATACGCCTACTAGTCCCGTCTTCAGATGAAACGAAAATAACGAAAATTTTACTTTCACTTTGTCAAGTGATACACAATTATCGTTTGAGCTAAGTTTCATACTGCCCTCCTTTTCAGGGCCGCCAGTTTTCCTTATTAAATTTTATTTCCTGGAATTAAATATTCATTTTTTTGTGATCAAGTAATGCGCGGTTACTTTGTGCCCCCCAGATTTGCTACAGCCCTGCTTTTACGGATTTTCCGTGATGTCTACATCTAGTCGTCTTCTACATCATCATTTCTCATCAGTGATGGCTATCGCAAGAACAGCCAGCCAAGACATCAACGCTCAATCTTATAAATGTAAAAATCGCTGAACTATATGTTTCATTTTGTCGAATTTACATCAAAGCCTTAGAATTATTTCTACTTTTTCAGCTTGTCGAAACTCCTTTGAGGTAATATTTGTATACGATTTCAACGATTGTATACCAGATGTCCCGTTTGTCCCCGAGGGTATTCTTCGTTCAGGCTTCAAAAGTTTCGGTTTGTACACAGGTCACTGTTTTTGACTTTGGTCTCCTCCTTCCAATTCAACATTATAGCGATTGATGATGGATCTAGAGGCTACAGTAATCCTACTGGAGCCTTCCTTGCCGCATTCCTGTGATATCGGGCTTTATTCAACACCCTCTAAGGCTTTTTTACTTGAATAGTCTTGTTTTTACTAGCTTAGTGGACTGTTATCTAATTCTGTTTAAGCCAGTAATATTCGATGATGGATATTCAGTCTACGCATGTGTTTATGATTTTTTAGGATTCTGCCTTATTTTTCTTGATAAGAATATATTTCGTCTATTCCGTAAATCGGGTATAAAAGATCCCGCCTTAGTCTTGTGAGCTGCACGAGGGATTACTCAGGTAAATAAAGAAATAATACTCAAGAAATGACAAGTGGGTGACTAAATTTTTACCATAAATTTGCTATTTATTTTTCTTTGCGTTTTCCCATTTAGCCTCACATAATATTTATCGTCAGTAGAGATTTTAAGCATCTCGGTTACGAAAAACGTGAAACGGCCGATGACAAACAAACAATTCTTCAAAATTACTGAGTGAAAAATAACCGAAAACATCTCCAAGTGGTAGATGAATAAAAGAATACTTGTCTTTGATGAGAAGGTTTGCAAAAGGTGAAATGAAATGCAGGGAAACGATGAAAAATGGTCATGTCTGCCGTTTGCGAGAAGAAAAAAAACGTGATGCTCTACCTATCTTGTAGTATCTCCTCAAACATAACGTTAAAAAAAAGAAACCAAACCGAATAAAATTACTAAGAGTATTCAAAATATATGCAGTCATAACGTGCAGACTTCGGGTAAATGAGTCTATCCTAAGATCAACCGCGGTATACTATAACTAAGAACTTATAATAAAGAGATTTGTGGTCTGATTAATGAACTCTCACCGCACATGAAATCACTACTCTGTTTTGGTATGTTATTTTGAACAGTGGTACGTCTTTTTACTGACAGCGCAAATGATTTATTAGCGAGAGCTTGAATGTCGGCCAACTAGACCTGCCACGCACCTCACACCAGGAACCAATTGAGAAATGCGCGCTCCGACCCTTGATAGATAGTCGCAGTAATGGATGTAAAGCAAATTAATAGCATAAGTATCGTAGATATATCTGTGATAAGTGGTGGTCTAAAGGAATGATAAACACGCCTAGGGGATTACATTTCCAGTCACCGTTCAAATCTGTGCTTCGCAACCATTTGAATGCCTTGGAGGGTCATGATATAATCTTATTTTTATACGAGGCATTTTTGTTTTCTGCACGAGAGCACGACTCCTAGGATTTTAGATTGGATATTATCATTCGACGAAATACATGAAAGATAATAAAGCTACATTTCCAGTTAACTTCCAAAGCTAACTTATATCATACGCCTAAGGCGCTCATAATATAATCTTATTTGTATACGAAGCATTTCTCTTTTCTGCACAACGTCCAGGATTTTAGATTGGATATCATTTTACGAAATCGGGTGAATGATAATAGAGCTAGATTTCCCGCCATCGTTCAATTCTGCATGTGATATAATATAAATTGCTCCCTCCGACCAGATTTTTAGCGCGAAATTTATAAAAAAATATATATTCTTTAACATTACCTAGACGATATAATCTCATTTTTACGAGGTTTTTGTTCACGAGACTACGATTTAAAAGACTTTACATTGGATAATATGAACGAAACGGTGGTCTAAATATGTTATACGAGCTGCACTCAGTTGCACACACCTGAATACCACATTGCTAGTCATAGTGAACTTTGTAATTATAAACATGGTTTGGACATCTTAATCTAATTTGTACAAGCCTACGCTCAATTTGATAAGACGATTAGTCTGAGCGCGCGCCGTATGAACAACAGATTTCCAGTGATTATTCAAGCGCGCAGATTAAGTAGTTTTTTTTTATTTGATTACTCGTAATTTTCTGGGTGTTTTTTTTTGTTGGTTTGTTTGCCCCCCCCCCCCCCCCCCCCACACACACACACAAAAATCAACTAAATGAATGAAATTTATTTAAGGAAAGTAACAGATGACAGTTATAATTTTACAAACTTCTAAATTCCAATTTGATCACTGAGGAATGGAGGGCCAGATTGGAAATAAGACTCCATGTTTTATCTGTTATACCCTCGTAAAACACGGCGTGCTCTTTCACAAAGAAGGTACTGGTGGTCGTTCTATAGGTAGTAAAATGAATAACTATATTGGTCGGCTTTACTAAGGGTTTTTGCTAAAAAAAGACGCTAAAAAGAACCACTATGATCTAATCGACTTTTCCTTGATCTCTGTTGTCATTGGCAGATTCATGAGGAGCAGAACCCCCTACAAATAATTAAGTTGTTTTAAAATGAAATGACGTCAGATTATGATTGGGTATGTGTACCCTCCTATAAAATGGTTACGCCCATGACAGCGCTAGCGTAAATATAATCGAACGATTGATCTATTCATTAATTGCCATGCATGTATCGAGATTACTTTGCGAGTCCATTTACAGGATCGTTTTGCAATGGCTACACTGCATAATACTCCACATATTGCACGCAGTCCTTGTGTTACAACAGATGTATTTATCCTATAAAGGCTACTTACAGTCACAATAACACGATTCCAGGTTATGACTGACGTTCGTTACAATCGCTATCAGTCCACCCACCTTACTAGCGAAAATATGATCATCTACGTGAATAGAAGGAATGTTCTATTCTAAGCGATAAGCAAAACATGACAAGGTTTTCCATATCAGATAAATATAAGTATCGAAAATAATACTCACAATGTCACCTGTGGACTTCTTCAAGGCTTACTTATTAACATTTTTAAAAATGATTGACTCCATAAACTTAACGTTCCTAAATAAAGCAGTGATTGTATTTGTTTTCTTGCTTGACTTGATGTTTTTTTTTAATCTTGTGAGCTCAGACCACCAACACTGACATTCCTTACTTTATATCTCGGTTGCGATAAAAACACACTTATAACTGCTTTAGATGTACTTCGTGATTACAAGTAATAAAATTGTTGATCAACAGTTCCAATTGACCATCATTCCATCACTTACAGAAACAAGAAGATCTGCTTAATACCAAGGAAAGTTATTTAGCAGTTTTATCTGCAGTAATTAATTTGAGATAATGATGATAATAATAGAATATTAATTTAATTAAGGTTTTATAACGCATCAATAGAGTCACAACTCGCGCTCACAGAACCAGTACAGTGAGTACTGATACCTGTGTCAACAGTGAACTAAAAGTGTTGTAACTTATTTCCAGCATCAGTAGGGTCTGTGCGATTATTTTTTCTTAGCTGAAGTGGAGGAACAACTGCGCAACAATGTAATCTTAATTCAATAAGAGAAGTGTTTATGATAGTAATAATTGCGCCTTGAGGGAGATAGTCGCTTATGAGAGTGGTCGCTCATAGAGAGTCGACTGTAAACATCAGAGGGTGTAGTTAAAAACCCATTTCTTATCAGCTCATATACCAACCTTATCGTAAACCTTACCTCAGAAGACTGACGGAACTGCGGTCTACACACCGCACCATTCTATCAAATGTAATTGTTTACGGTAATAAAACCACCGCGGCTATAACACTCCATGTCTCGAAAAAATTAGCGCGCGCTGTGTGTTCTCTGGTACAGCCGCGAAAGCAAACCTTAGTGAATGATGTTATTATTAATGTCAACTCAAGGCCTTGATACAAATATTTACAAACATCAGCTCTCGAATTAGAATATTATCCCTCCCATACTTGACACTAGAAGCTAATTAAAGTGCAATGTGGTTTGCTATGTTAGTAACCCCTACCTTCTTGCGATTGGATTTCGATGTTGCTCTTCCGGTCCCCCCACATTCGACAAAGTAATATCCATCCCTATCTTGCTTAATTGCACAATCATCCTATTTAAGAAGGAAAGAAAACAAACAATACATTTAATGACTTTGAATAACTGCCCTGATTACTGTTAAAGTATTTCTGGGCAGGCATTATTTGCTGAGCGTTGATAAAGAGTATACATAACGGAACAGGGAAGAACGCGCGGTAAAGTTAAGGAAATGGGCCTTAAACTTAAACCCCTTGAAAATCAGATAGATTTAAGGTTATAATCGGCTTGATGGCCGGATTCTACGTCGTTCAGTACTAGAGTCTTAGGCATTGTGCTCTGAAGGTATTTGATTCGAAAGAACAGGTTTTTTGTTCATTATATACGCTATTTGTCACGTTAGGTCAAATCCTACTACCGTAGTAACAGACTTTTTCTACATTGCGCGTAGTAAAACTCTTTGACACGAAAGGTATGTGATTTAAATAGCGCAGTATCAGGACCCAAAGAACTACGAATAAACAGGACTACCAAGGCCCTAATTTTTTCAAAATAAGCACAGTTTTACTTCAAAGTTCCCATATTTTGCGTCACGTATGTTATGATAACACTGTGACTCGCCATGGCTTCAGGTTCCCGGTCTGACAACTCTTCACAGACAGACAGCACGCACAGGTGATATTTCAATCAAATTCTTTAAATATAAACTATCAACTTGGTATTCCAAATAGTAACTACAAGCGTTAGAACAACACTAGTTATAGCATGATTTATGCGCAACTATTAACAGTAATTATAGTTAATAATTAGAACTTTAGCAAAACCATTCTCAGTCTAGTGGTTTTAGTTTTCATGTATTAATGTATCAAGGTTCAAATGTGTTTTCGATCCGTCAACTAAAGCAATTTAACATCTAAGATATTCCTGAGATGTCCAATGAAAACTAGACGAGTCCGCGTGTTTGTAAGAAAACCTAGCGCAAAGTTGTCACACTAACTCTGGTCTGTGTTTCTCGACAAGTATTATATCCAACGACGATAACTCGTTATCTCCGTAATGTGAGGCTGTGTGTGAACAGCTAATGTACATATTATCTTTGCTAATTTCCTGGAGCTATTTTCTTAGATCTTTCTTCAACAGCCGAATTCACTCAAAATGTCATGAGTTGATTTTGAGTATTAAAAGTCCTGCCTTGTCCAAGATTCGAACTTCCTGAAGGAGGAGTTTGACAACAACAGTCGAAGTTTCCTTCTTATTCCTGTCCAAACCTCAACGGAATCGAGTTGGCGAAGGATACACAAACACCTTTTACTAAGCAATTTCCTTTCCCTTCCCTGTTTTTTAATTTAATTTTTATAAATGGTTTAAATTTGCAATACCCGGAGGTTTTAAGCCTTAACGTTTGCGCTTGTTAATACTAAATTTTTCTTTGTCGCTAGATTAAAAAAGTTGTCGGAATGATTTACGGTCACCTCAAAAATGGCATTATAATTAGCAAAAAGACGGAACAGTCAGTCTTTTAACCACGCAATTCTTTGTTTCTTTGTCGGTGTTCGATTGTCCAACCCAAATACATATCCACAAATAGGCCTGTTAATGATTATGAAAAAAGGTCAATCGCGAGCTGTCTCTCGATACTCGAGCATTGATAACAGTTCTATTCAGTATGCTACGCAATATGTTATACATAGTGTTTTTAAAAGAATTCAAAGTTGCATCACGACGGCTGGGGACGTGCGCAGATTCATTCTTATATACCACAGAAGAAAAGATATCGTGTTTTATCGAGAATTTTATCAATGATATTCTTGAACTGTCTTTTTTTTCTTCTTCGCCGCCTTCCTACCACGTTTTCCCGTTCTTGTCCAAACGCGGCTCAAAAAGGAAATCACCTACATATATATCACCAGAGTGTTTGATTAATATCTTAAAAGCCTCTCTTACAGTTCTAGAAAAAATAATCGAGATCTCTTGTGGCTATCGACCTTATACTCATGTGTTTCAGCCTTATCGTGGACGTCAAGGAGAAAAACAATAAGATATAACTTTCTATAAGTTTTGACAGAATGTCATTCTGAGTAGATGGATTTTTCGACCTTATGTTGGCCACTAGTGTTGTGTTATTCCACTAAAACAACAAAACCTAATGTACAATTCCTATCCAAATACCCTTGATGGAAAATACATTGCCGCAGTGTTTTGCGCCTGTGTTGTAGGTTAAAAAACTATTGGATTCTTCTAGTTGTATTGTCATCACAACTTGAAAATAGACCGCGCGAACGTAGACGACATACATAAAACAGCTCCAATCAACATTCGAGAGGATAACTACTAATATACTTCAAAAGGCCAAGCTTACCTCGGATTTACTCTTGCCTTTGCTCCTCGATCCTTTACTCTTAGAACCGCGGCTTTGAATGGGCCTAACCCACACCATAACAATTAATACCAGGATTGTAAATATATATAAGTAAACTTGCTTCATGATGAAGTTCGCGTTGTGAGTTCGGGTCCTAAGAGCTAAGGTTAGTGATATTCCATAAGGGTGTATTTCAAATCTCAGCTAAGAGCAGCCACTGAAAGGATACGGCGGGGTCTTTCTATATATGCGCCGCACCGGTGCCAGCAGCAACCAATCAGATCACGACTATACCAATTCAACACGGTCAATACTATTCACAAATTAATTCGATATCCGTCATCGGACCCGTTTTAGGCTCTCTAATTGTAAAAGAGGATTTTTTTGACCAGCGTTTTTTGCGGTCAGTCTGAGCGCTTTTTTGAAGTTAATACCTTATGTTATGCGCTAGGAGACAGCGTGAAGCATCGTGATATCAGTCTAAGAGAGGGAAAAAAGGAGAACCATGCTGGTATTTATATAGTGCTTGCTTGAGGCTCTTTTCATCTCGTGATATTTTGCTCAGTATGACTGAAGCATTAAAAGGGTAGAAACGTACCAGTTCTCTCTGTGGCCAAGCGATATGCCTCGTAGCGCCAAAGAAACTTGCCAAGTTTTCTTGAGGAATTTCATGACTGGATTTTTTTAATTCACTAAAAAAGAGAAGGCCTGCGCAACTCATTAGCGAAAAATAATCCTAACAATTATTACCTTAAGTGTTTACTAAGTAAAGGAAGAAATTTAGTCTGCGCAGCAAGATATCGCTAAAATTTCCTTTGAAATAAATAAACAAACAGATAAATAAACAACAAAAAAAACCCCAGATAAATAAACAAATAAATAATTGAATAAATAAATAAGTAAATAAATAATTAACGCTTAGTTAACGCTATGTAACTCTTTCTTTCAATCATTACCTGATGATGAAGTCATACAGACTTCGAAACGTCGTACTATTTTTCGCTGATATTTACATTAAAATAAAAATAATAAATAGATAATTAAATAAATTGTCCTTATTTTTAGAGCGTTTAATGGCTATGACACGCAAACCTGTCACCCTCGTTCTATCAGATAAAATACTTCTCAACAATATTCTACCCTTATTAATGTATTTCTAAGTACTTGCTTATATTTCAGTCTAAAAGAGGCTATTTGTTTGTACTCTACTCTATCATAGCATTGTTTTTTCGTGATTTCATTTGGGGTCGAGTGGAGACCAACCGATGTAATCGATAGCAATTACCAATCTTTGAGGTAGGTGTTGCTGGTTTAGGGCCTTGAGGTGTTGAGCACCTCAAACTGTGCACAGTAGGTAAAAAATCCAAACAATTGAGCATTAAAACAGCATCAATTGCCACGAACATTTTGATACAGCCAAGAAAAATATGCTCTCAGTTGGTCCTAGTTCCTTCTTTTGCGTCCTTAGAGAGATCGTCGAGGTTCTGAGGGATTACTAGGTGCTTCCGGTTCAAACTTGATGCATAATGAAAGACCAGACGAAAGGACCGTTAGTCGCTTTTTAGAGGAGTAAATTACTAATGTGAATTAAAAAAGAAAACAGTTGTGTAACCTGTAACTATAGACGCACGGCAAATAAGGAACACACACACGGACTACGAGTTCTCTGCTTTTAATTGAACGCAAACCTCGCGCCTCGTCTACTGCAGGAGTTAATTACGGTGGCTAGAACAGTTTACGCTGAACGTGAAAAAGGAGATAAAAACCAACTGTTTGTGACAAGTTTTTTATTAACATTTTTATTGGGAATGTTGTCAACAAATAGAAAAATTAAGTTACAGGCAATTCTATTTTTCACGCTTTTTCTAGCATGTTTTAGAGCTTTCCGTTGAATTGTTTTTCTTGCAAGGTTTTAATTCTCGGTGCGTAAGTAAAATACATCGTTTTTTTCAATATTCTTACCCCCTGAACAAACTTCAAATGATGGCCAACCGATTTCTTTATTTATCCTAATTCTCAGTATTCTCTCATTGTTTTATTCCCTGCCTTGCCATATATTAAACTCCTTGAGAGAGAAGGATTTAACCAAGACATTTTTACATTAACGTCAAACTATTAGTCGACACGGTCACCATCCAGTCACATGTCACTAATGCGCATTTTATGCCTTATTCACTCCAGCTGTGAGAAAATCAAAGTCCAATAAAAATCAGGACAAACTCTTAATTCCTTGATACATCAGACTTTCCGCCACCTACAAGTGCTTTTAATTGGGTAACAAAACTTTCTTTTGACGATTACAATCCGCAATCAGTCTTACGGCTATAATCAATTACATCCCTTAGTAATTTGATTACTCGCGCCTTTGTAAAAAGGAAATCACAATATGTGGTCAGCGAGCTACAAAATCACGGGAAGTACCCTTAATGGGTTTCATACTTGTCAGGTTTTCATGTCCAAAATGTTAGGACTGCAAGTTGATATTTTGGTTAAGTAGGCAGAAGGCTCGAATATTGGATAACTAATAGCATTAGAGTAGAGTTATTGTTTGTGAGCTGTGCGTAAATTCTGATCTAAAGCATTGGAGCATGCGCAGTAGTTGCTGTTAAATCATAATCGGATCTTTGTAGCCCAGTTTGATGAGATGCTTGGAATAGAGGAGTAGTCATCTGGATGGAAAATGAAAATATCTATTTTGACACTCAATAGTTTTTTTTACCGCGACAAGGGATGCGCGAAAATATTCACCTTTCATGCTGAAACCCGCATGGAAGCCATTTGAAAAATGCGATGTTGGCAACCCATTAGGTGTTGCGCCTTTGGAAATGCTCACCATTCATTCTGACCTGCACAGTGCCATAGCTAAGAAGTGGCACGTTTTTTTTAATACACTACAAAAACTGGGTTATTTTAAGGCTTGTTAGGGTGTTCAAACTGCGATTGCGGTCATGTAAGCCAAAGAAGGCGTCCCACTCGCTACGAAAATACATATCTTTCATCCTGAAACCTGCATGTAGGAAGCGGAAGCTATGAATGTTACGCGTTTTACGATCTTGCGAAAGCTACATCTAATTAAAACCCATTTAAGTGCTACACCCTTGTACTTTCATTTTCTTCTTTTGAATAGAGCGCAAAGTTCTAATCCGCTTTATAAAATTCAAATTGATGCACCATTCTAAATTTTAAAGCCGTAATCCATCATATGAACCTTATCATGGATTAACAAGCAATTGCGCAACTTTCTTTTACTATGGGACATCGATCTGATTGTATTTGTTTTTGTGTGTAATACAGTGAGGGTTTGGTGAAAATACTAAAATACGTTCATCAGAACTCGGTTTTATAGGGCGTGGTAATGATAAAGATTCGGCTTATTTCTTATTTGTTTTTAGTTGACATTTTGTTTCTCCATGTAGTTTGCATGTTTCACTAACTAGTCCGGTTAGATAAGTTGATAAGTAGTACCTTCCACATCAATATAAGACGATCTTTTCGCCTGATCACCAAACTGATAGGCAATCAACCAACAAGATTGCATAACCTGATGATAAGCTAAAAACCTATTATTAATCACTGTGATGGACCCTTGTTGTGGCCGGCAGTGGGTCATACATCGTATTGGCCTGCAAACGGTTTTCGTAACAACACGAATCATTTACTAATTACGCCGTCGCGTCAGTTCCAAATTTAAAGGTCATTTTGTTAAGAACACATCTTGGATTAACGTCTAGCATCGTTATCTTGTCCCGCCCCTGTTTCCTCTCCATCAGCAAACGGGAGCCAGATTTTCGTTGTCTTAGCTTACTTTGACTTTAGTTTCAATCGATATCTGAGAGATTTAAGACGCATTAACTGAACAAATCCGCAATCAAGCATTAAATCTTGGTAAGAAACTGAGAAAATGCTGCGCAAAAGTCTTTAAGATACTCTTGGTATGTTAATTTAATGCGCGCCACTCCTATTTACTTGTAATCTTTTAATATGAAACAAGCAAGAGATCTAGACTGATCGCGCGCACGATGCATTAATTTTGACCAGTCTATTTATGATACATCATATGCGCGCCACCAGGCATACAAGCACGCAAAACGAGACTCGGTATTAAGTTGTTTTCAAGTTTTAGTTTGCGTGTAATCGAAGTTTAAATGCAGCTGAATATCCTTAGGTTATATCGCACATGTTCTATTGATTTAAGACGGTTCCTGGTGCAATTTTACACTCCTGTCTCGTCCATCTGATATGCCCATTTTAACTAATTGTGTTCCGGATGGTTTGACTGGGCGCTTCGAATTGCGCATGGTATTTTGTCTGTTATAAACTTTTGCGCACGTAAACTAATTATTAGAAAACAGGGTGGGGTGCGCTGTTTATCATGGGTTCGATCCTTAAACTGACCTTAAAGTCGCCAGTTGGTTCTCTCCTGCACATTGAGGGCTTTTCTCTGGGTTCTTCGGATTTCCACCCCCTCCCCTCCCCTCCCCTTTTACACACACACACACAGACACAAATAAAATCTTAATTCCAATTCGATCATGGAACGAGGGTCACAGGTTTGTTAGCCACTGGCTATTAAGTGATATCCTTTCAAAACAATGACGATCCTGCCATGCACATATTGTAGAGTGTCTGCAGTAGAAAACATGTCATTCTATCATTCTAATATACTCGTTTTCCATAATTTAAGATACGCCACAAGAAAACTTTGCTTTATAGCTCCATGCAAATCGTTTAAGCTGATTGCCATTCTTGAGCATATTAAACTGTGTAATAAAAGAAGATTATGCTATCTTTAAACTTTCATTTCCTTTAGAACTTCGTCAGTTTGAAGTAGGATTGATTTCTGGCGTCAGTGTCTACCATTAAAATATCGCCATTTTAGGAGAATCATTGGCCACACACTGATAACGACACCAAAGGCCGGCCAACCCAGAAATTAAAGGAACAGAAAACGTCATCTTAAAACTTCGCGTGCATGCTCTACTTGTAATCCTACAAAAAAATCAAACCATGTTCTTAATCAATAACTGATTTTTAACATGTTTTGCTAATGTTTTTCATTCAGCCATAAGGAGCCGCTAGGTGTAATCTTTTCCGTATCTCGAGCTCAGTGTTTAGCAGGTTAAGCAGATATTCATGCAGAGGTCTATACTTTTTTATAGTTTGCGCGATTGTCATCTTGATCGATTGCGCCTGTCTTCCTATGTTTTCAAGTCAGAAGCCAAAATCGAAGATTTTTAATCAAGTCTAATAATAACTGAAAAAGCGCATTTTCAATGAATCGTTTTAGACATGCAATATATAGCGCTTTGACAGAGCGGTTTTCTTGCAGCACGTACACAGTACGACTTAGCCATAACGTTGAATTGGCTTCCCATTGCCTTTTATATTTGCCTTTTTATTTTCATAAAATAACGCGCAGTGCATGACGGTTACGGTAACATACGGTACGGATACAGTACGGTTACGAATTTGCCGTATTGCTTCCCACTCATACAAAAACCGCTCTATTTTGCCATCCGTTACACATCGTATGTAATCTTACTTTGGAAAAGGCAGAGAAAAAACCTTGACGCAAGAAAAATACCTATCTAGATTACAAGCATGTGACTGATTCCAAGACGGAACAGACCCAATGATAAACAGGGAGAATTATGAATAAGCTGCGCATTAACAACGCATGATGCCTGCTCTTCCTAAACAGTCATACAATCAGAAAATTTCCTTTACTTTCTGACATCTTATCCAAACATTCAAAGTTCTCAGGCAATGTTAATGTGGAATACTTGAGCGCAAGTATTTTTGAGGAGTTACCCACGTTAAAATAATTCTGGGTAAAATTATGGCTTGCGCTGCGATATTGAAAACACTGACTGAAAAGTTCCTATTTTTATCCATAACGCCATTTATTATATGGCAAGGTAATTTCACGCGTTATGATTGGTCAATTTGCGGTCCGGCATTACTTACGGTACGGACCTCAAACTCGGTTAATAAGAGCTATATATAATCCACTTTTAGCGTTTAAAAACAAGGTTAATAGAGCAAATTAAAAAAAATTGATTAAGTAGTTAATATCTGAGTTATTTTGCCTATTGCGGAAACAGGAATGGTATATGTTTTATTAACCTCACAGCTTTTGGCAAACAAACACAAGGTTCCATGGAATTCTAATAGGATTAAAATAAAATCTCATAGCATGGGTCATTCCATGGATGAAGTTGTGCGCGTTTTTTTTAATACAAACGAGAAATGCGATTATAGTCAGGTCTGTAAGCGACAAAAATGGCAAAGATCGTGCACTTTTGACTTTTTTAAACAACTCGTCCATGTTAGAGTTAAAACTTGAAGGAAAGCTTTTCGTTTCGTATTAATTTTTATAAAATTTAACCATCTAGTAGAGAGTGTGGCGTGCCTCCCCCCGACCACCATTTTTTGGCACCCACCCCTACATCTGTTTAGTATGCCCCAACGAACATCTGTGCCAAGTGTGGTGCTTGTATTCAAAAGTGCACGATCTTTTCGCTAACAGACCTGACTATTATATCCTCGTACATTTAATTGCAAGCTTTAATTTCATTATTTTTCGACTGATATCCTGTTTAATTGTACTTGAACGTTGAACTTGTGTTTATTTACACATATTAATAATATGTATTACAAGGATATTTATATCAAGATTACATAATGTAAAATTGTGGTTTACAAGTAGACAAGTAAAAAAAAAAAAAGGTTAAAGAATTAAAAGAAAACGTGTCGACAGCCACTTAGAGTGATTTTATTTATCCCATGAAAGAAAGATGCCTATTTAGTTAGTACTAGTTGATAAAGAACAAAATGGACTACTAACTATTAGTTTGACAATTTTTTCACCGGCCAAATAAAATCACTCTAAAAAAAGTCTTAATAGGCAATGTGCATCAAAGCTCACAAAGCACTCTAGGAAAGTGAGTTTTTTAAAAATGTAACAGGGAAATCAAAGGAAATATCAGAAAAAAATTACTCTGTTATTTTCGTCTGCTGAAATCCTTTCATTTCTATAGAAAATGTCGAAGGAAAAATTATCAGATGAATTTTTAGAGGAGCCAAAAAAGCAAAAGAACTCACTTTCCCATCATACTTTGTGCTAGAGTTTCGAGCTCATGCACATTGGCTATTCCAACTAGTTTGAAATATAGAATGCCATTGTGGAACTTCATGAAATTTAAATTCGCGTTGTTGTTAAAATCTTGTCTTAATAGTTTGATTAAGTGATTATGCCAGCTAAACGCGCGCTCACACATTTTCTCACAGAGACAAATCACTTTTAATACAATTTTTTCGATGTTAACAAGCTTAGAACGATCTCTAATTCCTTTAAATTAGATTACCTGCATGAGTCTGAGAGCCTGATTATCACTGCTGATTTTGGATTTCATACTTTATCACATAGAGATTAAGTCATCGGATTAGCTAATACCTTCACACATTTAATAAATAGAATATATGTATATACAACAACTTAACGCCTTGATTACTTGCTGCAAGGGTATATTGATGACTAAACGAGTTTAACGCCTCACTACGTCCTTGTTAAGGCATTTATATTAAAGGTGCTTTACTACGCGTTTATTAGGTACAAGGTCGCGAAATTTCTTATTTCTAAGGGAGGAGGTCAAAACAATTGTACAGACGGGCTGCAGTGAAAAGTTCTAGACTTCTTCGTCTCTTTGAATCCTAATTGAATTAATATATTATTACTAGTTATTAGAGTAATTAGACCTTTCATATTTCATTTGCATGCGTACAGAAAGCAAAATCAAAAATTAAAAAGACTGACAAGATAAGCAAACAAAGCGAGACACCAGGACAAATAGCGCACTTTCTATATTCTGGTTGAGTGATCACGCACAAAGCAATTCAAGACGAGGCTCCTGGGAAACAATGGAGTAATCCTAATATATTCTTTTGTTTCCCCGGAGCCTCGCTTTGAATTGCTTTGTGCATGATCACTCAACCAAAATATCGACAGTGGGCTATTAGCAAGCAGAGAGATCTCTAAGCATAATGCATGCCGCGCAAGTAACTTTTTAGGTACCTTTTTGCAACTAGTCGTACACCGTACAATGTTTATCATCATCAGCATTAAACTTCCATGTCTAACTATTTTAGATTATATCGTTTTTTATCTCCAAGTTAAAGTCAATTTTGATTAACTGTTAAGCTTCATAACTGTTTTTTCTATCTTATTATTGCTACGTACTGCCTATTCGTACCCTAAGGCCTGACCCCTCAGGCTGTTTGCCTCCACGAACACCCTCCAGATAGACGGATTACAAGCCGTTTACATCAGCAAACACCCTGACCTTATTCTTAATATTTGAACTCATCCAAAAACTTGACGATAGTATACTATAATGATCTTTTATCGGGTATTTCTAAATTGATAAAAAAAATTCTCATAGCTCGAAAGCGCATTTTAAATTAGTAAAGCGGTGAAGTATGAAGCCGGAAATAAGTTCAAAACTCGCGAAGATAAGATTTTTGAAAAGTGTGAATTTTGTATGAAAACCATTGCTGGAGAAATCTTTTGTCTACCAACAAAATTGCGATTTTTGAATATCGCGAATTTTAAACTTACTTCCTTCAAACTTCACGGTTTTAATTATTTTAGCATGCTCTTTCCAGCTATGGTAATTATTCTTCTGTCCTAAGACTTTTGGATACCTATTACATAATATAAGTTAAATAGGCTGCGAACTTAAATCCCGTCTACTATACTTAATCGTCTACCCCTTAACTATGGTTAAAATCAGACTCGTCTACGTACGTCAACTGGACAATGAGTACCTCGGGCGTTTCTTTATATAGACCCCTCGCACCTATAGACCCCTTACACGTGACATCAATGCAGTTCAATTTGGAGGACAAGACAAAAGAGTTTCAATCTCCTGAGAACTGGAATTCGAACCTTATTGCTTTGTCTTCCAAATTGAGCTGCATTGATGTCACGTGTAAGGGGTCTATAGGTGCGAGGGGTCTATATAAAGAAACGCCCGAGGTACTCATTGTCCAGTTGACGTACAACGTGCTGCAAGTTCATTTTGGATTACAGTATATTAATTTTATTTCTTAGTAAAGTATAATTATCAAGAGAATTGTCCTCCATTTTGAGCTGCATCGGAAACACGTGCTGCAAAGGGTTTGTAGTTCCTCAAACTTCTTTGAATTATCATTATTAATATTATTATTAATATTATTGGAAAATGGTGAGAGACATCTCAGGTTAAATACCGTACATGGTGTGTATAGCTTTTTCAAAAATAGATTGGTCAAGGTTTACATACCAAGCTCGAAATACGCTATGGGCGATATAAATGCAATCAGAAAAAGGTCACAACATTATGTACGTTTCCCAAACTTTGTCTACAGGTTTTAACGTTATACTTTCTTCTGTGCTGTCATTATTTACATATGAATATAATACCTTTCAAGCATGGTATGCAATTTGCAACAAAACCTTCACCCGCAGACAATTGGCAACAATTTTTGAAATAGCTGAATCGTATATTTTTAAGAATTATGCTGGACTTATTCGACAATCGTGGTGTCTGATCTTGCTGACAAGGAAGACATCTTGCGCAGTTCAATAGTTGATGACCCGTTACTATCTGTATGACGAAAACAGAAATATTTATCTATAACCAGATTAAAATGAGTTTAATAGTCAACTATTAAGCTATGTAGTGCCTTATATAGTTTACTTTTTTCCTTCATTACTCTTTTCTTTCCTTTTTCATTCTCTAATTTTCACTTTCTTTCTATCTTTCTTTCTTTCTTTTTTTCTTTCTTTCTTTCTTTCTTTCTTTCTTTCTTTCTTTCTTTCTTTCTTTCTTTCTTTCTTTCTTTCTTTCTTTCTTTCTTTCTTTCTTTCTTTCTTTCTTTCTTTCTTTCTTTCTTTCTTTCTTTCTTTCTTTCTTTCTTTCTTTCTTTCTTTCTTTCTTTCTTTCTTTCTTTTCAGTTTCTTTCTTTTTTTCTTTCTTTCTTTCTTTCTTTCTTTCTTTCTTTCTTTCTTTTCAGTTTCTTTCTTTTTTTCTTTCTTTCTTTCTTTCTTTCTTTCTTTCTTTCTTTCTTTCTTTCTTTCTTTCTTTCTTTCTTTCTTTCTTTCCTTTCAGTTTCTTTCTTTTTTTCTTTCTTTCTTTCTTTCTTTCTTTCTTTCTTTCTTTCTTTTTTTCTTTCTTTCTTTCTTTCTTTCTTTCTTTCTTTCTTTCTTTCTTTTCAGTTTCTTTCTTTTTTTCTATTTCCTTCTTTCCTATTTTTTCTTACTTCTCTCTTTGTCTCCTTTTCTACACTGTAATAAAGATTCAGTATTATCTAACAACCTGAATCCAACTTATGTCTTAAATTCGCAATCAGGATTCATAATATCAATAACATTTGGTTAAATTTGTCTCTGATTTTAATTTTTAAGAACTAGACGTTTCGACCATTTACCAATGGCCTTCATCAAATGATTGTTTGGTTGATTTTGATGTATTGCGCGATATTTGAAAGACTTACCAACAAGATATTTCTGCATCAATAGGCTCAAACGATACAGACAGCAGTTATTAAACAGTCTTTTAATGGAACAGCGATACTGTCGGCTGCAGGCAACGTACACCACAGGATTTAAGAGAGGATTAAGGTGCGCAATGAGCTCCGTAAAATAGTAAGTATACTCGTTAGTCAGTGATGGTCCACGTATTACCACAACTGTCCTGTAAATCTTGAAAAACAAATAAATATTAGCACAGAATAATCTCATTAATATGGTAAACGGGATCCCAATTCCACACAGGGAGGAGATGCACCAGCACCTTTATCGGTTTCTATAGCAACTAGAGAATCCGAAATAGATCGCTTCTTATCCCATTTTCCCCGAGCTCCAGGGAGGAAGAGGTTGCGTGGGAAGGGGTTGGAACAGGATATCACCTCCTGTACCGCCCGCGCGCACATCCTTATTGACTACGCATTTCACCTACGTAAACCATAAAGTCGAACAACGATCAAAGGTCTGATTAAGAATAAATTGCTAATTGTTCAAGCCGACAATTTGGTTTCCTTTTAAAGTAATCCAGCAATTTTAAGGAAGAATGAGAATACCACATAACACACAAATTTGTTTTCAAATTCCAAAGTGAAAGCCTTGCTTGTTTTAATCAAATCCTTGGTATTATAGTTTTTTAGTATTTTTATCATTGGTTGTTGCCTATCAATTTTTGTTCTAAAAATAGGTTGTGCGCAAATGATCAGTTTATGATGAAATAGATAAATTTTGTTTATTCTTCATTAGCCACTATTTGCACAAATGGTCGGATGTTATTTCTGTGTTTCTCTCTCTCCCTCACTGCACTCACTCTCTCATGAAAGATCTTGTTTTTATTTGCGCACGCACAGCGGGATTCTTAGAACAACTTTCTCAGTGTCTTCCCTCTTATGGGCTCTCGTGTGTGTGTGCGCAAGAATCGCACCCGAGTAGGAGGACATTCCCCGCGGCCCTTGTAGTTCTTGTTTACCCTTTATTTACCGGAAGTATTTGATATAAATAGATGGCTCTCAGTGATAACTGATTGAACAGGATCCTACAGGATGCTAACATGTTTGTGGTCCCAATCTGATTGATACCAAACAAACCGAAAGGAACAGCGTTGAAAAAACTTATAATTTTCTAAAATAGAAACATTAGGTTCTCAAGATCCTGTTTCCTTGTTTAACCACGAAATATAATAGTACAATAAATGAATAAAACAAACACCTACTGCTTCCGTCCGCCTCAAAGAAACCTCTTTATTTTGTTATTTTTCCGCGGCTTTTGATATCAAAGAAATTAAAATCAAGAATTGTTTTGCATTATTAATTGCTAATTTGGTAAACTGAAATTACTAAAGATACAAGAGAGCATTTATTTAAAAAAGGAATTTTTGCTTTTGATCAGAAAAATATTCTTCGCAAAAACAACTCGAGCAATTTTAAAAATAAATATTATTCTTATACACTAATAAAATACAAGGGCGCGCATTTTATGTTAGGATAAACGAGAAGACGTTTTAAACCAAGTACAAGCGCACTTCATCATACTTTTTCTTTGAACCTTTTTTCCATTTATACTCAAAAATACTCTACTGTTGAAAGGAAGAACTTGGCTAATTGTCGTGTTGGCTGCTTAAGTAAACAATGGTATATCCTGTAGACATTAAACCGGACACAAATCTTACTACCAAACGAAAAACCATGTTGTTGGTTTACTTTTGATGAAAGGATTAATTTCAACCGCAATGCAAAACAATTTATATTTCCAGGGGGAAATTACTAGGTAGTAATTCTCCCCTGATATTTCCTAAATTGATAAAAATATGATAATGACCACGTCTTTTTTCTACTTCTACTTCTACTTCTCTAAACTAAATTACTAGTGATTACGATTTCCGCTCTTGCGAGAGCTTCTGTATTCATCAAGATTTTGACTCGTAATTATAGGACATGCACACCTGCTTCTGTCATCACGCGCGGTTTCTAAACTGGTCTTTTTATCTACCAATAACGCCTATACATGACAGTCCAGTACAAAAAATGAATGTCATTTCAATAGCTACCGGCCTACATACCGTGTGTAAACCGACAACTTGCGTATTCATGGGACTTGCGGTTTCTAAACTGGTCTTTTTATCTACCAATAACGCCTATACATGACAGTCCAGTACAAAAAATGAATTTCATTTCAATAGCTATCGGCCTACATACCGTGTGTAAACTGACATCTTTGGTATTCATGGCACTCGCGGTTTCTAAACTAGTCTTTTTATCTACCAATAACGCCTATACATGACAGTCCAGTAAAAGAACGTGAATGTCATTTCAATAGCTATCGGCCTACATCATACCGCGCATAAAATAACGTCCTTCGTATTCATATTACTCGCGGTTTCTAAACTAGTCTTTTTATACCAATAACGCCTATACTTGACAGTCCAGTAAAAGAACGTGAATGTAATTTCAATAGCTATCTGCCTACATACCATGTGTAAACTGGCGTTTTGCGTATTCAAATGAAATACTCTTTAAACTAGTAGGGGTCTGAACTGATGACCAATTTTTGAACGATAAGAATTCTTCATTTCAATTTTGAACTCAGTTATAAATATGGCATGTCAGTTTTGATGTTTGGCGTTAAAATAAAAGTCAAAATGAGTATGAATAAAAAGGAATGAGTGTCGAAAGGTTTCTTTCACGGCAAGCGCGCATCGGTTACTCTACTATATAACATATTGCAAGACTATTTGAAGTGTTTAGTTAACGATCACGCCATTGCGGCTCACAAGCAAACAAGAGGCCAGTGCACTAAAGCTACGTCACCCTTGATTCCCTCTGAAAATGGCTCGCTGAATACAGTTTAAAATAATATAATATGAAATAAAAAATGATAAAAAAATACATGCGAATTAACAGTGGATTCCACCGAGTGGCTCTTCTTCCACTGGATCCAAATTGGAATTTAGAAGTTGCTTTATGTGGAGGGAGGAAAAAATCCGGAAGAACCCGGAAAAACCCTCAAAGCACAAGAGAGAACCAACAAACAACTCTACTCACATACGACACCGAGTTCGGCGGGACTCGAAACCTGGTCGATTTGATGAGAGGCGAGTTCTCTCACCGCCGGCTACACCACCCATGCTTACAGTTTGCGCTTGAAGGACCGTTTAACGAATAATCTCGTTTTAACTTATGGTACTAAATTTATTTATTTTTGCAAACATGATATAGAGAGCATACAAGTTAAAACAAGTATGCTGGGATGCAACTTGTTGACAATAAGCTCGTACACTTGTTGCGCGGCCATCTTTCCCATCCCTTGCTTGGATCAAATAATCCTAATATTGCGCAAGCAGGGGGAAATGTTGCAAGGCATCCATGATAGGGAAGCCCGGGTTCGATTCCCAAACTAGGTATCCTGTGTGACATAGAGTTGCTTGTTAGTTCTCTTCTGTGCTTCGATTATTTTTCTCCTGCTTCTCCAGTTTCCCTTCTGCAAAAATCAACTTCTAAATTCTAATTTAATCTAGCGTTGAGCGCATCAGTCGTGAGGCTCTTGCTCGGGAGTCTGAGCAATCACTCTATGTCAATGATCGACCTAAAATATATTACATTTGCAATACATTGTAGCAATGCAGTTCAGCTATTTATTAATAACAAACTAAGTAAATGAGTGTGGTGGTTAGTAATACATGTAAGAGCGGAGAGGAACAGACATTTAAATATTCTCCCTCCGCACTTCTTAATGGCATTTTTTTTTCCCCTAATTTTTTCTGCCATTTCTCCCTCCTCCTTTTCCTCTTTCTTGACTCTCCCTTTTCCAGTTGTTTCTCTCTCCTCCCTGACCCGTTCCTCTCCGCTCAAGTAAGTTGCGATATCACAAGATAATGTTATTGACTTACCAAGAAAGGTACATAGCAGATGCAATACACCAAGACAATAACAAAAGTCATAGTCGCAAATCCACCTTCTCTCTTGTTTATCAGTTCTACCCCCACGCCTCTCTGCTGCTGGACAGACAAACTAGTACTAACTCTTCTCTTTTTCTTCACCACAACCATCACTACAATACTGAAATACACCAACGCCGTCATAACCAGGCATCCTTCGGTCACCGTGATATATACCAAGGTTTTATCTTTGGCACGGGCGGGTGTGATATCCAACGCGCAAAAGTAACCACGTTCGTAGAGACGAAATTTTCCAAGTCCTGACAGAGGAAGAGCCAGGTGTAGAACTCCCCATATGAAAGCTACAGCAAGACATTTCTTAATACGGAGGTAGGAGACGCTGTTGCGGTAAAATAAAGGTTTCTTAACCGCTAAAAACCGCATCGCACACATGACGATTACAATCATTGCAGACCAGCTTAGAAACGCTGTTGAAAAGAACGCAGACAGGATACAAGTAACAGCTCCTCCAACCCATCCGCAGTTGATGAACGATATCATCGACATCGGAAGACTTGACAACGAAATCAAGCAATCACTCAAGATCAAGGTTCGTACAACTAGATGATATTTATTCCCTTTAAGACCAGGTAACCGCCATATCGCCACTGCTGTCAGGGAGTTCACCACAAAGGTAAGAATATGGATTACAGCCATTAACGAAAAGTAAACTGGATTAGCATGACACTGTTTAGTTGATAAAAGTGTTGTTACATTTGTTGGTGCACTGGTATTAAAGTTCATGTTGATACCAAGAGTTGTGCCGTCTCTGTTTAATCTTTGTTGTTTGTCTCTGTAGACTTACACAAAACTTAACAGAACATTTAGACTCAGTTTTCTGTACGATCAGTGACTGAATCCAACAATTGCGTAATACTTTCATATACAAACGTAATCTTCCACAGTCTCACCACTTTTGCCAACTGCCTTGACCGCCGTCTTTCCAGTACTGCCCTAAAAGACGTTTCTTATTTCCATTTCAATTAATGCGTTTCCAATCAATGTTAATTAGTCTATCTGTTCCCGTGTTTGCCCAACAAGGCTTCTAGCTTTCACGCCCTTGAGCTTACGATTGTACAAAGATTGGTATAGAACACGAACCGTGTTTACATACTAATAACACCAAGATGCTTTAGTTGCCCTGGATGTCATCTCAACATCCTAGGAAATCCGGCCCAATTCAAATAAACGAAAAAGCGACTATACGCCCGTGTTGAAGCTCAAACCATTACTGACAGAAATGAACTTAACTGATCATTATTCATCACGATTTTTAACCAATTGAATTGCTTTTCACATCACAATGTACTTACTACTATTCAATATGTCAAAAACACTTTCAAACTTTCATTTTAGCATGACAGCTAAGTAAATAATATTTACGCTCAAAACTTATTACAGTTGCCATGTCAGAAATTACTGATAATGTTATTGGGAAAGCTGATATATAAGTCTACAGGTCTTCAATGATGTATATACCTCTTATTTAGCGTCTCAGCAGCGCCTCTCTATAGCCTTTAGTTGTGCACACCCTAGTTCTAACACCCAATCAATTGTAGGACTTCTTTTGATAGATATCAACTGTCGAAAAGCTTTTATTACAATTGCGTTTTCAGGACTGAATTAAGATATTATGGGAAGGCTGGCATGTGAGTCTGCAGGACTACAATATAATGTATATATATGTACCGAGTTTAAGCCCGTCATAGTTTAATATGTCAGTCCTAAGGACTTCGTTTGACAGAAACTCGACTCAGTGCTAAATAACTTTACGTCATTTACATCGGCTTGACGTTTTTTAAATTGCTTTTTTTCTAATTTTTTTCTAATTCATCATAATGAATTCGCAAAATGTCTAACGAGACGAGAAGAATAAAAAACGCCAAATTGTGGCTCAGAAAACACAGCATACTGCAGTCTAAACAGCTATAAAATAGGCCAAGTCTTAAAATTCAAACTTCATGCGAAGGTTTAGTCACATGGTATTTCATGTGTGGTACACACCTGAAGATGTAGATCAACAACTTTATAATCGAATTTAATTATAAAGCACTATATCTACTGATCCTTTTGAGGTTTTATGCAATTTTGAACATTTCATTCTGGAGAGCTTCGGTATAGTCCGGTGGGTTGTAATCCCTATAGTTGACTATAAGAGGGTGCTCCGTCCGAAAATGCGGGTACCTTTTTCAGGACGGAGGTATAGAAAAGGGTTGGGAAATTGTGAGTTTTAGTATAAAAAAAGGGTTGGGGATTCGCGATTTATATAGGAAAAGGAAAGGGGAATCTAAAATTACTATTCAACTATTCAAGGAAATGAAGCCGCCGAAATTGCACGCCGTTTTACGCGACGATCGATATTCATATCTGGTCTACTTCAAAATTAAGGTATATGAAAGGGGTAACTTTTCAGGCAAAGGCACATGAAAGGGGTCAAGTGTCTGGGCGGAGCATCCCTGTACAAAATGTTTGGGAGTAACCCCCACCCCCCCCCCCCCCCCCCCCCTGGGGGTATTATGCTAGAATTTTAATATCTCAAACGTGATTTATTTTTTTGGTATTTACTTTGATTTTTATATTATGTTTTTTAGAATGACGGCTATTTTGAGTGTTTGCTTAGTAGAACATAATGCCTCTTCGTATTGTGAATTTGGGTTACCTGTGGAAAAACACAGGGACCCCATGAAACGCTAAACAGATCATCAACAGACGCCATCTTGTCAAAATGGGAGGAAGAAGAGCAGCTTAGTGCTTCTAAAAGTATGATTGTAACAGCATAAAGTTAACATTTTCAAAGATATTAATTCTTTAATTAATTTCAAAGAGGAAAGTACCTTCTTCCGATTGACTGTGGACTGTTTATCTGTGATTTGAGGTGTATCTTCCCACCATGTTTTCAAGGTGTTTACAGTGCCAAAGATCCTTCAGATATCACCCAAACATACCTCGTATCATCTACAATTCAAGTGTTTTCAAGAAACTACCTCGGCATCTTGTTACCACGTTACCAGAAAACAGATTTTCAACGTTTATTACAGAGAAAAATGCTGAAAAACAGACTAATAACGATTCTGGCGAGTCAAACAAGGAGGAAGCTCACAAACGAAGAGCCCGACTTGTTTCAGTCATGATTGGATCAGCTGTGGGCTTTTTTGGAAGTTCTTACGTGTTATACAATCAACTAACTAAAAATAAAGCTAAAGCTGAAGGAGCTAGGAACATAGAAAAAGAAAATGTTGAAGAAAATAAAAACCAAGAGGATGGTGCTGTTGATGGGGACCATGGTGAAGATACTGTCGAAGAGAAAAAGAAGAAGAAAGGGTTCAGAGCTAGAAGAGTAAGTAAATTATAACAATTATTAAGGCTTTTATTATTTATTTTTTTACATAGGCTTTTTGTAAAATTCGACGAGCAAGGTGCAATGCATTGTGGTCTTACTTGGGTACAACATTGCCATATACATGCAAGATGTGAAGACAATAGATGTTTGTACCCAAGTAAGACCACAATGCACCATGTTCGCTATCATAGGAAAGGCTTATTTATCGTACTGTGATGCTCCATGTTCTCAGGTACAGGTGTTGTGGTTATCATGTTATGAAACAAGGGTGAGGATGGGTATGATTATGATATTTAAAACTATACCTGGAAAACAGTTTTTAGAATGGAAATATTATTCATCATGGAAGAATAGTAATAAAGAAATGATGCTTATTCGTATGTCTCACATTAGTATACATGTATGAGAGACTCACCATCCAGTGTGCACCATCGCCTGATGAAGACTAGCAGCTTGCAGTCGAAATGTCACAGTCCACTACAAATGATCCTTAATCGTTAGACAAACAAATACGTATCATTTCTTTAAAACAGTTTTCTGTTTTAGATACTCTGATCTAAACATGCGGGATACTAAGAGAACATGAAAGAAGAACATGAAACCATATATAGTGTGAAGCAAAGGAGTTTCCAGTAGCTTCTCAGGTGTTCGATCAGCATCCCAAGCACTTGAAATTTAATTTTTTACCATTTCATTGTTCAGGTAATTGAGTATGAGAACAGAATACGTCAGTACAGTACCCCAGATAAGGTCTTCAGGTATTTTGCCTCACTGAAGATTGTTCATCATGGAGAAGAGAATGAGGTTTTTATGACTCCTGAAGACTTTGTGAGGTCCCTCACACCTGGAAAAATTCAGCCTGAAGGTATGAACACTTGTGTATTAACATTTATTGGGGTTATAAATAGGTAACAATAGATGGAATCAAAGGTGGTATGGTGGTAGTGCACTCATTTTTCACCTCTGTGGTCTCAGGTTTGATATCTGGACTTTGAGTACACCTGTACATGAGAGCAGAGTTCATTAGGTTTCTCCCTTGATTCAAGGGTTTTTCTCTGGAAGTTCCAGTTTTTCTCCCTCCACAAAGCCTAAAAAGCTACTGTAAATTCCAATTCAATCTGGGACTAATAATCTGTGCTCTTCTATTGTTAACTGCCTCCCAGTTGGTTGGGCACTGGTATGTTGTGCATGAGGTCATGGGTAATCTCAAATTCACCACAGCCTGAGCCACACTCAGGGTCTTAATATCTGAGTAGAAGATGCTGCCTTGGCTTTCAAAATATCTGCAAATGGTTAGACCTTTGCCGTGGCTCAGATGACCACGTACCCTCTCTCAATAAGGTTGATTTTAGCCCAGAGATGTAGTTATATAACGTATTGATAACATTTGTTCAAGGTTCAATTTTTTTAAAGGTTTTGTCTTATTTCCCCAAGCCCTTTTCCATTTCCATTTATCACAAGTAAGAAGATTGTTTCATTATAGGGTATTTTATATATTACTCTTTTATTCACAGGACGTGGTCTAGATGAATTTGAAAAATTTGATCCTGAGGTATGTATAATTTCTGTATGTATTACACTGTCACCATCACACCATATGTATGTTGCAAAGATTTAAAAAAAATCGGCATACTCAGGGCTCAAAATAAGGCCAGTTATACGCCGGTCAAGATATCAAGTGTATGATATTTTAATTTTTCAAATACAGTATGACCTGTCAACATGTCAACAAACCGTATTTGACAGGTCAAGTACCAAATTTGGCCGGACATTGACCATTGAATAAGAGTCTTCTTTGTTTGAGTTATCTAGATTTATGTGTCTTCCCATTCCGTACTTCAGGACCTCGAGCCAAATATTTTCCCGTTCGGACCTCCCACTCAGTCAATAAGTACATATTAATACACCTGTACAGTATGTGTTTCTTCAAGAAAATGTTTCTTGGACAAAAATTCTGAGAAAAAAGAAAAACGAAAATTAAAATACTTTTGGGAATGACACATGGCCTGAAATGGAAAAATATTATGTCCAAACTAAAGAGGTCTGTTCTACTTTGTTATAAAAGTATATGCATTTAATATTTCTCTTCTGTTTTTAGAAACACAAATACCAAGGTTACCAGTCAGAGGAATTTGACAATGACAACAGTGTGTTCATGAAGATGGGTGACCATGGACTGATATCTTTCTCTGACTACATCTTTTTGTTGACTGTTCTCTCTTGTAAGTAGTACTAGAACATGGACCTTTCCCTGACTACAGTTGAACTGTTAGTATCGTATGAATCATTGCTGGGTAGCTACAATCCTGGACAAATTTCTTCGCGACGAAACATTATTTTCACGTATGTTTAATTGTTTCTCCTCCCCCCTCCCCCACAACCATGCAATGCTGTTCCAAAACAGAATCCTGGCCCTTCGAACTAACCTGAGAAATCAATGTCGATTGAGGGGGGAAGGGGAGAAATATTGAGAAAAAAAACCATAATTTTTGATATAGTTGTTAAAATGTATACCAAATTTGTATTTGTCCCAATAAATATGTCCAGGATTGTAGTATGTGGTAGTGCACTCATCTCTGGGGTCTCAGGTTTGATTCATGTACAGTACTCATAATCATATTTAAATAGAGTATGTTAGGGATTTTCTTGGTTAATGTTACTGAAATATATTCTGAAATGTTCTCAATTACAGTGCCTCCAAGAATGTATGAAATTGCATTCCAAATGTTTGACTTAAATGGTGATGGTGAAGTTTCACCCGAAGAATTTGAAAAAGTAAGTGTAACCTCAATACCATTATCAAGTGCATTAGTTACAGTACATGGATGGTAGTGCTTGCCTCACTAATGTGACCCAGGATCATTCCCCAAGCAGTGTCTGAAGTGTGTAAGATACATAATGCTTGTTGGTTCTCTTCTTTGAGGATTTTTCTCTGCTTGTCCTCCCTCTCAAAAACTTTTAAATTCCAATTAAATTCATTGGAAGGAGAGCCACCCTGTGAAACACTGCCAAATACCCTTGCATGGAGGGATGGATAGCAACATCACAGAAATGAGATTGGGTTTTTTTATATATTAGTCACTCACTAATCATTTCTTTGCTAATTTGGATTATTTTTTTTAGGTACAAAATATCCTATTTTCAATCACAGCAACTGGAAGCAGACACAGAGATCACTCAAATACTGGTAGTGTTTTGAACTACACTGTCAATACTGGCCTTAGAGTGTATTTCTTTGGAGAAAATGGAGAAGAAAAGCTTACAGGACAGAAGTTTATAGAATTCCAGAAGAAGCTCCAAAGTGAAGTCATGTATCTTGAGGTAAGAAAAAGTCATATTAATACGTTTTCAAACTTCAGAATTTAACCATACATCATTGCCACAACATAGAACATTTTGAACATGGTGCATTGTGGTCTAGCTTGGGTTCTTAAATTTTTTGTTCTTCATGACTCGGATGATCACGTAAAATGGCGGTCCCGTCTCTCCACACTACCTACATGTAACCCTGCATCGGAGGAAAGTAAAAGAACCACTGAGGACGTAAAGAAACCCTGGCAGTGACCACCCTCAGTGTCTGGCCTTTACTAATGATTTCTTAATGGGTTGATTGTGGGATGGGAGTTTTAAGGGGTTGGGAATTAGTGCAATGTACCTTGAAGGGGACCTTGTGTTCTATTGTACAGCACCAGCCTGCAGGCAAATCTCAAATAAATTTTTTTATTTATTTTTTTATTAAATGGTGTTGTTTGTACTCAAGCTTTACCAGAATGTACAGTATTGATTATGCTGATTGAACTCAGAAACAGTTTGTTCATGCTTAACTTGAATAAAAAACATCTTTTGTTCACAATTCCTTATATGGTGGTGCCTGTACCCAAACAAGACCAAAATGCATTTTAAGAAGTTGTTATTTGTTTCATTAGGCATATTTTTCTCGGAATAAAAAAATTCCTTGCTCCTTGTGGGATTTGAACCTGCATTTCGTTTAATTGTTGGCACACAGATTTTCAGGATTTACAACCCATATAAAGTTTTCCATGTTTTATGTAGTGTATACACCGAATCAAAATATGGTGACCAATTTGAATAACTATTGTTCTGGGCTGACTAGCTTCGTGTTCACGTGGAAACAAAAAAGCATTTTCCCATGTATGAGAGGCTAGTCAGTCCAGAACAATAATTATTCAAATTGGTTCATATTTCGTGATTATTGCTCACTATTTAGTCTAATTTTTTCAACTTTACCTGTTTCAGTTCTTGTCATATGATCCAGAGGATGGTAGGATAACAGAAAGGCAGTTTGCCGACATGTTGTTGACATATTCTAACTTCCATGAAAAAAAGAAACAGCAGATTCTCAAAAGAGTGAAAAAGGCTTTCAAAGATAACCCAGAGGTATGGGTAGATAGATTAATGCCACATTTTTTCTGACTTTGTATGCTACTTTCTGACTACCATGGGTGGTGAGGGGGGTGACTAGTGTTTAAAACTGAAAACAATTTATCTGGATAAACTTCCACTCGATTTACTTAAACCCTCAATTTTTTTAAATTTCTGTCAATTTTAGACGCCTTTTTTTCTTCATTTTCCCACTCTTTATGGGTTTCCTGTGGTATTGGCACAAGTTAATCTGTAACAGTCACCCCTTTTAAACATCACCCTGGATCTGCCCCTACGAGGGGGATTGTAATTTCCATGGGGGTAGGGAGGGGTATAGCTAGTTCAAAAAATATCCAAATTGAGGTAAATTGGAATTTTTAAGGGGCGGGGGGATAGGATCTCAGAGTAGTATCATACTTTTTTCACCTCTTTTATGAAGGGGATCTCCATCCTTATTGGAGGGATGAAACTCACATTATATTATTATACTAGTAAGATTCAAACATTTGATTTTTCTGCTGTTTTTCAGGGAGTTACTTTTCAGAACTACCTGAACTTCTTCCATTTCTTAAGAAACATCAGTGAAGCAGAAGTTGCCCTCAGCTTTCATAATGCAGCCAACAAAGCAATAGACCCAGGGACCTTTAAACGCGTTGCAAAGACAATTGCTGGGGTTACCTTAGGTGATCATGTCATTGACATTGTTTACAAGATGTTTGATGAAAATGGTAAGTTGAGGGTTGGATAAGAATACAAATTTAATGAGGATTTCTAAACCCAGCTCTTTTGGAGATGATAATGCAAACATCATTCTATACAACTGTTTATTATATCCACTTTGAAATCACTAGCAAATCCTGTAATCTGATTGGCTCTCAGTAGATTGATTCAAGCACGAATCGCACTATTTTGAGTCCGAATCGCATCTTTTTGTCAGCCAATCACAATGCAACACTAGAAAAGGTAACCAATCAGATTACAGGATTGTATGTAATCAGCCAATCAGATTACAGCAAATAAGGAACATAAAATGTAGCTTTTCTCAAGTTTGACTGGAATTTTTTGTTACAAAAAGAAACAAAATACTGGCTATTTGTGAATAAATACTTTTGTATTTATCACAAATTTAGTGTCTATCTAGTATGATTTCAAAATGGATATAATAAAGTGATAATTGAACTTTGTGTCGTGCAATTTTGGTCTGATATCAAACTTGCGATTACAAATCACACTCCCGCTACGCGGTCGTGTGATTTTGTTATCGCGCGTTTGATATCAGACCAAATTGCACTCCACTTAGTTCAATTACCATTATTTATTATATGATTATCAATGAAATACCTATATTTCTTTATTTCAAAAATTGGATATTTTCACATGTGAAGATAACATGTTATTTTCACATAGGAAAAAAATATCATCACTATGGTTACATACTTCTTATAGCCGAGAAAAAAGCTCGAAAAATTTTGTTTTCTTTTTTTCATTGATAATTATATAATAAACAGAATATTACATGGGTGCTTGGAGATACGAATTTCATCTTCTAGTGTTGAAAATCTTTTGAAAATCCCTACCCTATGCATCTGATGTTTCTAACATTCTATAATTTTCAATCCCAAGGTTGTGAAAGTCTTAGTAGCAGTGATAGGACTAGTAAAGGTATTGCAGTAACAGTAGCCGAAGTGCCGGTAACGGTAGCAACAGCACTAGCGGTAATAGTAGTAGCAGCAGTAGTAGTAGCAATGACAGTAGCACAGCAGTAGCGGGAGCAGTAGTGTTAATAGCGATAGCTGGATCAGTTTAGTAGCAGTAGCAGCAGCGCTAACAGCAATATTAACAGAAGAAACATTATAGCAAGGGCAACGGGCTTCAGCAGGAAATATGAGCAACAGAGAACAGAGCACCAACAATATGGTATTATTGTTTGTAGATGATGGAGAGTTAAGCCATAAGGAGTTCATTGCTGTGATGAAAAATCAGCTAGTCAGGGGACTTGAAAATGTGAGTAACATTGATCATGACCGTGACCGTGCATGACATTGCCGTGGCCGTTAAGCTACGGACACACGATGCAACATTGCGCACATCGACTTTGCAAGCCATGTTACAGGATCAAATTTGTTGCACTCAATGTTGCTGATCTAGAAAAACGATCCTACTTCAGCAGCATTGCCTGCAATATTGTACGCAAAGTTTCACCGTTTGTTCGCGCCTTTTCTGTGACCGTAACCATGTCGTAACCGTTGCTAACGTAAGCGTGACGTCAGTGCAAGGGGTCTATTGGAGAAGCTGCAGTTATATATCGCTTTGTGAATGGTTCAACTTATTTCGTTATTGTCTTTCAGAGACCGTGCCATTACTATTTCTATTTGTGTTATTTTGGTAGATCTTTTGATCAAATATGTAACTCACCATGGATTTTACTTATTTAATTTTTTTCCCAAATAGCCCAAAGACACTGGACTTACTAAGCTGATCTCAGCAATGTGGAAGTGTGCTAAACATATAACATACGACGTGTTCCATCCAAACCCAAAAGAACCAAGCACGTAATGTATCACTGACATATTACGATCAATCATACAATCAAACCGTAATGGTTGGTAGTGGGTGGAGGTCTTTCTTGCACTATTAATAGAATCATACAATCAAACCGTAATGGTTGGTAGTGGGTGGAGGTCTTTCTTGCACTATTAATAGGATCATACATTGTGAGTGTCTGTCTGTCTGTCTGTCTGTATATCCGTTGCCTTTCAGTCTTCATGGGATCGTATATTTTTAAAGGTTTGTCTGTCTGTCTGTCTGTCTATCCGTTGCCTTTCAGTCTTCATAGGATCGTATATTTTGAAAGGTTTGTCTGTCTGTCTGTCCATATGTCTGTCTGTCTGTCTGTCTGTTAGTTTGTGAAGACATGTTGGCTTATATACTTGCTGTAAAATACAGTGTACCATATTATAGGAAATTAACGCTCCATGAAATTAACGCGAATTTCAAAAAATCGCGTTAATTTAAGACGTGTTAATTTCTTTTAATGTTCATTTCCAGATCATTAATGAAGTGGAACGTTAATTTTCACGATATGAATTTCCAGCAAATTTATCTGTAATTCACTTTTGAAAAATTATTTATTTAAAACTGAACATTACAGCTGGTCACTTAATAACAACAATTCAGTATTTGTCGGAAATTATCTTTTTGTTTTTATTCTACAAGCTCTTCATTTTCACTTTGTGTCATTTTTGTGTCCATCGTGTTAATTTCGTCGTGTTAATTTTGGCTTGTCTTTCGCGTTAATTTTCTTCATTTGGAAGTATTTTTGCCCGGCCTCAGTTCGCGTTAATTTAAGTCGTGCTAATTTCCAATACCTTCATTTCGTGGAGCTTTAATTTCCTATAATAACGTATGTGAGTTTCTTCCCTTCGTCAATTTGTTTTTCTGTGTCTATTTTCCTTCCATTCTTTTTAGACATAGATCTGGAAGGTATAGAGGTTTTGCACAATCACATGCCGGCGCCCATAATACAGCTTGGGCTGCCTGTGGTTAGATGGCAGAACAATAAAATCCCTTTACTCTCGGGAATTCTTTCTTATGCATGCAACATAGCTGCCGTCACGTGATATTGCAACACCTCTATTGCGAGCGTTTATGTATGACACGATGAAAATGTACAAGTAATTGGGCTCTTTCGCTGTTGCTTGTTTTTGAATTGTCCTTCCGTCTGTCTAGCTGCTTTCCTGTCTGTCTGTCTGTCCGTCTGTCTCTCTGTCTGTCTGTCCGTTTGTCTGTCCGTCTGTCTGTCCGTCCGTCTGTCTGTCTGTCCCCCACTCATAAACAAGGTTAGACTAGTCATTTGTGAAGATTTGTGAAGGGATGTGGCAAACTGTTGACAACTGTAATGTCTACTATTTGTAATATATATTTCTTCGATCACAAAGAGCGCGCACGTAAAATAATTATTTATCTAAGGACCCATTGCACACAAGTTTTAGGTAAAAATTCCGCACCATATAACATGGTCTTATAATTATAATATATGTAATGTTATGAGCAAATGCCCAAAGGCGTTTTTATTTGCTAGTGCCAACAGGGGGATAACCCACAGCACCCATTTGCCTTCAGAATGTCCTTTTTGTCAATCAAGAAAGCTTTGTAAATAAATTATTGTTAAATTCCTTAACGTAACATTATCAAGTAAACCTTACTTTCATTTAAAAATTAAATAAAATTATGAAGAAATCTTTTAAGATTTTAAAAACGTCCTATGAATTTGGGGCGTTATAAAGATGTTTTTGTTAAGCTGGTGGTCGGATCGGAATGGGATGGTCGGTTTTAAAGGTTTATTTCGTTACGTTAATAGGTGTTTATCTTGTATTAACATGGTAGCTAATTACATGATTTATATGTCTAAAAAATCTCATCTTTCTGATAAAGAAAATAACTACAAAACAGAGATCCAGCTCCCACAAAAAACTTATTACTACAGCAGAAAAAAAAACAAAAAAAGTAAAGTCGAAATATAGATGAAAATAACTTTGAACTGGTCTACCACAGGTAGCCCAGTGACACGTGCGTGATCAAATGTTTGACATAAAGCGATTTAATATGAACACGATTGTTGAGTGAAAACTGTTAGAGGCTACGAGTCCTTGAGTATTAATCATGTAATCCTTCCCATACGAGTAGGTTTCTAATTCGTGCTTTCACTAATACATCTCTGCTTTAAAGTATGATCTTCTGATCTGCGCGCTCCGATTAGCCGTAATTTTACGCCTAGGAATTATTTTCTTTGCTACAGAGTGTTTTGTTTTGTCGAAAGCCTTTCTGTCGCATTTAAAGTGGCGTTCTAGCGCCTCTTCATCGACCACAGATAGGTAGTTTGGCCCTCAGGTAGAGCATGACTGTGTCGATTCAGATAAAAATTAACAAAGGTTCCCTTGGTCAGGGAAAAGTCAGTGAATTCTGATCAGTTTTTTTATGTTTTTTAGTGCACAGTAATAATAATAACACAGTGTAGTCAGTGAAAGATGTTTTTTGGTTAGGGAAAATTCAGTGAATTTTATTTTTCCAGATAAAAGGGGAAAAGTAGTAGTCCCAGAAATTATTTGCGAGTGTCGTTAAACCTGCTGGATGCACAGCCTTGAACTTTGAAAAGTTGGTTCGATGAGATGGAGATGATATTTCACAACGAAGGCATCAATTTTGAACGGTTGGTTCGAGAGGTGGTCGATAAGATGGGGAGAGTATTTCATAGGGAAGGCCTTCAAATTTGAAAAGTCCTTCGAGAGGTGGTCGATAAGGCAGGGATAGCATTTCATTGGAAGTTTCAGTGGAAGGGTGGTCGATGAGAAGTGGTCGTTATTTCATAGGGAACACGTTTAATTAACTTCGAAAGTTTAGGTGGTCGCTTCGAAAGCTTAGTCAAAAGGTCACTTTTTTTTTTTTTTTTTTTCCATAGAGAAGACCTTTAAAACGATGGATTTCTCAATTGGAAAATACATCATTTACAAAGGTAATCACAGAGGGGCGTTTATTGGCATCCTGGTGTGAGTACCGGGTGTCCAACAAACATGATTCCCCTGCTGATTTTCTTCGTATTTCCTACCAAACTAATAACACGACTCCTAAACGTTTTTATTAAAACTGATCACTCCAACAAACACCATCTAAAATTGCAGAGATTCTAGAAATAAAAATAAACTTTATATTAAATAATCTTGCGCCTACGTCTTGAATGACGTAGGTGGTGCTAATCAAGTATTGCCTGAAAGCTTTCTGGCTTCATTAACGGAAATCTAAACCAGATATGAATAGCCTTCTAAATAACCTCGCTTTGCTTGATGATTACGTGATAAAACTAAAATATAAGCAATAAAGTCTTCAAAATAACAAAATAAGTGATTGATTGCATGAAATTAAACGAAAGAAAAAATAGAATTTTTTCATTAAAAAAAAATAAGAATTTGCTCAAGAATTCATATCGGTGCTCATAGGTATCCCGAGGCGTGTATGAATAACCCAAATAGTCTTGTAGCATTCCTTATTATCTCTCAGTAAAAAGGACTCTTTAAAAATACTATCGATTTCCAATCCAATATTTACGTCTTATTGTGAAAGTTGTAAATTGTATACACGATAATGTTTCTTGACTGTCGCTGCTTTTTAGTGAAATCACAATTATAAAAAAAAATTAGCTTCTGGAATAAAAAATAACAAAAATTATCCACAAATATGAAATCAATGCTTATCCCGAAAGATAAATTAATCGAAAAATACGACAAAAAGGCGTTTGGCTGTTTTTCGATATATTTATCTTTTCCTAGCCCAAAAAATAGTTACAATAAACAAGAATAAAAAAATAACCTTCATAAGTTCAAGCACTATCAATGAATATGTAGAAAAAATGTAGAATTTCCTCCAACTTGTACGCTACAAAACCCTCCCTAAAATCTCCACTGTATAGAATAATGAATAATGCAAACTCGTTAGAAAATAATATAGCCAAGTCATGTATCTCTTATGTCAGTGTAGAGATAAGCTTTATATTATATCTTATATATCAAACCTTTATTTTCCCTTTGTGCGTCAATTCTAAATCAAATTCACTGCTTCTTTTCATGTTGAATTACTTGCCCGAGGCAGAGTTATGTGTAAACATAGTTATTTTTCAGTTTTTCAAAGGATTTTGAAGCTAATTTGTACTAAAAACAGCATTTAATTAGGCCATGGAGAATAATACCACGTTCGATATATGATTCACGTTCACCCTTTCTTTTCTCTTCAGTAAAGGCGCGATTACACGAAGCAATTTTCTCTGCAACTTGTGTCGCAAAAGGCGTTGCGACACAAGTTGCATGGAGCATTGCGGCGTGTAACCTACAGCGCAATTTGAAAGATGTTGCGAGACAAGTTGCAGCAATCGTTGCGAAAAGTAGAATTCATTTCTACTTTTGGCCACGATTGCATCTCCGTTGCACCGTGTAAACCCTCTTGCAACTTGTGTCGCAACGGCGTTGCGACACAAGTTGCAGAGAAAATTGCTTCGTGTAATCGCGCCTTTACTGAAGATTTGAGCCTTTTTACACCGGCCATCGAAGTGGGAAGTGACCAATAAGGATGTTCGGTTATGGAAGGTTTTTGGTAGATTTGCTCAGTATTAATCCTTTTCAATCTAATCGAGAATCTCGGCAAGGGGCATCACCAAAGATAAGAGTCTTAGATAGTTGAACCTTATTTATAGATAATAATTTTGCGGCTTCTTTTATATTAAATGGTTTGTTCTATCGATTAAAGTATTTCAAATTCCAAACAAATAACATTTTTTTTATTTAAAAAATTGTTGAAATTAAGAAACAGTTTTCGTTTTCCCTCTCTTTCTTTCTTTCTTTCTTTCTTTCTTTCTTTCTTTCTTTCTTTCTTTCTTTCTTTCTTTCTTTCTTTCTTTCTTTCTTTCTTTCTTTCTTTCTTTCTTTCTTTCTTTCTTTCTTTCTTTCTTTCTTTCTTTCTTTCTTTCTTTCTTTCTTTCTTTCTTTCTTTCTTTCTTTCTTTCTTTCTTTCTTTCTTTCTTTCTTTCTTTCTTTCTTTCTTTCTTTCTTTCTTTCTTTCTTTCTTTCTTTCTTTCTTTCTTTCTTTCTTTCTTTCTTTCTTTCTTTCTTTCTTTCTTTCTTTCTTTCTCTCTCTCTCTCTCTCTTTCTCTTTCATTTTCGAAACAGCAAAAGATGCTGCCTGCTGTATCTTCTTTATCGTGTACTTCATGAATAATTTATGACTTCATAAATTATCCAATCAAATCATACTAACAAATCACTTGCATATAACCTTAAAAACTGATTATACTCAGTATAAACTGTAACGCCTTGATTGAACCGCCAGATGGCCATTTCAACTGTGCGTAACTTTAACAGCGGTGGTCGATCAACACGGGTCAGACAGGTGATGTGTTCCTTCAAGAGCAAAGACTCATATTTATGCTATATATTTCTTATTCGACCATTGACCGGACAACACATGCTGGACTGTGTATTCAGACTTTTCCTTTAGAAATATCAATATATAGAAGGAGACGAAAAAGCCTTAGAATCACTTCATCCTATGTTTGATGGTTTCGTGTTCAATTTACTGGTCGGTTAAATTTCCTACTCAAACATCGCTTATTGATATTTTGTTTCTTTGATTGTCAGTTCTCGGATATTAAAACTAGAAAATTATTTCATTTTCTGTTGTTTAATGTTTTCGTCAAAGATAAAAGCTTTCTTTTTAATTCTTAAAGTGATAATAATAAACATGATAATAAAAACAATGATAATGTTGATAAAATCGATAATTAAAGAATATAGAACAGATGAAACAGAGCGAAAAATATTGTACAAAACAAGTAACTCGTTAAGAAATAATATACCTTGAAACCCTCATTATTACATTGCAAATGAAGATAAGAAATTTTAAAAATATCCTGGAAAAACTACTATGTTGTGATAATTTCCTATTGATTGGACGGCTTTATGCTCGATAACAATGTCAGTTTTTCATTTCAAGATAAGTAATTAGTGAACTCTTTTGTTTCTTTGATATATATTTTTCCATCTCTTAGTTTTCTTTTTCTCTTCATTTCCTTTTTTTTTCCCTTTGGTTTCAGTTTTCCTTTTCTTTTTTCTTTCTCTCTTCACTTTCTCTTTTCAATTTCCTTTCTTTTGCTCGATTGTCTTTTTCCACTTTTTTCTTTATTTTTTTTCTTTTCTTCTTCTTTTGTGCTTCTTTCCTTCCTTTCTTGATTCCCTTTTTTTTCATCGCCTTTTCTTCATTTTATCCTTCCATATCTCATTCTCTTTTCTCTTTCTCTCTACAACTTTCTTTCTTTTGCTCGACTGTCTTTTTCCACTTTTTTCCTTATTTCCTTTCCTTTCTTCTTCTCTTACGCTTCTTTCATTCCTTTGTGGTTTTCCCTCCTTTTTTTCATCTCCGGCATTTCTTCATTTTATTTTTCCTATTCATTCTCACTTCTCTTTCTCTCTACAACTTTCTTCCTTTTACTTGACTGTCTTTTTCCACTCCTTTCTCTCTTTTTTTACTTTCCTTCTCTTTTTTTCCTTCCTTTTTTCCGTCTCGTTTTATATTATTCATCAGCCCCACATGTATAGATTACGTGCATATAAACTCTCGAAAACTCAATATCCTACCTTATTGTCGTATAATACGCAATATAAACCGTAGCCCATATTGGAGGGGTATTCTAAATAAAACATGTTTATATATCAAGCCCACACAACTGCTGAGACCTCCATAGACTATTTACTTATGTATAGTTTTGATATCTCTCTGCGTCGTTTTTCTATCATGGCAAAAGTTAATGAACAAGCCAACAATGACAAGAGAGCGAATATTGACGAAACTTTCTTCCGCTCTTTGTAATCATCATTACAACTTAGCGAATATTAAACCCATTCAGATGCCATATCAGAAATCAGACGAGAATTTCCGCGAATGATCGATGAGCTAACACTTCTAGTATTAGCTTTTGGCTCTTTTCAATAAGCTACTTATAAAGGTTCAAAAAAACGACTTGAAATTCTTTCAATTTTTTCCAAGATTAATCCCTTCTTAACAAAAGCTATCATTTCTGATAAATCGTTAAATAAATATGATTTATAAGATAGATTATCATAAGTGACAAAATTTGAGAGGATTGCTCTGTCTGGCGGGTTGACTGAAGGGGTCCAAAAGGCTTTTTAGAGGGATGATTGTCGCAGGGCTTGGACTTGAGTCTCCTACGCAGCCGCTGCTAGGGTCATCTCTACGTTCTATACCCTCATTAGTTGAGACTAGACGGGGAGGGCGCTTTGTGAGAGGTTGACCAAAAATCATTCCATAGGATTTTTAAAGGGATCGTTGTCGCAGCGCATAAATTTGACTAATTGCTGAGTCTTTTGAGAATACTAGTTGAATTATAGCAATGTGCTGATAGAAACAGGGAATGACCTTCAGTATTCAATTTGGTGGTATTGGCAACTGGTGATTTGTGGTGCGCTACCACCCAAGGCTTTCAAGACCTTTAATAGATCATGGCAGCGGTTTCGTAGGACAGTATGATCGAGAAATAGGAACTGACGTTCAATGTTGAATTTGGTGGTATTAGTTAGCGATTCTTTTATTTATGAAATTAGTGCCCTATACCACCCAGGGCTTTTGAAACCTTTAATAGATATAGCGGATTGTAGGACAGTATAATCGAGAAATAGGGACTGACGTTCAATGATGAATTTGGTGGTATCTAGCGATTCGTGCCCTATACCACCCAGGGCTTTTGAAATCTTTAATAGACATAGCGGTTTCGTAGGACAGTATGATCGAGAAATAGGAACTGACCTTCAATGTTGAATTTGGTGGTATTAGTTAGCGATTCTTTTATTTATGAAATTAGTGCCCTATACCACCCAGGGCTTTTGGAATCTTTAATAGACATAGCGGTTTCGTAGGACAGTATGATCGAGAAATAGGAACTGACCTTCAATGTTGAATTTGGTGGTATTAGCTAGCGATTCTTTTATTTATGAAATTGGTGTAAAACCACCCATGGCTTTTGAAACCTCTAATAGATCATGATAGTGGTTTTGTTAGACAATTTTAATTGAATGGGTGTGACCCTTGGTATTGAATGGATGGATGTTTTGCTTGACGTAGAGATTCATTGGGTTTTAAAACGCCTTTTGATTTTGACTATATATATATGATAGGTACTTTCCTATCCCGCTTTTTTTAATATCTTTGATGGATAGACAGTGATTAGTTCTGTAGGAATGAGGTAATCTAGTGAGCGTGACCCTGGGTATTGAATATATGAATATTTTGCTTGAGGGTTTTAAAAGCGTTATTTTGATTTTGACCAATATAATAGGTGCAATTCTATCTCGGTTTTTTAATTTCTTTGATAGATTAATTAAAATCTTTCAGTAGGACCGAGACTTGGTCGAGTGGGTGTGACCCTTAATTGGTGTTGAATGTATCGATGTTGGCCAGTACGTATGCTTTTTGACCATAATGATCCGCGCGATGCTACTTAGAGTTTTTAATGTCGTTGATAAATCAATGATATTATGATCCATTTCTCTGGTGGATGTGACTCTTGGGGTCTAATGTATGGATGCATGTTGGTTGATACATATGCTTGCAATGTTACTCAGGGGTTTTAATATCTTTGATACATCATGATATCATAATCCATATCTCAGTTGGATGTGACTCTTGGGGTCTAATGTATGGATGCATGCATGTTGGTTGATGTATGGATGCACGTTGGTTGACTTTGTAGGAGTCGATTACTTGATATCTGAATGGGTGTGACCCTACATGATTATGATAGTGTATAGGCCTCAGTTATAGAACATCTCTGTTGGGTATGACCTCTGGTATTGACAGAACATTATATTGGTTGACTTTGTAGGACTCAATTAATTGATATCTCTACTGGGTGTGACCCATCGATCATGATATATGTTGACTGTGTAGGACTCAATTAATTGATATCTCTACTGGGTGTGACCCATCGATCATGATAGTGGTTGACTTTGTAGGACTCAATTACTTGATATCTCTACTGGGTGTGACCCATCGATCATGATAGTGGTTGACTGTATAGGACTGAGTTAATCGATATCTTTCAACGTAAAGATATTGGCCGATACATATTTTTGAAAAAGAGACCCGTAGAGATTTCCAGCATGTTGTTTTGTCTAAGAAATATGTAGCAGTAATCATTGATATGTAGGGGAAATAAGTCGATAATGGCAGCTAGTGGCCCTTGCTGTCGGATAAAAAGTAGCTGGCTGATACTTTAGTTGAATGGATAGAGATATTATATGTAAAATGCTATGTTTTCAATAACTGAGAAATTGAAGCAATAATATGCGGGTTTTTATCATGATTGGTAGACTGCATGAATGTTATACAGTTGACAAAAAAGCTTTTGCAAATATAATAATATTATGACGCTATATTATAACGGTTATAAATGAATGTTCATCCAAAGAAAGTTTTTATAAATCAAGAATTTTCAGCAGACTAGACTGGGGTATTGAGTTTTGGAGGAGGGTGAAAGTTCTTTTTAGTGTATTTAGACCATATTGTCTTTGTAAAGCAACTGCTGGGTCGAACAGGATTATCAAACCGGTCGCTCTATCTTAGTGGTCACTTTACCAGTGTTTTTTTTTATAGAAAATTTAGAAACAAATTCTCTAGTTTGTTCCAAGAGCAAAACCTCGTCAAGGGGGATCACTAGCTTTAATTGTTTTACAATCATCTATACGGGGAATTACTAGTGGATTTTCCAACCGATATCGATCAGCAAAAATGGTATACGGTGCTAAAATAGAGTCAACTGACCTACAAAATCATAAGCGTCTACTAGTCAAAATTGACTGTTATTGTCTACTACTAGGGATTTTCAAGCCATTGTTGTGCTGGGAAACAAACACATCATTAACAGCAGCTTTATATACTGATTACCCACTGTTATACGAATTTCCAGCCCACTCGCTGTTATGTCCGACAAACCGGTTCAATTTAAGTGGTTGAAGCAAAGATTTGTTAATTGTGAAAGCTTCACTTGTTAACCCACTGAGCTCAAGAGGTTTTAAATTAGTTCAAAAGACAAATTGTGACAGTCTAAACGACAGATCGAAGTAGTGCCAACGTAAGCATAGCAAAATAACATTACTAAAAATTCATAGCCAAAATTCAAGGAGTTCTATTCGTTCTGCTGCAAAAGAAAAAAACTAAGATGTGGCAATATTGCGAAATGTTGGGTTTTACCAATCATTTTTTCTTTTCGATTTACCATCTTGTTTCACGATTATAGATTTCAGGGTTGCATCTTAAGGATCAAATTATTGCAGGTTTTTATTGCAAATTCCTATCTCTTCTATCAATTTATCTCAAGTATTATTATTATTATACTGCCTAAATTTAAAACATTGATTATGACGAGTCTGCCTTTTTCAACTCCGTTCAGATAATGCTAAAAAATATCGGTATGATATATCACTTGTATAGTATTCAGATTGAAAATTATCCGGCTATTCTTTCCCATTTTTTACCTTTCTGATTTCTTTACCAATTTTAAAATCCAAAGTATACAGACCTAGGTGAGCTATTCAAGCTTACCAGGACCATAGACCAAATCGTTTAACACAATGTTGACCCACTGATCCATTCAGTCAAATCTTTTGGGAATACTATTCTTTGTCTATTATATTTACATATCATATTCATATCAATGCATAATTGATGTGGAAATACAATAAACAAATAATTTTACTCCCAATACATTTGAATTGGATACAACATTGCGTTAGCCGATCGGGACTTAACACAAAATATTCAGCTAAACCATGTGGGATGTGGTAAGACCTTGGGTCACAAGGTGGCCATTATCTTCACCATACATTTATTTCTCTAAGACTGACGATAGAAATGTTAAAGTGCCACTACCGTTATGTTAAGTATTATGAAAAATGAGCAAAACATTTACTCTCTGACTGTCAGATGTCTGGCAAGGCTCCGTAAAAGCAATTATTTTTTCGAACAATTAACAATAAATTAAACGCTTACTGGTCGATGTGGAGGCGTTATAGAAGTAGCCGCTCTTATATTAGAATTTTCTTTGCTTCTAACGAGCTTTCTTGCTTAAAATTATATTGAAAACATATTTTAAATTCCTTGAATTTGATTTTGGAGAAAAATTTCGTTTTCACAGATCAAGGAATTTCTGACCCCTTGTTGCCTGTTACTCTTGTTATTTCCCGGTTTTCCTCCGTCACTTGTCTGAATCTCCAATAAACCCTCTTTTTGACTCTTATTTTTCTCATACATGTCATAATTACTGTCAGCTGGCTAGGTTGTTTACTTGGAACGACTTCTTCAACTTCCATTTATCGTTCCTCGGTATTGCCGTCGTTTTTATCTTATTTGCTTACTTCCCAATTTGACTATGGTTGCCTGATAGGGCTTTTTATTTTTAGCGCAGTTTGTTTTTGTTTTCCATTCCGTGCATACTCAGTTTCCTGATAGAGTACCTTATTCTTAACAAGGTGTTTTCTCATTTTTTTAGTCAATGGCCTGATAAAGTGTCATATTTTTAGCACAATGTTTTTCATTTTAAACCCGACATATCACACGTTCCCTAGAATATTGTATATCTTAAGAGTCAGTAAGAGTCCATAAGGTGTATTATATAGATGTGAGTTAGACCCAAAGAAAAAACGCTGAGAAAAAACCTCCAGTATCAATCAAAAAGAGTTCTGTTAATTAAGCAATATGTGGCTAGAACCTGTAATAAAAATCGTATCTAAAGTCAGTGGCCCCTTTGTCACTTATTTATTTTTTAGTCATATCACGAAGATCATCCCTAGATTCTGCGTGATTTGACGGCTTGAACGTCCGTCCACAGAGTATTTTCCCCAAGGCTTACCAATCTATAAAGATAAAAATACAAGATATATTTGGAAACGAATATATCTTTGTCAGGAACACTGGCTTAATTCCATATTTATCTTAATTTTTGAAATTCAAGAAACGATCAGGTAATCCATTAGCAATCTTGATGAAATAGGGTTTTATTGATTAAAATTATAAAGCGTTGACATGTTGGGCACTTCATTTTCAAAATCCCTTAAAACATCATCAGACTAGTCTTTCTTTTACTTAAATTATTTATTTATTTGTTCGTTGTTCGCTCTTGCATGATTAGTCCATCTATTTTGGTTTGTTTTTAAATTTGTTTGTTACCGTCTTTGTTTTTGCTTACTTTGATGCTGTTTTCAGCTGTCTTTTCTATTAATTTAGTTCTTGTGCTCCAAGCCTTTGAACACAGAAGATGCTTTCATCGTCTAATCCATCTTGTGTGCTAATGACAATCCTTAATCAATACAGTCCACTCTACCTGTTTTTGTCTGCTTCTACTGTTTTCTTTATCTCTATTGATTCACTCCTTTTGCTTAGGCTTAAACTCTTCAAATACAGAAGATGCTTTTCGTCTTTAATGTTAATAAATCATTTGTTGGTCAACCGTGACAATCCTTTTGTGCCTTCTGTCCTAATCAAACCAGGCCTCTCTACCAGTCTTGCCGCGGTTTCCTCGCAACATCACTTAGTTTCTCTCAACTGGAGCTAGCAAAACTCACCTGTAAGGCGTCTAGCAAAGTAAACAGTTTCTACCACTAGCCTAACCGTCTACACATTCAAGTTCATTAAAAGTTGGAGTTAACCGTACGATAAGAGAGTAATTAACACAGCTCTATATATTTATGTAGATCCAATGGTTTGAGAAATTAATATCCAAAGTGGATTAGGAAGATAAGCTGTTGGGCTACAACTTCATACGAGGCGAAATTTTCCCAGATGCGTTTGGAGGCACGTTCTGAGACTTGTGATTGGACAGTCGGCTCTGAAGTCCTCGGGGGGCCTTTCTGATGTCCTCCGTTCAGGGTCCCAAATTGATTAGCATTCAGATAATAGTCTATTAGGAGGACCATAACAACATTTTGGTTCCTTTACATGAAAGACGTGTGTCGCAGGCGTGAACTCTAACACTATAAATCAGCTTAGCAAGTGATTGACACTTGGACCGCTATTCGACGCTCAAAATCGAAATTCACTCGGACATTCACCTCTGGCGAACCGGTAGATTCATCATCCGACCGAGTATCTAATTCATTATGCAATTTTTCTTGATTTCTCTCATCAGCTTCAAGGTATACGTCTCGGCGGCCGTTCTCTGATGTCATCTCTTGTCTGATGAGTTACTGACAGATATATATTTGTCTTATGAAACACGCAACCTTTCATTCCCATCCCACATTTGTACGCGAGGCATTTTCTTCCAAAGGCTAATCAGCGAAAACCGGATTTACGAAAGCAATTTTTTTGGACCTATCAAGATGGGCAATTTGAGCAGAAATGTTTATATAAAGAACGGTAATAATATATCGACGACGAACAGAGGAAATGATGATCAAAGCATGTTCTACGAAGGAATAGGATGGTGTTGTGCGTTTGGGTTCGAAAGCATTGCTATCATCGTAGGGAACTTATTGACAATAGGTGCTTTCGCCAAGAAAAAATATCTTAGAAAGCGAGGGACCTACTTATTGATCAACCTTGCTACAGCTGATGTCTTCATTGGAATCATACCAATACCTCTATACATCTATTTCATAGGAATCCAGTTTCAGTTATGGCAAGCTTATTACGTTAAAACCTTAACCTATGTGTTTTACGTGGTGGATATTTTGCTTGGTGTTGCGTCTCTGGGGAACTTGACTATTGTTGCTCTCGAAAGGCTATACGCAGCCAGAAGACCTTTTCGCTATCGAACGCTTCATCCGCGGTATTACTACACTGCTATAGCTGTCACCTGGTCCATTGCTTGCCTGATTGCTACACTTTGCTTTTCAGCACTTTATTTAACTTCTAGTTATATTATCTCGACATACACTTCAATGATTGTCGTTTTTATTGCATTTATACTCATCACGTCTTCGTATTCTATAGTATGGGCCCGGCTTAAGCTCCATAGCAGTAAAAACTACCGCAAGGCGTCGGAAAACGAGCGAAAACTCGGCGTCACCATGATAATCTTGACAGCACTTTCACTGGCAGCATGGTTACCGTTCGTAATGATGAACCTAGTCGTAGTTTTTGCTAAGCTAACAGTCCACAATCACATCATTATCCACGCTACGAAACTCTTGCACTATGGCAACAGCATGGTCAACTGCTTTGTATATACCTTGAGGATGCCTGATTTCCGAAGAGCTGTGCTGAAGCTGATAAAGCTTGGAAAATACGACAACTCTGGACACAACTCCCCGGTCGAGACCTCTGCGATTTCCCCTTTACGTAACTCAAGACGTCCCCGATATTCAAGAACTTTGTCAAACGGCTCCCCTCCGCCTAGGCTAAGCATGAAAGCGATGTGACATATTATATTGAATATTGAAATCTTAGAAAATTATCAGATAGCAAAATGACTAAACATTGTTAATATAAATTTGTTCATATGTCGCCATTGTTAATCGCTGTTGCCAAATATTTTGGATTTGCCAAGTAAAAAACACTTATCTTAAAAAAATCGATTTTGAAAAATAATTTATTAAAAAACACTAAATTGCGATTTGTTCATTTGTATTTATATTTGATAACTTCACAGACAGCCAAGGGATCAAAACACGCTGTGTAATCATAAGGAAAAAAAATGCTTTGAAATTTTCACAATTCAAAGGTTCTCCTTAACGTTTCATTAAAATGACACCTGACCAGCGAAGTACGAGTTGCTGTTGGTGATACTCGGTGATCTTTTCGTCCAAAGCTTTTCAATCGAGAAAATACAGGATCTAACTTTGAGAAATTTTAAACTTAAAATTACAAAAATTCAATCGAAACTGTAGAATATTGTGGGTGACATATCATTATTAAAGAGATGATTTTGGACTAAAGAATTGCTCAAGCGTCGAATCCTATTCATTTAAACACTGACAAAAATATTTCTAATAAATCGTTTGAACTCCTTTCAAAAATTAGTGGAATTTAATTTGAACTTTTTAAAATCAACTAAATTAAAAGTAGTGTTTTTGGACTTGGCTTTCATACTGCTAATTAAGATTTAGATCTGCTGGGAATGTTGCTTGTCTATGATGTTTTAATCCCCTGCCTTTAAATCTGACCAGTTTTGGGCAAACAGTTAATAAGGTCAGAGTTTGTGCTCTTGATTTATCTCCGAATCCCCTTAAATCTTCTTAACTGGAAGAACCATTTGAATGGACATATTGAACCTTAGATTTCAACCATGTCAAAGACGCCTATTGAGCAATATTCTAAGAATTGTAATCCTCCCTTGCCATAAAAAAAACACACAACTAAATCTGTCATTGAAGAATTAGTATTTATTGATATCCTTTTTTTAGTTCGCGTGTGTGTGTATTATATATATATATATATATATTTACTTTCCATGGCATGGAAAACGTTACTTAAAACTAATTTATTCTGAACATCCTTATATCCGCTATTTATCAGTATTTTTTTTTAAAGCTTTGCTGACGGATTTTCAGTTAGACTTCTTCACTCATATATACATATATCATATATAGAGAAAGAGAGAGAGAGAGCGCGAAAAATGGTCTAAAATACAACAATCATATTCTTCTTTCTTTAATTTATTGTATTATACAAATTGAAAATCTCAAATAACTGAAATAAATATATGTACAAACATATAATTCTGCTAGTTTTTTCCTGCTCTCAAAAAAAAAATATATATATATATATATTTATAACAAGACGTTGATAAATAAATTATTAAGTAATGTATGTTTTCTTTCGTTTTCACTGATTATCAGTAAGATATACACTATAGATATCTTGATTATCTATGTTGTAATGAATCCTTTGTCTCATCTACGAGATACCGTACTGATTTTTGCCGCGTTATTTGGAGTTCATCCAAAGGAAGAAGAAAAAAATTTCACCAAAAATAGTGCTATTTATTTAAATAATCTGAAAAGTCTCCCCCGTACTTCTACCTTCTTTCTCGAGAAGTTCAAGTTTTTTTTATGATTTATTATTATTATTCATTTAATATCAAGGCTGTCAGCATGGTGCGGGTTTGTTTGGTATCCAGCATAATGTTATGTAAACATTCTATTTTTTGACCCTAAACACCGTAGTGTCAAATAACCTCAAGTGATATTTTAAACTTCTCCGAGCACCTTTAAACTGATTTATGATCTGTTCTAAAAATCCTCCAAAAAAACATTCTCAATTTCTCGTTCGAAAAAAAAATAAGATTATTCCAATATTCCCTTGATTATTAGCTTTAGTTTGAAAATAGAATTGATACTGTAGTAGTCAAAAACTTATTCTATCCGATCCGGCACTGAATAACAAAAGTCAAAATCAAACTTCAACAGTTGTTAATGCGTTCGGCAGAATTCAAGTGATTTTCGAAATCATTCTCGAAAACACTATCTCGTGTCCGCTTGCTTGAGTTATAGCAATTCATCCTTCTTCTAGTGAGATTAGAAAAACTTATCCTGCGTAACTTATGGGTTCGCTTTCGCAGTCTCATAAATAATGTATAAATTTAATCCCGAAGAAGATAGCGATCAAGCAGTAATGACTTTATCCCGTTTTACTTTTCATCTCTGAAAATATTTCAAAAATGTTTTTAAATGTGTGATTGATGTTAGTTTTATCAATTTGTGCTTAAAAAAGCTTGTTAGGCAGCACTTGGGATATTTGTTTAGCTTGATTAACCATTGCACTAGTGTGGACGAAGTTGGAGGTTCTGCAACGATGGTTTTTTTTATTTTCCCAAAATGATACACTGACAAGAAAGCAAAAATGAAACTACACACACACATATATACATACATATATATACAAAGGGGGGACAACAGCAGGGGGAAACTAAATTCCCATATGGAAGCTGCTCTCCTAAAAGATAAAATGCAAGTATATATATATACAATACCGAGGTGGTTGTTGTTGTTGCTGTTGTTATTTTAAGTTTATTATTATTATTATTATTTTATTGATAACCTCGTAAGGCCTGAAAATTATTATTATTATTTTGTGTTTTTGTGGGCATGTTATTATTATTGTTGTTATTATTGTTGTTATTATTATTATTGTTGTTGTTGTTGTTGTTGCTGTTGTTTGTAGCACTAAACCACACTCATTAGGGTTGAGAACAACTCGGTGTCATCTCCGTCTTTTACTTTTTGGAAACGAGAAAAAGATGGAAATTAAGATAGAAAAGAACGGGAAACAAATAAGAGACAAAGAAGAATGAAAATGAAGGGGAATACAGATCTAGGAAACAAGCAAGCAAACAGACAAACGAAAAAGCAAAAAAAACTTTGAATCCGGAAACAACCGCTGGGCTAATCTATCAATTTAATAGGGCATTGACTAACTTACATATCGAATTAGAATTTTTTTCTCACCAGTAACAGTCACATGATTATGTCCTGCAAACGACCTATCTCGGTACAATCTCGGCCAATCAATATTCTTTTATTTTTGGCCAATTAAAATCTTTGTTGTTTCCCATTCTCATTAACCCCATCCAATTCTAATAATAGTTTTTTTTGAAAGTGGGCCACTATTAAAGCAAAATACATTTCCCTTTCCTATTTGCTAAGTAACAAAGTCACCATCGTTAATATAAAATGGTATTATAGGAGAGAGCGATTTCCTTAGATGTCTGGCAAAACGTGGTGTTCCATTATCAAAGATATATTACTCGTTCGTAATGTCAAATAAAAATTAGGGCTAATGCATGAGTAGGCACGGAAAACCAGACAAATAAGGGTTCTATATTTTTACCGACATGTATGTCCTTTTAAAACATCATTTGAAATGAAATGAAGATATAGAGTAATGAAAACCTTAGTTCAATGCCTTGGAACCACGAGCCAAGCACCTTGTCGTCGTTAACAAGCAAACTATTTTTGGCAACGTAAATCAGGGAATCCTACAAAAGTTTCGAAACGAGAAAAATATATTTCAATTTTTATGGTCTTGGATGAGGCAAATTATTCAGGCTTTATCCGAATTTCCGGAAAAAATTAACGAACTGCGCATGCGCTTGACGCAAAACGACGTAGCAAACACTTCCTGATTCATGTAAAACCTGCTTCATTCTGTAAAAAAATGAAGTAAAATCCAGTGTAAAAGTTTTTGCTACCCTAATTACATATATATTGCAAAAAATGCACAACTGGAAACTCCGTTAAAATCAACATGTGAGTCGAGTGTTGTACATATTGAATGTAGTGGTAGTGTGTGAAAAATCGGTCCCCAATTTTTGCGAAAGCGCTAGAATGACTAGGCACTTTTAAATAAAGTGAATTTTTTCATAAACCTCCAAGACCAAAAGCAAATTCTGAAAAACTTGAACTACTACTTCGTGAATGAACTCTTTGGCGCCAATCAAGTTTAAGTAATAAGGATTTTAACCAATACAACCGCATTGTTTATTTGGTGTTAATCAATAATTGTTTTTCATTTTAGTTTTAATAGTTTCAGTCGACAGTAGTTGATTCTCAAACTGTATCATTTTTTTGCCCAATTAATTCACTAAAACATAAAATGCCGGGTTTTAAGTTAAGCCATCTTTTTATTCCCAAGACTTGTAGACTGCTTCCCAGCTATCTTTAATCTTGTCAAGTTATTCATCCACATACTCTTCCGTGTCCATGAGAAACCACATAATATATTCAGAATTCAGAGTCGTGATAAGTTCTTCGAAAAAACTGGAAGAACTTGCTCGGGTTTTCTTTCGATTCAAAGCGCAAACAAACGGACGTTTTACTTCCTCATGATCAAAAATATCCGATCACTAAATAAAGAGGAAACCCTCTCCCGCCAAGCTAATAGATTATTGTAAGTGCATATCAGCAATCGATGTTTTTGAGATAAATTTGTTACTAGAAGTAAATAGCAACGGGACGCAGAAGCAACGAGAATCAACACTCACGCAAAAAGGAAGCTGAGATGAACAAAATAAAAAGGCAATGGCTTAATGAAGACAAAATCTTTCATTTGTAGCGCATATCACTAGGAAGCAAAACGAGCACGGAAGACGGAAGAGTTTTTGCGCGCCATCTGCTTAAGCATAAAGCTTAATTCACTATCCTAAATGAACTCGATGTTAGCTTAAGAGTTTTTTTTTTCCTCTATGGACGGAAATGAAATTGCTATTTGATACCGCGTCGTAATGGAAGCAATGGATTTTTATACTTTAATACGACTCTTAATACAAACATTTCTGTAGGACTCCAAGCGTTTATGAATGATAATGGACTTGGATCATGAACACGGGATGTGAACTTGATGAGCACAGAAGAGAATCGACCCATTTGCTAACACTTTGCCCCCCAGTGGCTAGCCTCCTACGCAGACGCTCTTAAGGTCGTAAGTGTGCGAAGGAGGCTACGCATTGGCTAGATTATAAAAAATATTACCATGAACCAACAGTATAGAGGCTTTGCACCATCACGTGACTCGCGTAGCGTCGGTTAGCAACGGTAACTACGCCGCCATGACAAGAGGCATGTAAACCATAACAAAGTATAGTAACGAACGCGATTAGAAAAGTTTTTTGTGTTGTTGGATGTGGAAAACGCTTTGAAAGAGACACAAATGTCAGAATTTTAAACGTTCCGAAGCAGTTCAAGCATCAAGACGAAAAAACAAGAGAGGTCTTAAAGCGAAGACGAAAAAAATAGCTTGCAAACATACGACGAGAGGCTGTTTCGAAAGGGCAAGTTAAGAACCCAATGGTTTGCTCGCTTGAAGCAGCGGTGTCGCGGAGGTCATGGGTTCAAATCTCGTTCTAAGTCTGACATATTTTTTTTTCGGGTTCCAGCAGCATTCAGACCATATTTACTATCACTTTCACTCATATAATGAAACATATAAAGCTTTCGAACAAATAAGTGTTCAAAAGAACCTTCGATTCGTTTTGTAGGTCAATTAGAGTTTCCAGACTGAAATTAAGATAAGGGAATTTTTAGTTTTCGCCCTCATTAAATTTTTTTTTATAAATAGAGGATTAATCAATATATTTCTTCAATTTAAAGCAATTGTTTGCCAACTTAGCAAAGCGGATAGGATAGGATCAATCTGCTTTCCTGTTGGAGCTAAGACACTTGACAGCGATAATCCTCCGACTGTTTTCAACGAATCATTTTAAATGTTGTTTTTAAAGAAATAATGAGAGTGAAATTTCTTTCTTTGGTAAAAACGGCGGCCCGGGAAACTAGAGAGAAGCCTGATTCCAGAGAAGTATAATATTTAGTTAGGATAAGTTGGCAAGGGCGGATCCAATAAATCCAAGAATAAAGGGTAAAGTAAAACCTTTCTAGGTAACAACCACCCCCCCCCCCCCCCCCCCTGAAATCATTCTGCATCCGCCGCGCCACTGGTAGGGTGGTAGGAACTATGTTTGGAGAAGTAGCCATTGAAGGCAGGGAGAAAGAATGGGGAAGGAAATACGATAAAAAACCGAATGAAAACGGAAATTACTTTCATTTACGAGAAAAATCTCCAACCGTTTCTCAAAACAACAATTTATGCGAACTATAAGATTACGAACGAATATTTGAAAAAATATATGATTCTTTCATTTCCCTCTCTTTCTCTTTCGTTTTTTTTTGTGTGTTTTGCTTTATTGTTGTTTGTTCTTGTTGAAAATATTCATATGCAAGTATGTTGAATATCACTGATATTTGGAAAGGGTTTTCATTTCTTTCTACTTTTTTCTCTCTCTTGTTATTTCTTTCGAAAATGTTCACATGTAAATATGTTGCACAACACAATTTTGAAGAGTATTTTTAATTGCTTTTTTTCTTTTTTCATTTCTTTCTCTTTCTTTCTTTTGTTCTCTTTTGTTTTATCTGTCGAAAATGTTCACCTGCGATTGCCGTTAATCTTGAAGAGGATATTAGTTTTTTTTTCTTTCTTTCTTTCTTTCTTTCTTTCTTTCTTTCTTTCTTTCTTTCTTTCTTTCTTTCTTTCTTTCTTTCTTTCTTTCTTTCTTTCTTTCTGTTTTCTTTTTGTTGTAATTTACTTAATTTTTAAAATGATTTTTCTTATCTATCTAGCAAAATTTCGTGCATTTTATTTTAAGAAATTTTACATAAAAAGCATGCGGAAGAGGTACTCACCTTGTCCAAAGGAAATGCCTAACTAAATCCAATATTCGAAGACATACTTTAAAAAAAACGTCCTTGTTTTTACGAGGGTAGCACTTATAGCCAGTGGATAACAAACCTGTGGCCCTCGTTCAATGATCGGGGGGAAAATAGAGCAATTGATAATTAAGTGCGCGCGAGTCACGCGCAGACCTGACCAACATCTGATCAACTTTCAATAAAGATTTTAAATTAGATATGCTTTCGAGAAACACCTTTATCTTTTAATGGAAAAAAGTAACTCTTGAACTATAATTCGTTGAGTGAATTTTTCGGGAATGTGTTCACAAGTATTTGAGAATGAGCTTGGATGTTATCAGTTTTCAATTCATGTATTATATTTTTTTATGATGCGTGTAGTAAAAGTACAGTCTGTTTTGAGGAATTTTGTAATAGCGCTTTCAGAACTTCACGACATCAGGGTTTTCGTTTTTTGTTAATTAAGTATTTTGACTAAAGTGCGCATGCTATACGCCGTACAAAATTCATTAAACTTAAGAACATTAATCTACAAAGCTTTTAAATTAATTGAGAATATTTTAGTTATGAATTTTTCAGGTTTTAAGATATGATTATTTAATTTTTTAATGTTTTTTTTAAAATGTTTTTTTTTGCAATCATTCTAAGGAAGTTCGATAAAAAGACATTGCTGCCATGTTGATGGTATCAACAAAACAGACTAATAGTCGCGATGACGTAACGTGACTTAAGAATAAGAAAACTGCTACTCTGATAAGCAATTCAAATTTATAGACAATAAACCAGATCATGACTGTATCTGATCCCAGAGATGGTCGGGTTATCACAAGTGGAAGCGCAGCATCTGCCCTGCGTCTCGTCCTTGCCATTATCTTACTCCTTTGAAGAAAGACAAGTTATGGTAATAGAAGGGTTGCGCGCACATGATTCGCATTTCCGTGTCATGCTCACTATTAAAATTCGAACTATGAAAAATAGAGTGATAGCTTTTCGTAAAATAAAATATCAGCATCTGCTTTGGCTCTATATTTGGATTTGTCTTCTTTTTTTTTTTGCGAAGAAAGACAAGCTATGGTGATAAAAGGGATGCGCGCACATGACTGCATCTTCCGTGTCATGCACTAGCTAAATTAAAACTAGAAACAAAAAATAGAGTAGCTGTAGGTGATTATTTTTCATGGAATAAAATATCAGCATCTGCCTTGCGTCTCAACGTTGCATACATCTTACTCTTTGAAAAAACCACAGCTATGGTAATAAAAGGGATGTGCGCTCATGACTGCACTCCATTAAAACTCGAAACACACAAAAAAAAAACGAGTAGTCAGTTGTAGGTGATATTTTTCGAATTATTAAATTGATACTAGTTGTCTCTGATTTGAAAAAAAATGTTCTTTCTAGACGTTCAGGCCGAGATACCACGACCTTCATCAGTGGAATGATGGCTAATTCAAATTGATATTTTTCGTTGTATCTAAGTATCTTACTCTCGTGAAGAAAGGCAAGCTATGGTAATAGGAGAATGCGCGCACATCACTAGCGATTCCATGCCATGCTCTCCATTAAGACTACGGTAGCAACAACCAAGAAAAAAAAATGCCAAATCGACCCAGTTTTTTCTCAAAACTCGGAATGGCGTAGTAGGTGTTTTTTTTTTTCGTGAAAATATTTTTAGCATCTGCTTTGGATCTCATCCGTTTCATGTATCTTACCCCTAATTATATATATTGTGAGGAAAGACAAGCTATGATAGTAGCAGAGATGCGCGCACATGACTCGCGCTTCCGTGTCATGCAGTCCATTAAAACTCGAAACATAAAAAATAGAGTAGCTGTAGTTGATATTATTTTGTGAAAAAAGATCGACATCTGCTTTGGATGCCATCGTTGCATTTATTGTACTCTTGTGAAGAAAGACAAGTTATGGTATTATAAGAGATGTGCGCTCAATCATGACTTTTATTTTATTTTTTTCTCTCTTTAAACTATTAGTGTTAGTTAGTGTACATTTTTTATGTAATATATTATATTTACAATAGTTCTTCATGTAGATTTTAAGCATTTCTATTGTGGCACGCCCCTAATGGTAACCAGCATTTGTTGATTTAGGCTAGCGTGTGTAAATAAAGTTGACCTTACCTTACCTTACTGCATTCCATTAAGACTCGAAACAAATTAAAGAAAAAAATCTTTAAAAATATAGCGTTGTAGGTGAAAGCGTTTTGTTAATTAAAATACCAAAATATAAACATCTGCTTTGGATCTCATCGTTTTATTTATCGCTTTATTTGAAGAAAGACATTCATTGGTAATGAGGAGGAAAGGTTTGCGCAGAAACTTAAGCATTATTTTTGAAAACAATGAAAAGGCCAGGTTATCAAGTCATGTTGAAAATTTTAAATCTAAATATTTTCCCACTCGCTTAACGTAGAGTGAAACCCATGCTTAACTTTGTTCCAATTCATGTCAGCTATTTTGGGGTCAAACTGATCAAATGCACGCTTGTTTTTATTTTTTTAATGAAATATGACGTCATAAATTACGTAAGACAATGATGTTTTACTCATACAGAAAAGTTTTGTGTATTTCATTAAGCCTCCAATGACGTCACAGCATTAACATATTGGGAGTATAAACCTTGATATCTCCAAGATACATCACTCAAATCATATCAGTAAAAAAATTTACCATTCAACTATTCTCTTCATGTAGAAACAATACTTAAAATATTGATTTAGAGTTTATAGGCACTTTAACAGCCACTTGACAAATGATCCCCCCCCTGGGTGGTCGGTGGTCGCTTGATAGAAGTTCGACCATCTGAAGTTACATCAACCAATGTGGCTTCCATGTATATTTTGCTTCTTTATTCTCTTGGGCAAATTTGCGAACCACCAATGGCAGCATTAACTAACATGTATGACTCACATTAACGACCTACTCGCCATTAGAGTCTCCAGCAGCTCAGTGGCAGAGCGTCCGACTAGCATACGGAGGGTCGTGGGTTCGATTCCCATCTGGGGCTTAGAATTTTTTCTGAGTCCATTCAGTATGGTACGATCACATATACATTTCATAACATGTATGAATTCAGTCTAACCCGCGTCATACAAACGTATATACGTGACGCAATATATGCTAAGAAATACAGGACCAAAGTTACAGACATAAGCGATATGCGCATGGAGTAAATCAGACCTTCTTTTGCCGTCACGACACTGAACTATCCTGATTTCTATCTGTCAAGATTCGCGGTATGAATTCCACGGAGGCAGTTCAATGTCGTACTGATGAGTACGTGCAGTTAGGCATCATCTTGGTAGGGTCGAAAGGACGTGTGCATGAGACGCACGAACCTTGTGCGCATCTCTAGAATTTTAGAGCGCAAAGTTATCAGTAATGATTAGAGATCAAGTCTTACTTCTGCTTCGACGCGTTGTGTGTAAGTTAATTTCACTGTGCAACTCGTACAACTTTGAACGACCAATGAACGTGACGGACTACTTTACCGCTGACCAGAAGTGCTATAACGTAGGAACATCTTTCTCTTCCTCCCTCGCTCTTTCCGTCCCTCGTCCCCTACGTGTTGTGCGTAAGAAATCTCACCGTGTGACTTCTGCAACTTTGAACCGACAATGAACGTGACAGAATACTTTACCGCTGACCAGAAGTGCTATAACGTAGGAACATCGTTCTCTTCCTCCCTCGCTCTTTCCGTCCCTCGCCCCCTACGTGTTGTGCGTAAGAAATCTCACCGTGTAACTTCTGCAACTTTAAATCGATATTGAACGTGATAGAATACTTTACCGCTGACCAGAAGTGATGTCTCTTCCTCCATCCCTCACCCCCTCCCCCACCTCATTTCCCTAAGAAACGCACGCAGTTTCACGAATGACACAGGAAAAATCTCCCACTTGTCGTTCAAGAAGGATTTTTTTTTTTTGACAAATCATGGTTTTGTATGATTAGCTAGCAATAACGTCACAGGATGATAATCCCACTGTTAGCTGGATGGGCATCAGCTGAGTAATGACTTCCATGCAGCAGTTTTGGGCGTATTCAATAGCCGATAAAATCGAACCTTGAGTACCGTCAATTACGCCTCCTTTATCTAATTTCAGGTTTTTCTCACTATATACCACTTCCAGATAATAAAAGGAAAACTATAGAGGTTTTCACCGACACAATTACGTGACCCACCCACCTAGCAACCGTAACTATAGCGCCATATTTGATGTCATGTTAATTCATTATGGTCGTCAAACAGTATGATCGTTTATCGTTTTTTGCCAAAGATTGATTCTCTGAGCTCAAAAGACAAAAAATCTTACAATGAAAACTAATAAAGATAGCGAACAATTTCTATTCAAAAGATATGGAGAAATCAAGTCTAGATATTCGATTCGCAATCAGCCACACAGTTCTTAAGTAGATTAACGAAGGGTGGATAAAATCTCATGACGATAGCCTCGATGCCTACTTCCACTTCCTAACAGGGAGAGTGCGTTAGAAATATCTTTGACCTTCCTTTTGGGCAACTATATTTATACATATATTTATGCATATATATCCACATTTTATATTTAGTTAATTCCATTGTTAGTTCCCAATAACATTGTAAAAATAGAAGAAAATATATATAGACTTTTCCAGAATTCGCTTTATTGGCCAGGAAATCAGTAATGGCTGCAATTCGAAGTTGAACTTGATGTGTTCATACATTTACTGTATTCAAGTCCAACCTCACTTAGAGTGGTCACTCATGAATGCAAGCGAATTCGGGAAAGTTCTGTTGATGTGAGATGTAAAATAGCTATAGGTGCTCAGCGTTATCTCAGGTTCCATTTCCGCGACTCGCTTTTTTTACCTCCATAAAGATCGACCTGTGAGTTGAGAGTTGTGCGCAGAGAATATTGAATTCAGTGGTAGTGTTTCAGTGAAATTGGAAACCTTATTTCAAACCCTTTTGTCCACCCACAGTAAAAAAGTTGTTTATTTGCGTCCAAATCGTTTCTTGACCTTCCTCTGTCTTATTAAAGTATGTCAAGCCTTTGATATTCCTATTTCAAACTAGAAAATTATATATACACAAGTTTAATTCTAAAACTTGAAGAAGGCCAAAAAATCTATAGGAGCTTGAAGTGATACCAATGGCTTATCGGGCTATATCACCACTCTTAAAAACATAAATCCCATTTATTAATTATAGTTAAGCAATTATAACTGCATCTAAATATATATGTATAAAACTATAGCCACGGAAATTCTAAGTCTCATTTTAAAATAGTTAAGCAACTATATCTGTACTAGAAACATGTAATTAAGTAGATGACAGATTTGAGAATGTTCTGAATGAGATGTATATATCTTCGCCCCCGTACGTTGCTCCATTTATCATTAGCTAGGTGGGAACGAGAGCTCAGGGTAATTTAGGTGAACAAGGCAAGTATATATATCCGTAATGCCCGGGAGCGCAATCCATATATCATGTAAACAAGGGCTATTTTTGACTTGAATAGTTTGTTATTATCACTATTCCGCTCTGCCTCTTGAAGTTGATGAGGCGCTTTCTAAGTGAAAGCGCAAAGCAAACTAACTGTAACGGTAACTCTAACAGTAGGTTTTGCTGGGTCGCTCCCTTCATTCAAGGGTTTTTCTCGGGGTTCTCCAGCTTTACTCTCCCCACCTACTAGCAAACCCTTACATGATAAATTCCGATTCGATCTGTGAATTAGCTGTGCCCTGACTTAGATCGGTCCAGAGGTTGTTACAGGGTTCAATCTGTGAATTAGCCATGCCCTGACTTAGATCAATGCAACTCAAAGGTGTTGTTTCAGGGTTTAATCTGTGAGTTAGCCGTGCCCTCACTAAGATCAGTCCAGAGGTTGTCTCAGGGTTGGAACTGTGAGTTAGCCATGCGCGCCATGCAGAATTATCAAATTGGAAAATTCTCGAAAAAATATTGTCCACTAATGACGAATGTGCTATATTTTAATATTTGTTCAAAATAGTTAGCGGCACTTGGATGCGCTTTATTCATTTATTCATTTTTTTATTAGATGTCTTTTGTGCTTTGAAGGTTTTTTCCCCACGAATAACTTTCCGGCTTCTTTCGTCTTTTTGGAGAACTGTGTACACTATATCTTAGTGATTATGATAAAATTGAGTTGTATTTTGCTTAAATAGCTTAGGAACAAAATTGATTTTACAAATGTTCATTCACGCTGATCATCTTTGGTGGTACAAATATTCGTAGGGTCGACAGAAACTCTGACTAGGTGAATTCAAAACCATGCACGCCATGCAGAATTATCATGCAAATTGGAAAATTATCGAACAAATCTTGTCCACTAATGACGAATGTGCTTTATATTAATATTTGTGTAAAATAATTAGCGGCACTTGGATGCGCTATATTCATTCACTCATTTATTTATTCATTCATTTATTTTTTATTAGATGTATTTTGTCCTTCGAAGGTTTTCCCCCACGAAGAACTCTTCAACTTTTTTCGTCTTTTTGGAGAACTGTTCACGCTATCTTAGTGATAATGAATGATAAAATTCAGTTGTATTTTGTTTAAATAGCGCAGGAAAAAAATTGACTTTATAAACGTTTTCTTCAGTGTAAAATGTTCACTTTTTTCTTTCGTCGACAAAGAGAAGGAGCACTCTGTGAATACTAAACTTTATTCGAACATTCTACATCCGATGTAAGTTATGCTAACTGCTTAGATAGGAGCATTATTTTTTTAAATTTCAGAACACTAACAATGAAATGATTCATATCTTTAGTAATAATCGTATTCCTATCAATTACGATCTCGTAAAAAGCAATTTTCACTAGAAACCTTAGGCGCAAACTTCAACAAATCCCTCTCAAGTAAAATACCATTAAGCATAAGACCTTCATTTTCGAGAATCCCCGTCAATGTCACATCGGCCGCCCAAGTCTCAAAGAGGGGATTCTCAAGCTCTGATTGGCTGAGATTTGTTGATGACGTCATTACGATATTAGTTAAGCTGGATCTCTCATCAGAGAACACTTGGAGTTCAGGAGTGTCATTAAACTTATGACAAGGTTCTTTTAAAGTCTTAGGAAGATTAACGATTTGCGTTAGGTAATCAATTAACTGTAACGTATCAATATACGTATGATATCGCTGCGTGAATGAAAGAAAAAAATGGATGATAAGGGGAAGAATGAAAAAGGAAAAAGAACAGGTGATTTGGAAGCTAGGTGCGCAATGCATTATTTGTCACGGCAAAAATTTCCAAGTATTTTTCATTATCTCTTGTCAACACGAAATATTTTCAACCAACAACGAGGAAATATGCTATTTCTAAAAAATATTTGGTTGATATTTCCACGGATGAGTTTTACTTTCTTTAATTTCGAGTTAAAGCTGTTGTTTATCGAGCTGAAAACCTGGTTCTTGGAAATATTGAGCTTCGAACAAAATGTTCACTGATTGGCTAATTCGTTTGGGCTGAGAGAAGCGAAATCACCTGGAATAAAAAGGAATGAAAGAAAAAAGAGGAGATAAGAAAAAGGGAAGAAAGAGGAAAAAAGGAAAGCCAGACAGAAAGCGTGACGATGAAATAAATCATGAAAAAATAGAGAGAATTAACAGTGGTTCCACAGTCAGAGTGGTTCTGAAAACTGAGCCCTCGAAGCACAGGAGGGACAAACAAACAACTCTACTCACATACGACACCGAGCCCGGCGGGATTCGAACCGGGTTCGCATTGGTGAAAAGAAAAGAAGAAGAAAAAATAGAAGAGATGGAAGAAAAGGAAGAGAAAAAAAGATGTAGAAAAAAAAAAGAAAAAGTATGATGTTCAAAAAACAATGAAGTCAAGGGCGACGTTTTTCATTACTCATTAGACTATGATATCGGCTTGTAAAACTATGAAACTCAACAATCGATACTAACTGATTATGATTTTAGAATTATTAAAAAAGAGAGCGATGATGGTTTTCTAGGATGAACTACCTGTCTGAGCCTATAACAGACCTGATAATCCCGGATAAAAGCCGTTTGATAGACTAATTTAATGCATGTCTGAATCTAAAGACTAAAAAACATTTTAAAACCTATGAGAAAAACGTATTTTCAAGTTTAATCCCTTGTTTTGTTTGCCTCTAATTAAGCGTGGAAACTGTTTGTTTTCATTGAGGTACATGCACTTTCCATTATTCTATTTTTGCCTTTTCTATATGTAGTTTGAGTGTTTGTTTGCTTGTTTGCCTTTATTCGTTGCCTAACTGTCTCTGTACCTTCCTGCTTTCCTGGTTTACTTTATTGATTATCTGTTTCACTTGTTCATGCTTATTTACCTGCCTAATTCAGTATTTGATTTTTTGTTCGTGTTTTTATTTTTTTCTGTTTTTATTCTTTCTTTCGTTGTTGTTCTTGTTGGTTGTTTGTTGTGTTTGTGTGTTTTTTTTGTTTTTTGTTTTTTGCTCACTTGTTTGTTTCATTTCATATATTCTATTTAATCCATTTGTTTTATCGTAAGCTTTTTTTGTTTCACTATTGCTGTTTGCGGTTTTCTTTTGTTTGTCTGGGTTTTCAGTTTTATTTGTTTGTTTTGGCTCGCTATTTGTTTCTTTGTTGTTTTGGGTTTTTGGTTGGTTGATTGTTTTATTTTTTTATTTTTTTTTATTATTTTTTTTGTTTTGTTTTGTTCCATCTGCAATTTTAAGAAATGAAATCAGCCTTCCCGTCTTTATTCTTCACACCGAAAATTTTCCAAACCAATTCTTTGGGGAACACTCATGCATTATACACAACCTTACAACTGTAAACTTGACTTTATTCTTTTTTATAATTTAAGTTTACAGTAATACAAATATTGATGTGGGGTCACCAATAGTAAAGATTAAAGAAGCCACATGGATTTTTATTGAAAGAAACTCCATCAAAAAAGCATTACAATAAAAGTAAGATAAGAGCCTTTACTTTATAAGTAATTGGGCTATTTCCTTATAAGGAATGAAGGTTTCTCCTTATAAGGAAGGAAGCCAGTAAATTCCATATAAGGAATACAGTTATACTCTTATAAGAAAAAAGTTCCTTATAAGGAATAGATCCAATCCCTTATAAGGAAGTGGTAGAATATTTACATTCAGTTGTTAATAAGTATTGGGTTTTTCAAAGAAGGATAAATCGTTATCAATTCTTCATTAATATTGTTTTCTTTATACGCCTTGCTTATGGAACGTTTGATTATTTTTCATTATTATTTACTAAATATTAATCTTGTTGTATTAGTGTCATAGTGTTGCATGACAAGCTAGAAACTTCATTTATCACCCATAACAAAATCCCTTGCACTGTACAATTGAATAAGACAAAATGGAACAAATATATGACGTACCACCTAGCCGTGACAGTACAGGTGGTACTTTCAGAGTTTAGTTTCTGAAGAACCCAGTCTACGCAAACTCTTTTCTCTTAGGTGACGTTGTGTTTCCAAGGGGATGTGCAAAGTAGGTGAACTAATCGTTACTAGTCTTGTCTTGAGCAGCCCAAACAACGCCCGTCTGAAATTCCTCATTCTAAATGTGTATATGATCGGATTGATAAGAGAGTTGGTATAATGTAGCATTTTCACTGCCAGCACAGTCGGGAAATCAACGCTAACATCGTGTAAGCTGACAGCAGTACTAACGATAACAAACGGCAGCCAAGCAGTCAGCGACGCTGCTGTTACAATAAATAAAGTCTTGACGAGTTTGCGTTCAAAGAGCATAGCACGTCCGCTGTAAAATCCATGATCAAATTGCTGCCATCTAAAAGAGACCCAGATCGAAGAGTACGCGATGCAAAGCAGGATGACTGAAATACACAGCGCTGTCATTGGAATATAGGTTGACAGTGGTCTGTTGTTGAATACAGAGAGCGACATGTACGATGACAGTGAAATCATGCAAGAGAATAGCCAGACGAATGAGATAGCAAACACATAGCACCCCCCGGACATCCTTCGATGTTGTAGAGGAGCTATTGTAGCATAGATTCGTTCCAGGGAGAGTAGCACCAAGCAGAATATCGACGCAAATGCGCAGATTTGATCGATTGGGAAATACACCTTGTTCCATGATTCAAAATGCCAGGAGTATTCCCATAACTGATACTGCGCGCCAACGAGATATACCCACATCGGCATAGGCACGGCTCCTATAAGTAAATCCGCCATGGATAGATTTATCAGGCAGTATGTACTACGTTTACGCATTTGACGACCCGTCACGAACACCGCAACCGTTAGGCTATTCGCAACGACGATTACAAATGCCTCTAGACCAAAAGCCAATGTCCACATCGTTCCTTGACTTCTTGGTAGTGTATCAGTTATTCGCGAAGTGTTGTTTATAGTCATGCCCAAATCCTGTGCGGCAACGTGGGAATACTAAACCTCTTATCTGATGAATCAGACGATTATACGTGCGTTTTATCGGCTTAGCGCTCCACCAACCAGCCAGCTATTTGTCAAAGTATTCAAGATTTCCTTTCAGTATATCCTTATTTTAATTAGGCTCAAACACAAAAATAATCTTCCTTGAATCTGAGCTGGGTCCTTTTACAGTGCAAGCAGATGCCTACAATTAATACCTTCGAATATCCTTCTTTAGTTCAAATATCTGATCCACGACTACCAATACTTTTCTTCCTCCAGATAAACTCACCAGTTTTATCAACTGTGATCCAAAAAAATTCCCAAATTTCCAAAATCTTCTTAGATTTTTTTCTCCGATTGTCACTGCTTTTTTACCTTTAGTTTCTGTTTTCTCCACCATCAAAGTCCTTGGTTTTCAGCTCGTTAAAGTTGTGTCTTGGAGGTATCCAACCAGCAAAAACATGTGCATTTAATTTCTCCTTTTCGTCACTTCGTGTTTCCGTACCGTTAGTTTACTCTTCTTGAACATAAACCAAAACGTTGATCAATATTATCCGCAACAATTTTTTTCGGCCTTTAAGGTATATTCTTGTCAGTAAGCTCTAGTTCCAAAGCAAAACTTCACTGGTGTGGCCAAGAAATTATTCCGGTTTTTGTCAAATTGGCAGATTTTTTTAAAAATCTAGATCCATCTTTTCCGTGAACCTTGAACGTGGAACGTCAGTAGGCAGGTGACAGTCTTCCACTAGCGAATCAAATAAGTTTACATATATCACAGAACAGGCTGGTGAAAAATGTCTTTCCAATACTCGAACCAGGTCAAATATCTTGAAATGATTTCACAAAATGTTTTTTTGCTTCTGTGATTTCACTCGAAGTAGTCCTCTGTTCTTGTCCATTTACAGTAATATTTTATCTTGTATTGTTCATGATTTCTTAATCATAGTGCCCGACCTTCCTTTATAACCTGAAGAGAGCGTGTAAGAAGCATCCCAGTATTGACCAATCAGGACGCAGATCTGACGAGAAAAAGACAAAGAAACTTGATATTTTTGTTATTGCAAAACGAAAAGCCATTCGTTACAATTAGAGCTTGATAACGAACTGAAGAGAGTGTAGACCGACATACAATGATTCTTTGGAGGTCAAAGAATCATTGTCAAAATGAATGAAGGGTTTTCGAAAAACAAACTATATGCAGCGCTGAATGTGCGCGCAAAACGTCGCAAAAGCTAAACCATCTTCTAATGTATAGTATAATTATAGGTAAATTACGAACTATAGAGAGTATGATAGACTGAAGGACAGAAATTCTCTGGCAGTCCTGAATTATCGAAAAATAAATGTTAAGTCCATTATATTCGGCGCTGAATCTGCGCGCAAAACGTCACAAAAACAAAACCATCTTCTTATATATAGTGTTATTATAAGTTCATAACGAACTAGGGAGAGCACAGAGTGACAGATAATGATTCTTTGGGAGTCCACAATTTTGTAAAATGAATGTAGTGTCTTAGAACCATAACTCAACTAAAATTTGTGCGCAAAGCTTTACAAAACCAAAACTACCTTGGTAGAAAAATATGTTAATCTTATATCTTTTTGACAGTCGACTTGCATCAGTACTATTATAAAATAAATGTAGGGTCCTATATTAATGTGCAAAGCTTTACTAAGATCGACAATAACATCTTCGTAAAAAAGTAATAGCATTTTTTTTAGCTTTTTGACAATGAACTTGTACTTTACGCATGGTATTCTTCACCTGGTCTACACACACCTCGTGTTGTAGATGTATACTAGTTATAGCACCAGGAAATGAATACTGCTGGATATAGCACAGGTTTCTTGGTCTGGGCCCTTTTTAATGGATTATTGATAATGCATTTTAAAAAGACATATGTAGAAAACAAAATATTTTTCGCAGCCACGAACTTGTGCGCAAATCGGAAAAGAAATGAGCGGGTTTCTATAATCGTGGTATTATTATCTAAGTTTGAACGTTAAGAATGTTAGGTTTTACTTACTGATAGTAAATTTTACTTGGGGGAATTTTCCCAAAAAAATATAATGCCAGTCTTTTCGAAGCAAAAACAACCATTTGTTTTTTGTACCAAAACGAGTCTTCATCTTTCAAAGTTCAACATGATAATGCGCTACTTACTATGAAGTACTCAATGTTCACAAGCTAGTATTTTTTTTTGTACCGGTCGTATCCATTTTTTAGGGGGAGGGGGAAGTCTCTGTGATATTTATGATGTATTATTTTCCTATTATTTTTTATGATTTGAAAATCTTGAAATATTTTTCTCTTGTTGGAATGGGAAAGAGGCGCTTTCCCCCCGGTGTATATACAAATAAACTGAGAGGATTTCACTTAAAAAATATTTTTGAAATAGAGAAAAATATTTGTGTATGTTTGTAGACACAAGATTCCTATCATCAACAAGTGAAATCATGAACCTTTCAACAGAAGGCAATCCAAACACAAAAGCAATTACCAGTGTTTGGTTTTCTTTTGTCATAATAATCTGTATCGTATTCCCTCCAATTCATCTACTTTTGACAGCTTTTAGATAAGCCAAAGCACCGCGTTAACGGCATATCTAGTCACGACGTCGAGTCTCCTCTTAAATCTAAGACTAAAAAAATATTTTTTTGTTATCTATTTAAGGTAGATTGCATATGTCAGTTTTGACAATAGTTTTGGCAGCTCAAAGGTCGGTGATTAAACTCCCGCAACGCTCTAGATACTTCTTTCGTTGTTTCTGATTCGAGATTTCTCATAATTGCGCACCAACTGATCTGGTTACGACTCTTATACATGATGTGCGAACGCAAAGTCTGAGTTAAATTTATCCAAATTGACTGTCCGCACGTGAGTATTACTCATAATCTCTTTAATATCCTGTCATCCTGTGGCGCACTTGTCAGTTTATTGAATTTTCATTGTGCGCAATCAATATTGGCGAAAGAAAAGATAAGATGCAAATATATTATTCAGAAATTTCAAATTCTTGGAATCATGATATCTAGATCAACGAATATCGTTTTTTTTTTTGCTAAATAAGGGTTGGTTTTAGAAGAATATTACAAGAGGATAAGGGTCGATATATACCCGCAAAGCCTAATAACATTAAGACAATATACGCTAGTGACGGTGACATTTATGACGCGAGTTGGGTCTTGATTGAGATGAAAAACTAACAAAGTCAAAATCCATGGAAAATCATTGCGCACAAAAAAAAAAACAACAAACAAACAAACTAGGAACAAACTTCATATAACCAGTAAAATCATGATGCCTCCGTTGATGCACTAGTCAAGTAAAACCCCAGGAACAGGGCGGGGAATTAACGCGGCGATAGCAGGGATTTAACGCGCATTAACAGCGTAAATGCACAGAGATACGGAGATATTTAATACGTAATTCAACAGCTTTAACAGCAACATCATCAATTTAACAGCAAATCTCCAATTGCAAGGGCGGATCCAGGGGGAGGGTTGGGGGGTCGCGACCCCCTGTCATACCTGAGGTTGGGGACGGACAATTTGATATTTGATGGGAGGTGGGTTAAACCAAAAAAAATATCAAGCAAGGTCTCGATCCTTAAAAAAATATTGTGCAACGTCAAATACGGCGAAAAAATATAGAGCGAGCTTATGAATTCGATTTCAAGATTTCACTTCTTTTGAACCAAAATGAAATATTCGCCTCTCAAACCGCCCCTCTCGGGGGAGCATTCCCCCCAACCCCCGAGCTTACGATGGTCGATTAGCTCGGTAAACGTGACGTTTTCAATTGACGTTGAAGTGGCCGTTGTGGAGAGGTTTCAGTTAAAGTATAATGGATGAACTCATAGGTCACCGGAACAAAATTTCCTGGCCGTTAGTTAGAGGTGGCCGTTGTGGGGAAACGGCCGTTAGTGGAGGTTCGACCACTGACCTAGTTTTTGAGATGGACAGCATGTCCAGTTGGTCCAGAAATTTATTCAAAAAGGAAGTGTTGTTTGGAAAATGCGGAAACTCCTTACGCTTGTTTAGAAAGTACTTCTTTTAAACCTGGAAATTGTCAGATAAGCCTAGTTCTAATCCCATCGTTTTGCGTTGTAATCACACTAAAGTAACTAAATGCTCTTTGAAGATGATTTTGGGAGCTTCTAATACCGTATAACGATCAAAGCGTGAAAATGTATCATTATATATTCATCTAGTCCAAACAATGTTCGGGTTCATAGTACAAGGGTGGGTTTATTTGTTTCGCTTGGTAAATTCAGTTGTTTCTTTAAGCCTGGTTCACACTAACGACGCAAGCATAGGCATAACAACATACGCAAGCGCAGACAGTACTTGAAGGATGACTGAATATTTTGTTCTGTTCAAATATAAAGGAGTTAACTAACCGTAAAAGACTATCTGCGCTTACGTATGTCGTTATGCTTATGCTTGCGTCGCTAGTGTGAACCAGGCTTTAGGCAGACAGTTTCAATAGAAAACTGAGAAGAGTAAAAAGTCAGGTCGCAACTGATTCAAACTCTTCTCGTTTTCCTATTTATTATATTAAAAAAAATATTGTTTTTAGGCTGCGTGGAATAGAATTATTAAAGAAAGAAATAGTTGGCACACACAAGCAGGGAGCTCGCTCAGAAAAGATTTCTCTCAACTCTCCGTATACTATAGTTGGATGCTCTAATTATTGAGTTACCGAGACTTATATGGCGAGTAAGGTAATATGTGGGTATACACATGACATAGAGTGAGTAACGGTACTGCAGATTCGTAGCAGAACTATAGACGTACCGTATCTTACCATACCCGTAACTACGCGTTGTGATTGGACGAATTGCTGGAAGACAATGGGAAGCCATTTCAGTGTTACGGCATGTCGTACCGTGTACATAATGTAAGTCAGTACCGTGTGTTTCCCACTCATACGAAAACAGATCTATGTACTAAAATACTACAGTATCACTATATTTTCTTCAGTTGTTTTTATAGCCCGCAGAACATAAGGTCAATTGACATATTCAAGATTTCGTTTTCACGCAAATAGCATTAGCGATATAAGTATAACCTAGGGGTACTTTGATACATGGATAGCAATGAAAATAGACATACCGAAAGAGGAATTTCCAAAACAACTATGCCCTTCTCGAGCAATTACGCCCTCCATTAAAAGAAATTTACGATACCATTCGCTGTTTCTAATTCAAATAAGTAGCCCACAGTACCCAAGGGGTGCTTCTTGTTAAAAGTGGGTAAATGATCGATAAAAAAATTGAGAGAGGGAATCCCAAAACACAGCTATGTCCCTCTCATACAAGCATTCCGCTCTCCATTAGAAGAAATTTACGATACCATTCGCTGTTTTGTATTCAAATAGGTAGTCCACTGTACCCAAGGTGTGCTTCTTGCTTATGCTATCTCCAAGGTAAAAGAGGGTAAACGATAGATAAACAAATTGAGAGAGGGACTCCCAAAACAACTATGTTCCTCTCAAGCATTCTACTCTTCATTCCAAGAGATTTACGATACGTTTTGCTGTTTCTTAAATATGTTATATTATCCATAGGGATAATATCTAAATCATCGCTGGGAAGCAAAATCTAAAACTAATGACGTACATCCTGACCTCCTGGTGTGTTTGGAACACGAAAAAAATAATAAATGTCAACAATCTTATTTCAAAAAAAAAAAAAAAACATCAGAAAACATAGGTTGTAAATAACAAGGAAAAATATGATTTCAAATATACACACATACTGATAAGAAAGAAAACAGAAAACCTACCAGAAGCTAAAGAATTATACCAAACCTGAGCAAAACTATAAATTCCATGTTTATAATTCAAAGTTGAAATTAGTACTGAAAGATCAGATGAAATATTTTAGACGAAGCTTAAGTTTCCTGCTATAAAAACTCTAATTTCTATTTTGTTGATCATATTTTTTGTTTTGATTTCGAAAAGCAATTATAGGTCTATTTTTCTCAAAACCAGTCTTTCTATCAAGTTTTTTTTCCTGATTTTTCCTGAATTTCAGAAAGACTTTAAAAAAATCTTTCTTATCATCATTTTAGGATGGTAACTTTCTTTCCAAAGTATAAGATTTTATCTTAATAAATTTTCCAAAATCCAAGACCGATTCTCCTAATGAAATATATTCAAAAGAATCAACGTAGGTTTTACATTTTTGAGCATCAATAGACAAGAATATTTATATAGAGTGTTAAATTACTTACTTAAAAAATACTCTGACGCTCCTCCTTCAGTCATGTTTAGTTTCTCTCAGACAAGAGGTTTGATATCATATCATTACTTGGGTATTCTTTACCTTTTTCTTAAGCACACGAGCTAGCACGGAATAAGCTTTGGGCTACAGAAATGAATCGCTCTTATATCAGTGCTACATAATGAAGAACTTTGGCGCCTGTAGTCTGTCTTTTAGAAGAAAAAAAGGGGGAAATCAGATCCACTCTTACGACACACTATCAAACTGCTTAAACTTAAGATCATTATAAGATTACGCGAGTCCTCGGGGACATCCACTTCAATTCTGTTATTTTACTGGAGAACTCAGCACTGGATTTTCAGGTGAATTAGAAAGGTTTTAGTTGTTAGTTACGTACTTTTCCGATAAAGGGTTACATCACAACGGTTCTCTTCAAAGCTGCTATTTTACTGGAAAATTGGGATGACAAGGAAATCTGGGGATAATGAGATTGGATTTGGAAGATAAGATTGAAAAACCGACGACTTAAAATTTTAATCTGTTTTTTGTTGTTGTTGTGTGTGTGTGTGTTGCTTTGTTTTGTTATTGCTGTTTTTTGTTTGTTTGTTGTTGTTGTTGTTATTGTCCGTAAAAATCAGCATGAGAGTTGAGTTGTATATATCATGTAGATGTAGTGTGTGTGTGTGAGTGACAGTGGGCCAAATTGGAAACCAGTGATTCATTTACTGAACTTGTCTCCCACTATATATAAAAAATGCGGTTGTTGTTGTTGCTTTTTGTTTGTTTGTTTGTTGTTGTTAAGTTGTTGTCGTTGTTGCTGATTTGCTTTGTTTATTATTTCTCATAGTCGTGCTTTGTCCTTCGATTTCGTTTTTCATTTATTCATTACTCAATCATCATCCATTCTTTCATTCATTTCTTCATTCACTCACTCATTCACTCATTCAATCATTTACTATTTGATATATTCATGCCACATCCATTCATTATTTATTCTTTTCTTCCTTTTTCTCTCTTTCCTTTCATCCTTTTTTCTCTTTCCGGCCTTATTTTGAGCTTTTTTTCATTTCTTTCTTATCTTCGTCTTTCTTACATTTCACTTCATCCCACATCGATCATCCGTGCATCAACTTTGCTGTACAACTTGACCATGACTTTTATCGTGTTATTATATTACCGATGTACCGTACGATGTGAGTCGTCCGTTCCTTTGTGAAGTATATTTTGAAGTGCTTCAGCTTAAGGGCAATATCTTCTTACAACCAAAGACTCAATCCACTTCACATTTTCCTCATAAAATGATCGTGAGACAATATAATGAACACTTCATTGATAGTGAGTGACATGTGGCCTGAAATGGGAAAAATTACGTCAAAAGTAACCTTTTCCCTTGCCTATAAAACAACTTCTTCGGCTAGCCTACTTTTCTTCATACGACTAATGATTTATTATTTCTAATCAGCCTCCAGGGCAAGAGGCGCTTATTAAGTTTTCGACGCCAGATCGACAAGTAAATGTATAGTTTGACAGCATTTTTGGATTTCAAGGTATTAACCAATATAGTTTATACAATATACTTTAGTTTTACCCAAAGGAATGAATTGAGATCTCAAATGGGAAAAAATTACGCCCGAAGTGAAGGGTCAATAAAGGAAATATTATTAAGGGAATGACATGTGGTCTGAAATGAGAAAACTCAGCGTAATTCAATCATTTTTTTCTTTCTTCCTTTTAACGAAATTTGGAGTTGCCTACCCACGACTTACAACCAAGTCAACATTCATGTAGTCTCTTTCTACGTACATCCAAGTGCTAATCACAATCAATTATTACATACGTCAAGACAATATGTTGCTAAGCTGTTTAACTAATCCACGATAGCTATGCTTCCTTGAATATCAATTGATATCACTGATATGTTTATAATTTTGTATACTTTTAATTTCTATGCACTTAAAAGTGTTTTCTTTTTTTCGGAATAAATATAAGAATGGAGAAGCAGGTGGAGATTTTTACGGATAAACATGATCATACTGTACTCGATGGTGCGTTCTCTGTTGAGAGTCGTTCAGAGTAACACAAAAAATAATCCTGCGTGTAGATACAAGGGAAAAAGTGTTTCAAAAAAGAATGTTATCTAACTCACTTTACCCTTTATTTTTCGGACCGCCTTTTTTCTTTGCTACCCTTTTCATTCTTTTTTCCCCTTCCTTCCTTCCTTGTCTTTCTTTCTTTCTTCCTTCCTTCCTTGTCTTTCTTTCTTTCTTTCTTTCTTTCTTTCTTTGTTTCTTTCTTTCTTTCTTTCTTTCTTTCTTTCTTTCTTTCTTTCTTTCTTTCTTTCTTTCTTATTGTTGTTGTTGTTGTTGTTGTTGTTGCTCTTCCCTTCTCTCGTTCTTTGTTATCTCTTTTCCCTTCTCTTTTTCCCTTTCCATCCATCCACCCATCCCTTCCTTTTTTCCTTTCCTTTCCTTTCCTTCCTCCCTTTACGTTCTTTCTTTTTGTTGTTGTTGTTTTCGCTTTCTCTTCCCTTATCTCCTTCTTTCTTCTCTTTTTCCTTCTCTTTTTCCCTTTCCTTTCTTTCCTCTCCTTTCCTATCACTACTATCATCTAGCTACAAGTCTCCGCCAGTCAGCTAGCCAGAACTAGTCATTTCTTATTTACATAACATAAATGAATAAACCAATTATAAAACCCTATCCTAATCGGTTATCTCAAGAATTTCATCTCTTAAAATATCTTTATAAAGTTATATATGATTATTTTAAGCGGATCATTTCCACAAATTATTGGTATAGGAAAGATAATTAGTAAATAAACCCCTTCTGACGGCTGGGATATATTGGCTGATAATGTCCGAGGATGAGAAATGGTCCGAAAAAGGGGGAGGGGTGGGGGTAGGTTGTATACGGCTGACGGACGTAAGTCGTCTGCTTGTATTCTCTAGAGGTTTATTGTTTAATCCTTAAAATCTCGCCCAAGAAAATTATTAAGCTGTAGAGCACTCCAAGTGCCCTAATCGTCTCCCTTAATAGACCTCTTAATTAAATTGCGATTGGGCGAAATGTTTTCCTATTCTAGACCACATGTAATTTCCTTGAGTATTATTTCTTTTATAGACCCTTTTACTCTAAGGTGTATTGTTTTGTCATTTCAGACCACATGTCATTCCCTTGAGTGTTAGTGGAGCTCCCACGCGGAGCACCATACTTAAGAAAAAATGATAACCCATCGAGTTGATTTTTCATGGCTTGATTGCTCCATCGCCTTGTCCATACGACGACGTCCCTGTACCAGCACAGGGTTCCCGCGCACTTTGCTTACTCGCAAATGCACAGAAAACATCGCAACAATGTAGATATTTGAAGCTTTAAATTGTTGTTTTTGATGCATTTCAAGGAAAAAAGCTAAAAGGCTTACTTAAGATTTATTTGAAAATAATATTTGACGGCCAGCAAACTAAAAAAAGCCTCACGCGAGAGATTCTGATGTCAAAACAAGATTCCATATTCCATATGGATAGTTTTGAAATTTCTATAGATAATTTCTTTTAATGTTGAATGAAATATGAAAAAGGAATACATATTACAGCAAATATTCGACTTTTTTGGGGCTTATCCAGCTAATTACACGATCGCAAAATAAGCTTCTAGGAAACTCCAGCTAGTTTGTGTGATTAATATATGGACATGGTCTATCTTGTAAGATATTTCGCTAGCTAGATAAGCTTAAGATAACAATAAATTTAGAAGAACATTTTCAAAAACCAATTCAATACAAAGAAGATGAATTAATATTTTGCATTAATAAATCTGTCTCTTGTTCTTGCATGTGAAGTATAATATTTTTCAACAATAAATAAATAAACAAATATATAAAATCCTTTGTTCTATATATCATATTTTCTTCGAATAATTATTTTTCTTCGAATTGAATAAGTTTTCTGATGTTTTTGAAGGCTCAAAATATTGATTTTCTTTTTCCGCCCTCCACCCTCCTGTCTGCAGATCATCAGTTTTTAGACTCCCACCGACTATCACCCGTTTAGAATTGTCACTAGTTTTATCTTAACTCATCTATTTCCAGACGAAAAGATCTTCACTTCTAAAAGGTTTTTTTTAAATATTTTTTTAAGGTGTCGGTACGCGACGGAAGTCGAACTAAACTGTCTGCTTGAACATCTTTTTCTATTATTGAGCAAAAAAATATTTTTATTTAATTCATAGTAACTCTTATTAATAAGAGCGACTGCTTTTTCGATTTATTGCGGTGATAGATATACGTCGGATAACAATTTGACGACAAATGACTTGTTCGTTTTCAACTCGTTTAGATGAACTGGCGCTCCTAGCAGGTGGTCGGGCGGTGTTGGTAGATTATTAAGTTAAAGAATAAAAGCGAACAAAAAAAGCAACAAAAAGGGAGCAGTCCTTTTCTTATAGAGGAATTATTGTTTCCACGTTTTTGTCCTCGTTCTGTTTTATCGCTTTCAAATTTTTTTTTCATTAAAAAATATGATTAAAAAAGAAAAATATTTGTACAAAGAGTTCTTTTCTTCCTAAGAAAAATTCTTTCTTAAGCTTATTACTACTACTTATTGATATTTTTTACTACTCATATTGATTTTTTCTCAGAGCTGATGTGGCATACTGCAATTTAATATAGATAGCAGTATAGATATGCAGCTTTTTATGAACTCTACTGGCTACACTGTCTACACTGAGTCTTCTAGCCTTGAGCTTTCCCATTTTGCGCACTTTATCCGATTCGCACAAAAAAGTATCAGTCACAGCAAATCTTCTCTAGTTATCAGTGCAAAGTGCGCAACTATTAAGACTACCCATCGTTATTTACCTTACATAAAAAATAATCTGTATTCTTATAGTCAGCTCACTTGAAACAATTTACTAACATTAAAATAAGAAAAGCAGTTGACAGAGATTTGACTTAAGCTCTTAATTTCATAAATATACTTCAATCCTCAACTTTCGTCGATTCTGAAACAATCTTCAGGCAGCGCTAAGAAAAAATTCAGAATTAGGCGTCTGATCCAACAAGAGTTATAGCAGTGACACACGAATAGCAGAGGTAATCAAGCAACTAAGTTAATGATATATGTAAGGTAATCAACTTCTCTTCAAAGAGCAAATAAATAAGCTCTTTCATTGAAAAATATAAACGAATTTTGATATATTTGAAGTACCTTTGAGATTCCGTTATACGAAACGACCTTCCAACGATCGAGCTTGTGCCTTTGCTGTCTGGTTTAACGTTCACTTCTGACAGAATTCTGAAGTTTTTTATTTCATTTCGCCTAGTCATACGATGACGACGTCATTATTTGGAATGTCACGTGGGTGTTGCGTCATTTATTAACGTGATCGCGCAATGTTACAGATTTTGTTTTTCAACTTTTTCAACAACAACAATAACTTTATTCGCACTCTCAAAAAATAAGCTAAATGAGTTGGGCGGCTAAATCAATGCTCCGAGTAAATGTAAATATTATTTATCTTACGTCGAACAACCAGGGAGTGATTGCTCAAATGCTCATGATTAAAGCACTCGACGCCAGATTGAATTGGAATTCAAAAGTTGATTTCTGAGGAGGGAAGAAAACGGAAGAACCCAGATAAAACACTCGAAGCACAGGAGAGAAATAACAAACAACTCTACTCACAAGACTGGCAGGACTCGAGACTCGAACCCGGGTCACATTGGTGAGAGGCGGCGCACGCCGCTCATGCTTCCCGAGTGTTCTATAGGATAATTTTTAGGGTAATTTGTGAAGCAAAAATAAAATATTATTAAAAACGTGAGACATTTTTAAGAAAATAACTGCTGGATTTTGCAGTTCATTTTCTTGTTATGCTCTAGTGCGACGACAAATCGGAAATTAACAATTAAAAAAAAAGACAGTGAAAGTGATTTTGCTGTTTCTACGTCTGGAAATGAATAGAATGTATAATTGTAACAAAATGAAAAGACTTTTAAAATGTAAAATAGTTTAAGCAAAACTTAAATGATCAATGGTGTAAGGATAACATAGGCCTTCAGAATATTGCAGAACTGGTTGGTTATTGCTCTGATGTGATAGCGACTAGCTATATATACAATTAGCGTGTAAAGACCTCGGCTTTTAGACTCCTTTGAAGTCAGCACATTAGCCCCGTATTGGTTCTCGATTCATCGATCTAGAGAATGATCTATAGACCCCTTGCATTTTTGGTTAAATGAAAATATAAAGCAAAAGGGCCAAGTGTGGCGCCTGAGGCACGCCTTAATTGTCTAACAAGAAGACTAGTATATTTGGATTTTCACTTGACAAATAATGATGGTACTTCATTTATGGTACAAAGAAAATATGAATTAGAGCTAACTCTGTGTGAATGAAGTAAGAGGGTCAAGTATCTTCATTGAGGCACGCCTTAATTGTCTAACAAAGGGACTAGTAATGGATTCGTACTTGACAATGAAAAAAGGCTTTGGACGGTACCAGATTTTTAGTTGTGAGACGAAAAATTGAAACAAGCAAGAGGGCCAAGTGTAGTACCTGAGGCACGCCGCAGTATTGACAGCAAGAAATGTCGTATATCTGAATTCTCACTTGACAAAAAAAAAAGGGCTTAGGAAGGTACTAGACTCTTGGTGCAATCAGTGAAAATGTAAACCTAGGGTCAAGTATAGAACCTGAGGCACTCCTTGATGGATTAGCAAGGGGTCTTAAATTTCGTGCTGCTCTTTAAAAGGGTTTTTCATTTTAGAAACAATGAAAATAAGATGATCAAAATACTTTATAGTTATGTGGACACAGAACTAAGTACATATGATGGACCTACCGTTAGAGAATTAAAATTAACCCTTTGCGAAATAATGACTTACGTACAGTGCAAGTTGAGCAGGATGCTGTAAAACAACTACTTGTCAAGGTCGTTCAGTCTCTCGAGATTTGGGTGTAACTAATATTGGTCGAACGTGACATATATATTTACAAATTGCAGACAGAAATACGAATTTCTTATTGAATTCAAAAAAATAGCCTCACGTATTTTTCGTTTTCGCAGCAGGTATTACCTGGCGTTGACCTCAACTCCCAGGACACCGAGCACTAAAGGACCTTCGGGAAATCCCCAAATGGCTTTTAGAAACCACCAATTAATCCAATACAATAACAAAGTGTGCCACAGGAGAAATCAAATTAAACTAGGAAATTAAAAAAGAAATGAATGGCTCCTCTCTGCAAAGAATACTCAGAGGGCATACTGTTTCTTTAAAAGTCAATAACATATAAAAAGCATTTATGAAATATTTTAGAAAAATTTTTCACAGGTATTCATTCTTTAAGTGAAAGAAAAGCCCAACACACTGCTCGCCTGCTGCTTTATTTTAAGATAAAATTGATAAAAATTTTACCGGGATCGGAAGAGGGGGGAAGAATACCGAGAAAAAATTAAATTACGTCAATTTTTTTATAATTTACTTGAAAGTATGGCTTTAGAAGTAATTTATATGAAAATGTTTTTTCAGGCGGGAGCCTAGCTAACAAAGACTGTTAGCTCGCATTAATGATTGTATTGTTATGTCTGTCTGCGGCTTTTCGTACCTAAGGCGCATTTGAGCGCCAGCATTATTTTGGCCGCCTTCTTAAAAAGCTAGCTACATTTAGAAGCAGGTATTTGAGTTGTTATTAAGGTACGAATGAAATTGCTTTAATAGCTTCCAAGCATTTAAGTGCATGTACAGGGGCTGATAAAGGGGGAAGGGGTGGATTGGGTGGATATCCATCCCCCTCTATAGAGGTGTTAACAATCAAAAATATGAATATTTTTAAAAGAAAATAAAACAACAAATCTCATTGTATCTCGTATCTAATTTTAAAAATGTATATGTATCATAAAGCGTCAATAAATACCGGGCTTGGACGCTTACCATTTCAGTACTCTGACGAAGAATAGATACCTTGAAGCTGAGCTTTGAATAAGATTACCCACCCCATTGTTGCTTTTGGATGCGACAACGTTTATTGAAACAGGTGTATATCTTATTGAATAGGCTAGCTTGTATAAATAAATTTGATATAATCTCATCTCATCTTATTTCATCTCATCTCATCTCAATCATTTCGATTGTGGCAGTTTGTTTTCCAGCTAAAAATATATTCACTTTCTTACATGTGTTGGTTAGAAGCTGTTGCCTTTTAAATTTTCCCTGAACTTTTTTATCAAAATTTATGTAATCCACAGCAGCAAAGGAAAAAAAAAGCAACAGAAACAAAACAACGCGTGGGCTTCCTGTGTAGTAGCTCTTCGGTAAACACTTCGAGTCCATAGAACTACAAACAATAGTATAGTTTTCAAAACAGAAGCGCGCAAATCAATGTTAATTTCGTTCATTTAAAAGGGTTCGCGCTCCCGCAGGTAAATTCTAATTGTGAAGTGCAATTCTTTTCTCGATGTAGAAGGGTGTACTACCCCAAGTGAGACATACACCAAACTCTGGGTTCGGTTATACAGGACGATTTACTTCGATTTCAACTTCTAGCTTGAGTCAGAATGTAATCATGAAGGACATATATGCATACTCACGCTGAAGAATCAGATTACAATGTTAATATACCTACACTGTCTAATAAAGCGGTAATTTCGTAACCTACTACATCGATATCGACATAAACAACAATTATTTTTTATTGCCCAGTATTGTTTCAACAAGCCCGAGAATATCACTTTTTATCCTACTACACTATCTACAGAATAAATGGAAATCGTCCATTAAGGTAGGAAGTCGACGCAACCAGTTGTTTCGTGCACAGGTCGTGTAGGAAATGTAGGAAGTCGACGCAACCGGTTGTTTCGCGCACAGGTCGTGTAGGAAATGTAGGAAGTCGACGCAACCGGTTGTTTCGTGCACAGGTCGTGTAGGAAATGTAGGAAGTCGACGCAACCAGTTGTTTCGTGCACAGGTCGTGTAGGAAATGTAGGAAGTCGACGCAACCAGTTGTTTCGTGCACAGGTCGTGTAGGAAATGTAGGAAGTCGACGCAACCGGTTGTTTCGCGCACAGGTCGTGTAGGAAATGTAGGAAGTCGACGCAACCAGTTGTTTCGTGCACAGGTCGTGTAGGAAATGTAGGAAGTCGACGCAACCGGTTGTTTCGCGCACAAGGCGTAAATTGATGTATAATCAAGCCTCACAGCAGCCTTCTGGGCGCACATGAGATAACAATAGAGATCTTTGTAAACATTTCCTGTTATATGTGGGTATGATGTGTGTTAGGCCCTTTTTCCCCTATGGAAAACAACCTCATCAAAAAAACTGCGGTAGTTTGCCAAGTCATCATTAATCTTGACAGCTACTTGCTGTAATGTTAGGTGTTTGGTCTTTTTTTCACAATTAAGCTTTTTGTTTGAAAAATACACCAAAAACATAGAGAGATGCCGCAATAATGCTCCATAGTAGATGACGTCATTAATAACTCTAACGACTACAGTCAGCTCTCGCTTTGCAGACACCCCATTATCACGGACACCTTGCTATTGTGAACAGGAGCCAAACCCTCGGAGCCATTAAAACCAAAAAATATAATTATTTATATAATTTTAATTGAATGGGAAAATTGCCCGACTTTCCAAAGGGAGTAAAATTATATAATTTGATGAAAAATTAATTATTTTCTTAATGTTTGTTCATTTAAAATCAGACGGCAAATCGTAAAAGCTCAAAAAGCGCGGGACATCGAAGGAGAAACGTTTGAAGTGTATGTTAAAGTCATCCTTGTCTTTTAACTAATACTAGCTGATAATCTTTAGAAATTTCATTCTTTTACTTGAAAATGTGCCGACTGTCATGTCACGATCACGCGTGGAGGTTATGACGTCATCAAAGAGTAAAAGAAGATGGCGGCTACCTGTGGCTGATCTGGCCGAGCGTGACTTTTGAAGACAAAGTTTTGATATCTTGTTTATGGAAGGGCGAATCTCTCAGCCAGAAATATCTAAAAGGCGCCACAGAAACACCTGTTATTGGGATTTACGGGCTTTAGTTGGCTGCAGAGTGAACACTCTAAGAGATTTTTTCGGTACAGACGCTTTTCAGCAAGAGGACTGGTTAAACTATTATGATATAGATGTTTCTCTTAGTCTAGCTATCCGTTGGTCCTAGAAAATATTGGCAATTTTAAAACAGCGCCTTGTTTATTACCTGGTGTTTTCTATTGCATCGAATCAAGAGAGCATAAATAAGAGAGGGAAACTTCTTAATATCGCGCGCGCCATGTGAATTCCCGGTTGGACTATTTTTAGCATTCGCATAAAGTATATTTTCGCCTCACCCTACTCCAGTGCGTCAAAAATTGTGTCCTTCATCCAAACCTGGAAGTAGCGAAAACATGTAAAGATTTTTTTGGGGAAAACACACATTTCACGTCTTTTTGAGTGTTCAACAGCCTCAGTCGTGTTTTATCAGAGAACAGAACATAGCCAATCCTGATCTTTTTGCTTTATCTAATAGATTTTGTCGAAAAAAGTGAGGGTAAAAATCGACGAAAAGTATGTTTTTTTTAGCGCTCGCGCACACGTCCACACCATCAAAACATTAAAAACCAAACGACTATGGATACTAAAAACCGGGAATTCACATGGCGCGCGTGGTATTAAGAAGTTTCCCTCTTTTATTCATGCTCTCTTGATCGAATATATAGAAAACTTGCCGGCAGCTACACATGCGCAGAACCTTCTTTCGTGTCAACTTCTAACAAAGATAACAGAACGACAGAACCTGCCCACGGTGTAAGCACTTACATTTACTTCGTTAAATCTTTCCCTTTTGAAGTGTTTTTAATTAGAATACACTTTGCTTTTCAATTTGTTTTTTCCCCCTAACTTAACGGGACTACGGCCAAAACAAAATCGTTGAAACATCATTTCCCCGTATTAATCTCTATCAATTTTTCATCCTAATTAGTGTTTTAGATCTTTTCAAGAATTGAAGCAGCTTTTTTCTTTGTAAGGCAGCCGTGGGCGAAGAGTTGAACCAAGACTTGAAGTTGATTAATAAAGGACAAATATCTATTTTTTTTATTGTTTATTTCCGCATTAAATTCCGGTATTATTCGGTGACTTTGCACAGAACCAAGGTCGTTATACCAGAAGGTCGCTATACCATTAGGGAAATATTCTTCTGCAAACAGTAATTCTAAAGCAATACAAGTCTTCAAGAATCGTGCTACGATTTTCATTTATCGAAAGAAATTTGAATCTTGATTTAAAAATAAATTACCAATGAGACTGCGGCATTAAACTTGTATTTTACTTCGAGCGTGTTGACAGAGCTAGGTTCTTTTTGACTACCTAGATATCTGATTTAAGAATCATTGATTGACTTTTCGACAGGTTTCGTGAAAAACAAATGTTTTAAAAAGAGCCTTCATCAGGCGGTCCTTATTCTTAGGATTCACTTGATTGTACTCAATACGTCATCAAGTATAATATCCGTTAACGCTATCGGAGATGTGGAGTCAAGAACAAATAAATGGACATAAACATGTGTGGGAGGAAAAAATCGTTTCCTAGCTGAATGCAACTTTCAGCAAGTATTAATGTTGTCAATAGTTTCTCTCTTTATCTTAAATCTTCCTCTCTCCCCTAAAGCCCATCCTTTTTCTCTTTCTCTATTTTCGGTTACGCCTGACTTAGAAGTTTACCTGTCGATATTTCCTTTTTTCTTTCTTTCTTTCTTTCTTTCTTTCTTTCTTTCTTTCTTTCTTTCTTTCTTTCTTTCTTTCTTTCTTTCTTTCTTTCTTTCTTTCTTTCTTTCTTTCTTTCTTTCTTTCTTTCTTTCTTTCTTTCTTTCTTTCTTTCTTTCTTTCTTTCTTTCTATCTTTCTTTTTTCTCTATCTCTTTCTTTCTTTCTTTTTCTTTTTTTTTTGCATGTCTTCTCTCTTTCTCTTTTACGTCTCTCAATTTTCTCCTCTCTCAAGTTATCTTCCTTTCTCTCTTTTCTCTCTTTATCTTTCTTTTCGTCTTCCAAAAGAGTCAAGCATGCAATCCCACATCAAAAAAAACACCGAATTATTTTAACCAATTTTTCGTTGCATTATTGATTAGTAGACAATCCTAATCAAAGGAAAGCATGCGGCACGAAATAGAAACAATAGCAACCTCTGGCTAAGGAGCAAGAGCAACGACTCCCTGCGTTGATCGACGGAAATCCTCCTTCGAATCAACCGTTCCTGCTGTAACTAGGCATTGCAGGTATTTCCGAGAACGCATTCATACATCTTAATCCTGTATGTTTTTATCAAAGCCGATGCTAGACTATTTCAATTTATTCTGGGGAAAACTTTTTTGACCGACTGCCTATGAAATTTGAAAACTTCCAAGAAGTGACCACCATTCGCAACCGGGCACAGAGTGCACAAATTGAGAAGTAATCCCAAGCTAGCTATGGATCAGACCTCTGTATTTGGTCGGTTAAGAAGGGCGAAAGAAAAAAAAAAGAGAAAACAAAAGAGAACGAGAAGAATTTCTGAGCTGGTGAGAAAGAATTCTTCAATTTTGAACCATGTCCCAGCAAAATAATCTCCATTCTTGCAGAAAAATTTTACACTGGCAAATATTTGTTTACGTATATCAAGTATATCAAGTTTGCTATCCAGTCGATTATTGAAATCGCGATTTTTTTTACTTCAAAATCTGAGGGTTTTTGAAATGAAAATGCTTAACTTTGATTTGATTTCTCATCACTTTAAATCTTTTGTTCGTTCTTACCTTCCTCAATATCGTACTTAATCCTTTAGTGTCTTCTCTTTGCCTCTTTTCTTGTCCAAAGTTCCTAATAGATTAAATCACAAGTAGTCAAACAAAATCTCTTTTAAAATATCGCCCCGCGCATGCGCACTGAGGTATGGTTTTCTATTTGTCAGTTGAATTACAATTTGAAGTAGAATGCCACTTGATTTCGATCCAAAACGTAATTGTTATTAAATGAGCATAGACATACAGACGACTTCAATTAAAAAAAAAAAACTAAATTGCAATCTTTTCAAACAGCAATTTATGTATGATTCAATTCAAAAAGAAAAACCTCTGTAGTTCAAATCGAAACCCATTTCGAAGATTCTAGATGTCTTTTAACTTTTTATCTTTAATTGTCGGTTATCAGTAAACAGTAATCCAATGCGGATTTAGTTTACTTGATATTTGGTTCTAATTTTGTACTTTAATCGAATGAGTATAAAATTTAATCATTATACTGAGCTAATCTAGAAGTGGTGTTGGTATAAAGTAAAAAAAAACAAAAAACGATTAAATTAGCATAACTTTGGGTATAATTTATGAGAGTAAATGGTTTGAACCCAGGAGTAGTAGATTGGAGTGTATAATTTATATTAATATACTCGCCAGTAAGAATCACTTATATTCGATTGTATTTTTTTCCTGTCATAAAGCGAGAGCTTTTAACTTATTAGACTTATTCACTTATTCTTATATCCGCGCGCAGAGTTTCTTACTGAAATAACCGATGAAGACTGTTGATTTACAGTAGAGTTTCTTACTGAAATAACCGATGAAGACTGTTGATTTACAGTAGAGTTTCTGACTGAAATAAACGATGAAGAATGTTGATTTACAGTAGAGTTTCTTACTGAAATAACCGATGAAGACTGTTGATTTACAGTAGAGTTTCTTACTGAAATAACCGATGAAGACTGTTGATATACAGCAGAGTTTCTTACTGAAATAAACGATGAAGAATGTTGATTTACAGTAGAGTTTCTTACTGAAATAACCGATGAAGACTGTTGATTTACAGCAGAGTTTCTTACTGAAATAACCGATGAAGACTGTTGATTTACAGCAGAGTTTTTTTTTACTGAAATAACCGATGAAGACTGTTGATATACAGTAGAGTTTCTTACTGAAATAATCGATGAAGACTGTTGATTTACAGTAGAGTTTCTTACTGAAATAACCGATGAAGACTGTTGATATACAGTAGAGTTTCTTACTGAAATAACCGACTTAATCAACTTAATATGATGTTTCATAGCAGAATTTAATCTTAATATATTTTTAACCTTGGTTAAAACAGTTCAGTTCAGTCGAGCGTAAGATTCACATCAATACGATTCTTCTCTCTTTTTTTTCTTCTAATTTTTCAATTCATTGATCTCGGCATTATATATTGAACACCCCCAACTTGACATTAGATATATTCACATGTATACACAGTATGATCAGGCAACCTACGGCTTCGGCAGATAACACGGCCTTGGTCTTGACAAGTACTAGTTATACAATGGTTTCGAGTGGCATACCGTGGAATATCCCACGAGTCACTTGTAGTTTCTAGTATACACACGAGCCTTTAGGCGAGTGTGTATACAAATAAGATACAAGTGACGAGTGGGATATCCACGGTATGCCACGAGAAACCATTGTATAACCATTTTATCCCACACCATAGAAAATACAAATGCGTAGATTGGGCCAGATTGGAAAAAAGACAATGTTCTTTATCTGTTTAATAACCCTAATAAAGATTAATTGAATTAATTGATTGATTGAGATTCAATGCGCAGTGCATGATGGGAAGGAAGAGTGAAATACCGATATATTGATATATTTGAATTTTGCAGAGTTTTTGCAAACCGCTGTATACAGCTATTTCAAAAAACGTTGAATACCGAATACCGCATACTGAATAGTGCATTCCAAAACCGAAATGCATTTTGGGTAATGTTATATTGCTGAAACTAAAATAATCAATAATTACTTATTTTATTTCTAGTGCATTCCATCCGAAACAATATACTTCCTGACATATAGAGAGCAAATCCCTGTATATTTACTTTTTATTTCAAATTAAGACCCACAAATTAAGACCCACAATGCCCTTAGGTCTTGGAATGCACTATTCAGTATGCAGTATTCAGTATTCAACGTTTTTTGAAATAGCTGTATATTTCGATACTGAGATCTCGTAGATATTTATACATATAGAAATAATATCGAGAGTCGAAAGATTTAGTGAACGAAAACAATCCTAAGTAATAAATCGTTGGCTGTTCAGTTTATCGTGTTTTGTTATCTCGGGGTTTTTATCTTTTAATTGAGTTTTGTGGTTAAGAATACACACAGAATGGTCATTTGAAAGCATAGCAAATGTATTTGTACTTGAATACTTTGGTTATGGTCAATGATACTATCATTATGTCTTTCTTTAATTTAAGATCAAGACTTTAATTACTTTAATATAGAAAATATTTTTTTTTACATTTAAGATGCGTATTATGACTCCTTATGCACTCTTAATCATAGAGTGACTTCTTTGGAGAATCATCCATGTCAACAACTCAGTTATACCCAAGAAAAAAGTAACTTCTTATACGTACAAGGGAATTCCTTAATCCCAAAGTCAAGACTCAGCGTTTTACAGCGCGACGCGCCTTACCGTGGCCACCCTGCAAAAGTTTCGTACAAGTTAACCAATCAAAATGCGAGAATTCGATTTCAAAGCAGCGCCGATCGACAAACACATTACTGCGATTCTCAAGAAAACTCTTTCAATTATTTCAAGCAATGTGGATATGTTTGATTTAATGGTTGTATTTGCTTTTCATGACAAATAAAATATGTAAACAATCTCATTAGTTCTCGCATTTTGATTGGTTAACTTGTACGAAACTTTTGCAGGGTGGCCAGGGTAAGGCGCGTCGCGCTGTAAAAATACATTTGTGAATAGGTTAATTTTTAAATATAATATTTCATAGTCGTACATAATTAAGCATTTTTACTATTAAGTGGGTTTTCGTAAATAACATAATTCTTTTTTTAACCATTGTACATATTTAAGTATTTTAAAATTATTTAGCGAGTTTTGTAAATAACTTAATTTCTTACCCACTAAATATACATGCAGTATTTGTTTTTTGTTTTTTCTAGTTGATCATGAACCATCGCCCGTTCAGCAATGTGGCTTTGCGATGTTCTATCATGCTTTGACCAAAGGGTGTACAAATCTAACTTCAAATCTCAATTACTAATGTTGACCTATTACTCCTTCGTTACTGTGTGACATTGATAACCATCACTGGATGCCTCACCACCCACTGACAACATTGTTGCAGTTATTTGTGTAGATACAAATTATTTGTGTAATTTCACAGTCAATAGTAGGCCGATGTCGAAGCTATGGAAAGTGCGTTAAGTATTTGCAAAAGGGTAGATGTTTGGTAGATAATGGACGAATCATTATCAAGTGTAGGTATACATTATCCATCCTTCCATCCCATCTGTCCCATATATCCATCTATGCCATCCATCCTTTTTTCATTCCTTTTATCCATTCACCTATCAGTGTGTATCTAACCATCAAACCCATCCATCCAGTCATCTATCGATTCCATCCTTCCTTCCATCCATCCATCCACCCATTGTTTCCTCTATCCTTTCATCCATCCATCCATCTAGTTATCTATCAATTCCATCCTTCCTTCCATCCATCCATCCACCCTTTGCATCCTTTCCTCTATCCATCCATCCATCCATCCACCCATCCTTTCCTCTATCCCTCCATCGATAGACCTTCTAGGCTTGGGTATAATGTTTTCCCATTTCAGACTGTGTCATTCCTAAGAGTATCATTTCTTTGTTTGAAGGTTCCAGCTGATCAGAAATAGTGACGAAGAAATGACGTCACTGCAAAACTGAGGTGTCACGAAGCCTGCGAAAATTGACTTACAAAAGTTTGTATCCGAGTAAATTTGATATTTTTTGATAGCTTTACATATATTTACGATGATATTCATCGTTGAATGGGAAAATAAAATAAAGAAATAACCGTTTCCCGAGTCGCCGGGCTTCTAAGGATGACACCTCAGTTTTGCAAAATTTTCTCGATTCTGATTGGCTAACATTTTATCTCAGATCAGCTGGTTACGCATAAGAAGACACATGAATATGGATACAACTCAAACAAAGAATCTCATTCTCAAGAGAATTCGAATGACAGGTGGTCTGAAATGACAAAACATTACGCCCAAGCCGAGGAGGTCTACTCAGCCATCCATCTATCCAACAACTGTCATCTAAACTGTTATTGTTTTTTTCTAATCAAGAACTGAACGTCCCCAAGAAATAACAATTGAAATATCTCGGTTTCAAAGTTAGGAATCTTTCCATTGACTTCACATAATGCTTATACTACAGAAATAACAGTGCAACAGTTTGTGGGGTAAAGGGGCATAAGGAATAAGTACTCCATACTGGTCAGTATTTTGGCCAAAACAAGTGGTAATCCTCTCTCTAGACTGCAGATAATCTCCTCCGAGGGGTGATAATCTCCTCCAAGGGGTGATAGTCCCCTGGGATGCAGTGGTTTGGCAAAGAGAGGTAATGATCCTCTCTTAATCTATAACTAATCTGTGTCATACAGCCAACGGTCTTAATGACCCTCAACAAACCAGACATACTTTTTGAAGTACGGTGAAATGGTGTTCACGGCATTCAGACCTCACGCAACATCCAAGTCATGCAACATCCATGTAATCCCAAAATCATAGCAATGTAACGACCAGTTTGAATGAAGCAAACTTAAGGACGTATCTTTCATTAAGGACAAGACTGTTGTTTAATTTATCAAAAATAACAGCTTTAGTAGGCTCAAACGGCACCGTCACAATACCCTTGAGCAAAATAAGTCGAAGTACTTCTTGTGTAAATTGGAAATGAAAGGATTTAAAAAAAGTGGTTGAGATTATGTCTCGTTGGTCTTGATTAGGCAAACATTTATCATTGGTGATGATTGGTTTTACGATAATGGTGGAAAAGGCTGGCTGACTGAGAAGGTGACACTGGATGGTTTTATGAGCGGGATGAATGGGATGGAGCGATGAGTGGAAGAATGGGATGGGATATGATAGGATAAATGGATGTATAGAGGAAGGAAGGATGGGAAGGGATGAATGCATAAATGGATACATGGATATGGATGGATGTATGGATGGATGGATGGATGGGTTGATGAATGAATTGATGGATGGATGGATGGATGGATGGATGGATGGATGGATGGATGGATGGATGGGTGGATGGATGGATGGATGGGTGGATGGATGGATGGATGGATGGATGGATGGATGGATGGATGGATGGATGGATGGATGGATGGATTGATGGATGAACGTATGAGTGGGTGGGTAGACCTACGTCGGCTATTACACAAAATACCCATATTCAAGAACTTAAAGGCACTTGCTAGTTGGGTGAGAAAGTTCTAGAAATACTTATGACATCCTGACTCAATCAAGCAAAAAAAGCTAATTTGTTGAGTATAAAGTAAGCACGTACGCCTTCTGTTGTTTGTTTTTCTTAAAGACATTCACACTTCCTTAACCATAACCCGAAAAATACAAAATATCACGTAGACGTCCTTTAATTTATATACACTCGGTCATTGTCAAAAAGGTTGTCCTGTGAAAACAGACTTAAAGACCAAAAGAAGTATCACGTGATGATTTGTTTATTTGTTTTAAACGATATAAATTCTGGTTTCAAACTCTATAATGAGTAACAATGAAAAGAGAATAATAATTATGAACTCTACTTATACGATGATCGCTGGTATCGAGCAGTTAGAGCGTGTGTATTAGGAATCAGGAGACATTTATTTTGGTCTAAATGTCTTTTTGGTGGACAACATTAATCACATTCACTGCATCACTGCTTCCGGCACCGTAATTATTTATGCAAAACAAAGCTTTTCACTAGAACTGACTGAGGAATACATCTCATCAAATGTCGTTAGGCCATGTTTCACAAGACGGAACTAACAGGTCTTTATAGCATAAGGTATTAAGTTCACCCTGATGCTAGGGACAAGCCTTTGGATTACCTTCTCCAGGGGATACCAAATACAACAGTTAGCCCTACCAGTAGAGTAGCCCTACATTCATATCATTGAAACGACTTACAGTTCGATCATAAAACGCTTAGGAAAAAAATGCTATGTGACAACTTTTTTTCCGCCCTCCGCAAAAGCTAACATGTGCAAGCGGACTTCCATTTTTATCTGTGAGATCATGCTCTGACTTGGATCAGCCCTGAGGTTGTTTCAGGATTCGATCTGCGAGTTAGTCATGCTCTGACTTTGATCAGCCCAGAGGTTGTTTCAGGGTTCGATCTGTGAGTTAGCCATGCCCTGACTTTGATCAGCCAAGAGGTTGTTTCAGGGTTCGATCTGTGAGTTAGCCATGCCCTGACTTTGATCAGCCAAGAGGTTGTTTCAGGGTTCGATCTGTGAGTTAGCCGTGCCCTGACTTAGATCAGCCCAAAAGTTCGTTCAGGGTATCGATAAAAAAATTGAGGATTTAAAAAAATTGTATTTGCTTGAATCATGAAGGTGAAAAACGGAAAAGAGTATTTTTGTCAATATTTACAGTTTCCCCACAAATGAATGGTTCCTGCATAATATAATGTTTTGCAAAATTTCTGGGAAAAATTACCTCGTTTGAAAACAAGCATAAAATAGCACGCAATGAAATCAACCAATCATCTTTCGTTATTAAACAGCGAAAAGGGCTTTATTTTCGGATAATAATTGAAATCAGGGTTATATATGTAGGAATTCATGTACGCATATAGCTATTTTGAAAAGGGTTTTCGGAGTAAAAGGAAAATAAATAAGTGTCACGGCAGCCATGTTGGAGGACAAAGCAATATTCTTTAATTTAAAGCTGCCGATACAAGCTGCAATTTTTATTGCAGCAACGCAATTTCGCAACGTCTATCATACGAAGAAAGTTTTTGGGTCAGAATCAATATTATATCCTGTTTGGCTAGTCTGAATAGGATTATTGCATTGCGAGTGAACATGAGTGATAGACGCTGCCACTTTCAGTTTTAGTTATTTTCTAGGCGCGCAATTCTCAAAATGTTGCAGAGAAAGGTTCAAACTTTTTGATTTTCTGCAACATTTTTTTGCGTTGCGAAACCTCGTTGCCGTCAACGTCGCGGGGCATGATACACGCTGAAAATGTGTCTCGGGCTGTGTCTCGAGGCTGTAGTGAAACTACTCTCATTCTAATATCGAAAGGGCGTACACCTTAACCTACAACCCACATTGCTATTGGAATGATCTATTTCTCATGTCATTTGACTCCGAGGAACTTTTAGAATAAAAAAATTTCCAGTCCGTAAATAAAATACCGCTGTTTCTTTTTTTGCAGACTCACTTATTAAAACTGGTTAGTCTCATTTCTGTGTCAAAGTATTCACAAATAGCAGGGGTAAAGTAAAGAATGCACAATACAAACACTTTGAAATTCCACGGACCTTCGCTGAAACATAAGAATATTCTACATAAAATCGAGGGGACTCCTTTAGCCTAAACGGGGATGTTCCGCTGGATAGGATATGGTTTTTCGAGTTTTTCGTCTTTGACAGGGTATATGAATTCCATGATATTGTCTTGAATAGGATCATCATTCTCGGATAGGTTAGGGGTACTAGCGTTTGAAGTCTTAGATATGGAATTCAATTTTAACTTTTTTTTTGAAACTAGTTCTTTTCGCCGCCAAAAAGCTTTTGGCACGTAACTTCCCACTGTGCCGGCGTATTCAGGTTATAGAATTTCTCTTGAGTTTTAGATAGGGTTATAAGTTACATTGTTGTGTCTTGAACAGGGTATGTTTTTTCAAGATATTCTTGTCTTAGATAGGGTCAGACTCTTCGGATCCCAGCGGATCATCCCCATCACTGAACCACTCCTAGTACCCCCTCCCCCGGGTGTTTTCCTCAACTGAACCTCGGAAAGGCGAATAATCAAGTACGTAAGGCCAGAAGCCAGAATTAATCTGGACCCTTAAGCCTTCAGACTACCAAGCAGACATTCTTTCCTTTTATCATTTGTCAGGAAAACTTGCTTCATTTTAACACAAATTTCTTTAAACTGTATTTTTATGATGCCAATCAAAGAAGTCCCTAAGTATCTTTTAGATGTTAAATTTATGATTTTTATGTAGTAAAATGATCGTCCAAACCAAAAGGGCGAAACGTATATAATAGTTTAAGACATGATATAAAAAATTATTATTATTCTAGATGGTACCACTCAAAGATTTTCCCTAAAATAGCTTGGCTTATCAGACAGGTTAAAAAAAAAAATGAAAAAACGAGCTTAGGTCATTTGTGTCGCACTAGCTGCTGGTATTTTATCCATTTGACTCATGTTATGATCAACAAGAAAAACAAAATCAAATGTCTAGTTATCAAAAAAGCGAGGGAAAATTATTACATGAATTAGAGCGGGCAGGGCTTAGAATAATAAAAAAATCTTTAGTGAATCTTGATGACATCATATATTCAAAAGTTATTTTCTTAAACTCTTTTTAGAGCTAAAATTATAGCAAGGAAGATCATTTTTCTTCGTTTTGAAGGGAAAAAAATGCAGGATTTTTATTCAAAGGAGGATTCGAAAAAAATAAGTCGTTTATCTGAGAATTTTAAAAATTTTGAAGCAAGTTTACTTACCTTAGAAGTGATATTCTTTCCGATTTCGGTTAAGAAACCCAACCTTACAGACCTCCAACCAACAAGACACAACCCTGAAAGACGTATTAATGAAAGGTAATGAGATACAAGCTGATAAATTGATGTGATTGGCTATTTCATAACAATCACGTGACGAGAGATGGTATTTTAAATAGCTCAATACCATCACGTACAATTTAGAAACGAGCTTGTTAAGATGATGGATAAGCAAAACGATGAAGTAATAATTTAATAATTATTAGAAAAAGGCTATGAAATGCAAAGGTTAGAAAATTATAATCACCTTATTTGGAGCTAGTTTACGAATGGTTATATTTGGAATTGGAATCGATGAACTTGGGACTGTAACGGATCAGTTGGTCTAGTTATAGTTGATAGAATGATTTTGGCAATTTTCTCATTAGTTTCACATTGCCTGTAATGCATTGTGGTTGGGACAAAGGTATACAGTGTAAAAAACCGCACATATTAAGCTTAACAAAACAACACTGATCAGAAGATGTTGAAATTAAAATGCTTCATTGATGTTTAAAAATATCTAGGAAAAAAACCAGCCATAAATAATAAAGAAAGAATTTCGAAGAAGTCTATAAAGTAAATTTTGAGCACTTCATGAGTCAATATATTTTTGTAACACTAAACTTTTTGATGCTCTCAACGTGGGAAAATAACTCAAAATTAACTGGTAATCAGTATTTTACAGTTAAAAGCAGGTATAGTGTACATTCGAGTACCCACGTCATCATATGACATCATTAGAATAATTTGAACGTACAGACAATATCTATAGCATTGATGAGACAGATTCTTAAAATAACTAAAAAAGCACCAAAAAATTTATCTTTATCAATATGCTTACTAACAAGGGTCTTGATATTGAAATCACAATAAAAACACAAAAATTTGCTTAATTAAAAAATTAATAGAATTAAAATTTGCTTAATAACGAAGTCATATCGACTTCGAAACAACGTACCAAATTTGCGTTACTTTTTTATTGTGATTATTAATATCTAGATAATTTGAAGGTAATTTTTTTTGAGATTGAGTTCAGAAAATAAAACTAGACGGGTGGTGTAGCGGTAAGAGCGCTCACATCTCACCAAAGCGACCCGTGTTCGAGTCCCGCCGGGCTCGGTGTTGTATGTGAGTAGAGTTTCTAGTTGGTTCTCTCCTGTGCTTCGAGGGTTTTTTTCCGGGTTGTCCGGTTTTCCTCTCTTCACAAAATTCAACCTCTAAATTCCAATTCGATCATGGAACGAGGGTTTGATAGCCACTGGCTATTAAATGATACCCTCGTAAAAACAAGAACGATAATGAAAAGGAAACTAAGGTTACTAATGCCGCAGGTACACGTACAAGCCATTTAGTACTATTTATTTCAGAGACGGGTTTACTATCTGTTAGACTATCTTTACGACACGACGCCAATCACGCAAGAAAAAACCTCGAATTTTCCATTCTGAGTTTCTAGAAATTCTTCGACGTTATTAGTACTTCCAACTTGCCTCCTACTGGTTTGTTTTGTCAGGTTTTCTTCTATTTTATCTGCTTCAATAGTTTCTCATAACTGAAAATTTCTAAACCACTCGAACATTAATTAAAATCTATTTTGTCAAAAGAGATATCATTGATAAGAAAGCAAGGTTTACAAACGCTTTGTACGTTCTGGTACATGGGACAAGAAATAACGGATATGAAATTCAATTCATAGTTTAAACAGCTCACTGCACCAGTGACCGATAAGGATGGATATTTAGACAATACAAGCTGATGATTGCATTTATCATTTCACATAAGCAGATTTGTAATCGATTCTTGAGATATTCCAAGAATGATTATTATTTGTGGTTTGTTAGAGGTCATCAGCAGGGATACAGTTCTTTGTTTTTTCTTTAATCACGTATTTGAAAAAATGTCCAAACCTGCAAACACGATCGATCGGATTAGACAGGGTTCCTTTTGTTTGTTCTATCATCACGTACCTTATTGCATGAAATTTTCGCGACACGTTAATTTCGCGATTTCATCGAATAAATAATTCAAGATTTAATTAATTTCAGATTTGTATTTAATTGAACAAGTACTTGACATTTATGATTTGTTACCAATTACACACATATTCCTTGAACAAAAGAATATTTATTGCATAATAGTAATAACAAAAAGTAATAATTTCGCGTTAGCTCCATGGCCGATTTTAATATAAGGTCTGCTGGAAGTGCTAGTACCTTGTTCTCAATACAAATTCTTTTATCCCTGGTTTTTAATGGTTGCTGTTAACTCTATATTTTCTCAATAATTGAAGATCACTTCATTTATTTATATTTTCGTGACACTTATTTTTCGCGTCACACTTTAAATTCGCGATTTTTTCAGTTATTTTTTTTATTTTTTTCGAAATTAAATTCGGCAAAAATTTCATGCAATAAGATATTTGGAACCTGCAAACACGATCGATCGTATTAGACAGGGTTCCTCTTTGCGTAAGACTTTTGCTTCTTCTATAATCATGTAAATGTAAAACGAAAATGACCGAGCCTGCTAACACGAACGATTGTATTACACAGGCTTCCTTTTTGTATTAAATGCTTTGCTTGTGACAAGACATCACATCAATCCATGCAGTGATTAAATATCTCCAGTCAAAACCACAAATTATCGACTACCCTTGTCTGACCTAACTGGATGTACTAGACAGTTAGTTCAACCGCAGAACAATGCGTGATACTATTTCACTGAAATACTACGTTAGTATCAGGTTTAATGGTTTTACTCAAAGTCCCTCTTCACGCTTTTTGCTTCGACAATAGATTCAGAAAACCACACCGGCCAGTTTCGCGCGCTTTTTCCAGGTACTTAGTGATGATTAGGGAGTCTACAGGTTAATTAGCTACGTAGCTACTTTTCCACAGTTGCTTATTACAAGTGGCACAAGTAGAGCTGAGCGCGCTAATAATAAATCATGTCCTCAAAAGAATTTGAAATAATATACTGCGATGTCATGAACTACTCGATGCGTAAGCTGGAGACTTGCATAATAGATTTTCAATCAAGTTTGCAATAGTAGAGATTACAGTAGTGATCTGAGCGCGTAAATGCTCCATCCCGTTTTCCTATGAGCTTGCAATACTAAAGACTTGATCATGTTTACTAATGCAAAGCAATCTGCAGACTGAGCTGAAGCTAGATTTGCGCAATGATGCACTCGCTAAACTCTGGAGGTTAGCGAAGCCGAGTGAGAGGCAGGACGTCCGAGGGGAAGCGACAAGAAACTAAGAGACTCGGAGAAAACCTAAGCTAAAAATATCTTATGGAAAATTTGTGAGTTAATCTAAACTCAAAAATTAAGCTACATGGAGCGCATTGATTCCCATTCTCGTCTAATGAGTTTATGTCAATGTTTATCATCTGACTGACCCAGCTGTTTCTCATTATTGAGATACCCATTCGACAGTAATGGATTTTTAACTTCTATCACAATGAGTCAATTTAACAATTAACATTCCAAGTAGTTAGCACCGCGTTCCTTGAAAGTCTGGCTCAACCTTAACACCTCATTTATAAGTCAATTCGACTCATTGCTTCAAATTGCTAAATAAGTAGCTGTGAATTTTTTGATTGAATTTTTCTTTTAAGTACATATTTTTTTTGTTTAACTTTTCCATTTTGTGAGGTTGGCGAGGCTGCACTGACAAGTGCACAAAACCCTAGCGCTAATCAGGAGATAATACGCACAAGGATTGCAATACTAGCGCATTTTGTTAGTCCAATTTATATTTACTGTAAAGCAAGCCATCATAGCTCATATATATACATATACCCTATTAAGAGATAGGAGTATTCCAAAGGGTGTTTTTATATTGAAGGTTAATAGTAGGATCTTACGATGAAAGATTCAAACGCCATGCGAACTTGAACTTATAACAGCTTGCAATTACATGTCTGCGGGTTTATGATAAGTTTGAACGCATTTCGAAACTAAGCTCACACAACTGACACAAGCTAGCACAAGTAACTACTGGCCTGTACGTGCCTTCTTGTAGTTCATGTTTAGACTAATCTCGAGAGAAAGTTTAAGCCAGTCAAAATATATCCTTATTGTTTCATGATCATTGAGAAAAACTCTATACGCTCAGTGGTAAATAATACCAGTCAGATATTTTTTTACTAGGATAGGTGCATGGGGACTGTTTGATTTACAAGCTGCGTCTAAACTGGATCCCACATACAATCATGTAATGAGAGTGTTTTATCTTGTTTTCCTTAGCTGGACAAGACTGCAGTACTTGAACAAAAGATCACTCGTCTGATCTTACAAATAATTAGAACGAGATTTTCCAGATCCTTCAAATTTAGAGTCGGAGTAGTTGCGTTTTGAAATAAACATCGAGAGCTTCTCTGGGATCTAAACTTGCCTTAGCTTGGCATAACTCACCTTAACTTAACACCCATGGGAAAAAATGAGGAATATTTTCTTGGCTCGCCTTAACTCGCGCGACGGCGTAGGAAGGAAGAAGACGCAGGAAGAAGGCGTTTTATCACCTTTGAAATTACAAATGAAACCGATTATGAACCTGTATGTTTCCGTAATGAGAATATATTCCAAGTATAAGCTCAAGGAGTTCTTCCTTGCAATTAATCTGGATAAGCTTAGTGAATGCTGAGTTTGAGAAGTTCAATTCTACATGAAAGTAAGGACGAAGCAGCGCACAGGTCGTGTCTATTAACGGTGTATAACATGGATTTTTACAAGATCTTACCTGCGATCGTGCTAACCCTTGCTCTTCAACAATGCTGCAAAATTAGAAATATTTCATCCAGAGAAACCTGACGTTAAGGTTTTCCGCACCACTTTAGCTGACTTTTATTCCTTGCTACTACGTGATTAAGGTTTAAGAATTACAACTGGCCCCTGGAGCAACGCTGCGCAACTTAAGAATCTTCAACACAATAATCTAGTCCCGCCACAGGCGAGCTCGTGAGGTTAAGGTCCTACAAGGTCAGGTTTAAGGTACTTTTGTTATCTGTCTCATAAGATGATAGTTCTCAATAGCTTTAAGCGCATTCCTTTGTACATATCGCTGGTGTAAAGCTAAGAAAAATACATTTTACTGATAAAACACTTGTTGGTAATGCGCTGCAATTAAAGTAAAGTGTTTATGGAGTGCGGGAAGCTGTTTGATATTACCGATGAAAAAGAACTTGAAATTATACTGTAACAAGCCTCCGGAAAAGCCTATCATATTCCACGAACTTTATTTTGTACATTGCTGGGTTCAATCAGCTGCAGATAAAAATCTTTGAATCTCATTAGCTGCTGTAAATGGTGATCAAACACTGACTACCATTTGCTGTCAGCCAGAAAGAATGCTATTGAAAAATTGATGAACATTCCGCACGAGACAGGAAATGACATCAAGTGAAGCTCAGCAATACTCCCGTTTCGAGTTCTCTTTTACGCTGTGTTAGCCTCAATTGTGCGTAAATTATGCAGAAATTTAGATAAAACTCGTGAATTTCAAAGTATTTTTATTGTCTTCTTTACACACAGATCTCTTGAATTTCCACGGGCTGTTACTGAAAAAAAGAATATATTACACGGTTTTGAGGCTAACACAGCGTAAAAGGGAACTCGAAACGGGAGTATTGCTTGGTATAATAGGTAATATAACACGTCTTTACAGAGTATGAAAATCTGATGCACGGTCACGGTACAAAATGCATGCCCCACTTAATTGACCAATCACAGCGCGCGAGTTAACTGTTCATCCAATCAGAATCTAGAACAAGACACGTACCGTCACACGTGCGGCACTGCACTAGCCTGAGCATCAGGCCTTCGAAGCGGGGGAAGCCATGACAGATGGCAGGAACAATTAAATCTGGTCTAACATAATTTATATGAGAGAGAATCCAGTTTCCAAAGGGTAAAAGACTAGGTTGTGCATCCTGTCATGCCAGACATCATGCGAAGGCGCAAAACCTCTAATGTATTTTGAAGTCGACACATCGCAGAATATGCCCAACTTAACCTTTCATTGTCTTGGGGTATGTAAGTCTTCTTATCCCTGGTATGTGTAAATCTGTCATCGTAATATATGTCAATCAGAGTGCCATTAATCTGACACTTAATTAAATCCCAAGAGCCGTGTTTAAGGATTTTGATTTCGACCCTAGTTTTCATGTATAATAAGTGTCTTTGGTATACAGCTAATTGCAAGAACGTTGTCATAAAAAAATAACAAATAAAAAAACAAATAGGAATTGATTAGAAATATTTATTTTATTTGCATGGATTCTTAAGCCCCCGAGATTGATGGGAATAACTGTTTTAGTATATACCAACAAGGTAATCTCAAAAATATCTGTGTATACTTTCAAAACAGTGAAAAAATTACATCTGTTTTGAAAAAAAAATCGAATAATTCCTAATACTCCAGTTTCACATTCGATGGAAACCGCTGTTTTTGAAGACCACAGACTCATTTGTACAGGCTTAGCCTCGTTTATAAGTCATCTATTTAAAGGCACCATTAAAAGTCCGTGGGATTGGTATTATTCAACTTGCACATTCTTTACATTACAGTTTGCTGTTGCTAATGATATGCATAAGTCAACCGTAATGTAAAGAATGTGTAAGTTGAACAATACCAATGTTTTGAAATCCCACGGACTTTTAATGATGTCGTTGAATAGCTGACTTATAAGCGAGGCTAAGCCTGTACAAATGAGTCTGTGGTCTTCAAAAACAGCGGTTTCCATCGAATGTGAAACTGGAGTATTGTTATTTTTTCATTTTTATATGAAAACGTTTTCGCAATTAGGTGTGTGAAGGCCTATATTTTAGTTATGATACAATTCTTTAAAAAAAAAGAAAAAAACTGCGAAGATTTATAGTCCAACCAAATTGTTTTTCTTGTCTTAAGCCCCTGTTACACGTAGTTTTTTTTCATGCAACTTGAGCCGCGCGCAAAAAAGTTCAAGTTGCGCGCGAGCATGTCGAACGCAGTTTCGTCGTTGCACCTTTCGGAAATTTGTTGAGAAAGTAGAAACCAAATCAACTTTTCGTGTAACTCTTACGCTTAAAAAATAAGATGCACGAAATGGTGTTACACGCTAAAAAACGCTCGTGGAACTTGAACGTTTTTGCGCGCGGCTCAAGTTGCACGAAAAAAAGACTACGTGTAACAGCGGCCTGATACGGCAATTATTATTTTGGTTCTTTTTCTTTCTTTTCTTGCTCGACTTATTATTGTTTTGTTACTTGGTTCAGTGTCTGCCTCCCTTAATGCACCCTTCTCAAAATTATCTTGGATGCGAGGCTAACATGAAACACAAAAGAAATCACACTTTTTCTCGATGGAATTCGTGGCAATTCTTTTGTGTTCCATGTAAGCTTCGCATTCAAGATAATTTTGAGAAGGGTGCATTGCTTGCTGATTCATGATTCACTCTCAGACAATAGCGAACCAATCACCGTTGCAGCAGTTTTCCAACTATGAAATTAAAATCTTGTGCCACCCACAAACCGACTACTCTATATCTGTTTTAAAGAGTACTACGAGGATTACGAAACAATTTTATTTTATTTTCCCTGGTGGTAAAAAATTGAAACAATTTATAATCATTTTCTATTTCCGCGATCAGAGTTTGAAATTCTTAGATATATATATTATAGTTCGTTGTGCTTGTGGACATAGCAACAATAACTAAAGGGAGTTCGAACCATGAATAATAAGTCTGACTACACTAATTGTCTTTCTGTCCTTTCTGTCTCCCTCCTTCTTTCCCACTCCCCCTCACACCCTCTTTCTCCATCCCTCCCTCCCTCTTTCTCCCTCCCTCCCTCTCTCCCTCCGTTGTACTTGTGGAAATAGCAACCATAACTAAAGGGAGCTGGAATCATGAATAATAAGTCTGGCTACACTAATTGTCTTTCTGTCCTTTCTGTCTCCCTCCTTCTTTCCCACTCTCCCTCACTCCCTCTTTCTCCATCCCTCCCTCCCTCTCTCTCCATCCCTCCCTCTCTCCCTCCGTTGTACTTGTGGAAATAGCAACCATAACTAAATGGAGCTGGAACCATGAATAATAAGTCTGGCTACACTAAATATCTTTCTGTCCTTTCTGTCTCCCTTCCTCTCTTCCTCCTTCTCTCTCTCTCTCTCTCTCTCTCTCTCTCTGTCTCTCTCTCTGTCTCTCTCTTTTTCCCCCTGAAGTTACCTCTTTCTGTTTCCTTCATGACACAACAGGCTTTTAAGTCTCTGGAAAAGTCTTTTAGTTGCCTCAAGCAAACACGTATGTGTGCTTTTAAACGAGAAAAAACTACTGTTTTAATTAGTGCTCCAAGCAATTTAGACTAATCCACATATGTTATCAATTCAATCACTGGTGTGAACTTTAGCCTTTTCTTCGTACTGCGTCCGCTTATCTGTAAAATTCCTTGTTAAAAAGTTGTAAGGCAATTGAATTTTGATAACCCATCGTCTACACTGGGCTTTCCATAAAGGTCATGTGGTCTGAAATGGGACAACACTGAACCAAGCTGAATGGGACTATTACTTATAGAAAACTCAAGGGAATGGTCACGTGGTGTGAAATGGGACCACATCGATACTATGGCATGTATTTGTTTATGTATATAACAAGATATACAATCATAAGCTGCTTTGTTCCAAATATTTTGAAATTTCATTAACCTTTTAAAATATACTGAAAATATACTGAATTTAGGAATTGGAATAATTGTTTTTGTTTTTTTGTATCTTTAAAGTTCAATTATAGCGATTAAGATTATTTTGCCAGCGGCGAAGTAAACCCGTCTGGTAAATGTATCTTTTCATTATTATTTCCATATTTCTGCTAATAGACAGAATGTTCCCGTACGCGTAGACAGCATGAGAATGTTCTAGACGATTAGGGCTACCATAGGTTACACGTGCGATGTAGTCGTATTTAACTTTCTCTTCTTCTTTTTCTTCTTCTTCTACTTCTTCTACTCCTACTCCTACTCCTACTCCTACTTCTACTCCTACTCCTACTCCTACTCCTACTCCTACTCCTACTCCTACTTCTACTTCTACTTCTACTTCTACTTCTACTTCTACTTCTACTTCTACTTCTACTTCTACTTCTACTTCTACTTCTACTTCTACTTCTACTTCTACTTCTACTTCTACTTCTACTTCTACTTCTACTTCTACTTCTACTTCTACTTCTACTTCTACTTCTACTTCTACTTCTACTTCTACTTCTACTTCTACTTCTACTTCTACTTCTACTTCTACTTCTACACAAGCTCTCTTGTTTTCTCTCTCCCTTCTTTATTCCTTATTCCCTCTATTTCTTCTCATCATCTATTTTACTATACCTACTCTTCCTTTAATAATCCTAAAGATCTACTCCCCGTTATAAGAAGGTCGGGTCGATAGAAGTGTTATCCATAGACGGGCGGACAATTCTTATCCAGTGGATAAATTTATTGAATAACATCCATCAGCTTATCCAATAGATAAGAATTTATCCATATTGGATAGCGCTATCCACCATTCATACAACCGGGCCCTAGTTTATAGATGCAAGATGCTCTCACGTCTCGTAACATTATATGAGGTATACATCCCTTGCAGCACGTCGGAATGCAGCTCAATTTTGGGGACAAAACCATTGGTTCCAATTCTCAAGAGATTGAAATTATTTTGTTTTGTCCTCCAAATTGAGCTGCTCTGACATTACGTGAATTCAAAGGGGTGTAATTATGCTGTTCGCTTACTTATTCCTCCCATTACACAAAAATGCCCCAGACACTGAACTAAACCTACGTCTTCTCTTCTTGCAGCCTGTCTGTGTCTTGGAATTACAGCTGTCTTTGTACACAATCCGAATAAGATTCCTCCTGAATTCTGTAATACGCAAGGTATAGACAATAGGATTCATCAACGAGTTCCCATAATGAAAAAGTTTTGTCGCATAAGTAAAGGTGATAAATCCTGAAAACGAAGCGAGTTTTTTGGAGAAAGTATTAAAAATATTCGCGATAGGAAAAGGCGTCCAACTTATTATGAAGATGGAAGTGATTATGAAAAGAGTTTTGGAGAGTTTTCTTTCCTTATCAGGTATTTTTCCATATCTTGGTTTTGCATTTGTTGACAGCCATACAGCAAAATACATCACACATGTTATCAATAGAGGAGTTGCTATAGAAGTTACCATGATGTATGTAAACGTCTTGAGGTGAACTAGACCAAAACTTGTCAAGACTCGAAGAATAGCTATCACAATTCCAAACAACCAGGCCGAAGTAATCATGACAAAATGCGCCCTTGGGAGAGTCCCTCGGTACAATAGTGGACACCAAACAGCGTAGAATCGCTCAAAGGCAATAAAAGCTAGTGTAGATACCGACGTTATCCCTAAAACAATATCTTGAAAAGCGTACACGTTATAAAGTACCATGCCATACTGTCCCTCGAACATCAACATGTATATAAACAAAGGAATCGATAGAATCCCGACGAGGCCATCTGCGATGGTCAGGTTGATAAGCAAGTATGTGCTCTGACGCTGTCTAAGTCTTGTTTTCAGAAATACAGTCAAAGTCAAAGAATTACTGAGAATAACAGTAGCGGCGACAAGCCCAAAAGCGACAGCCCAGCTGATCTTCTCGCTTTCTGATAGCAATGAATTCCCTACATTCGCCGACGACTCACTGGTCGAGTTTTCCATCTATCGTTCTCTGTAGTTTATTCTGCAAAGAAATCCAGACTACACATAAATCAATGCTAAAGATAAGGTTTCTGAAATTGCAGTTGTCAGTCTCCTTAAGTATAGAATACGGGGTTCCGCCTTTAGTTATCATATCAATATTTCGTTTAAGTGTCTCGCGTTCTTAATTACAATCGGAGCTTTTTGAGACTTCGTCTGAACCCAAAAATGTCTTGTCATCTCGTGCACCTTACTTAGTAGAAAGAATTTGTTCTTAAAAGCCAAAGAAGATTGGTTTTGACAAACTGAGAAATTTAGAGGTCATAATATCGCTAAAAGCAATTCCGGTGTCTGTGAATGCGGTAGATTTCCTTATGGTGTTCTTTTAACATTCAATCTTTGCTTTTACCTCTCAAGTGCTTTCAATATAAGGAAAGATATCCCTTTAGTGTTTTCCTAGATAAGCCATTACCATTACCATTAACTTTTGCAATTTTGATCGTATCCTTGTTTACACAAACCAGTGATATGCGGCACTCCTTAGAAGAACTCCAGTAGAAACCTTGGCTTAAAATATTGCTTTGCGTCCACACAAAGTAGTTTATTTCCTGCCTACTTGACACCGAATCAATTTTAACGGTTCTAGTTCACGGGGAATAATAAATGTGCTAACCCAAAGGTCTTTACATAGGTCTAGCCCGTGACTGTGTTTATTGCTCATATCAATGGTACTGTCAACACATCCTGTTCAAGCGCAGCTACTAATTAACAAGCTAGCCGCAGGCAAGAGTACTAATTCCAAGTGAACGCCCATATTTTTGATTGAGGAAATCTCCATTAAGCCGGCACCCTTTAAGCGACCAATCTCTATTTACCGGGCATTTTTCAAAAGCCCAAAGAGAACTCTTACAGTACTTTATACCTCTATTAAGCGGTCAACCTCAATCTATATAGCGACCAGTTACCAAAGTCCCAAAAAGTGTTTTCGCAGTAATTTATACCTGTATTTAGCGGCTGATTGTCAAAATCTCAAAGAGGGTTCTTGCAGCAATTTATACCTCTTTTCAGCGGCCAACCTCTTTTTAGCGACCACTTGACAATTTCTCTACGATGGTCGCTTAATAGAGGTTCTAATGCAGTCTGATAATGCAAGGTTCATTTAATAAATAACAATTTTTTGGCAAAAAAAAAATGGCTATTCTTACCGGTCAAAGCTGCAATTCGAGGAACATGACCAATGACGTCATGAAGTTATTTTTAGATGAATGAAAGCCAAAAGGCTCTTGTTTTTTTATTTGCATGGCGCAAGATTCCTTTAATATTCTCTAGCATGTTCTTCATTAACTTTCCAAATTCTTGAATCCAATTGGCTGATTTTGCATTGGCTTTAAGGCTTTAAATTTGTAGCAAGCAGACTACTCTAATCCAATCAAATGTCAGTCTGAGTCTGATTGCCGGGTTAAGGTCGTTAGCTTTCAACCCAGGTCAACAAAGTTGTCGCCCAATCGTTTCAATATCAGTTTAATAACCTTCACTGATTAACACGGTTTATTGGATATATAACATCAATAGTATGTTACAACTTCTCGATTGAATGGTATATTAATTCCAATGCACTATGGTCGATTAGCCTAATAAAGGCGGCAACAACAACAATTTAAGATGTATAGATAAGGGATAATATATCATGAATAACCCTTCAACTTTCAAATTTTATCGATCCCCTTGATCAACCTCTGGGCTGACGGATCTAAGTCAGGGCATTGCTAACTTACAGATGGAACCCTGAAACAACCTCTTTGCTGATCTAAGTCAGGGCATAGTATGGCTAACTCACAGATCTAACTCTGAAACAACCTCTGGGCTGATATAAGTACGTGCATGGCTAACTTACAGATCTAACGCCCTGAAACATCCTCTGGGCTGATCTAAGTCAGGGCATGGCTAACTCAATGATCGAATTCAAGGAAATTAGCGTGTTAGATTTTACGAAAAGAGGAAAAGTGGAGTATCTGGTTCTTTTGTGATATTTGTGGGTATAAAAAAACGATTCGGTGTAAAGAGAAACTTCATCAATAGCTCCTATTTATTGACAAAACTGTTACAGGTGAAACGTCTGAAAATAACCAAACCAATTTGTGCTTGATGTGAAGTTACTTTGTTGCGGATTCAGGATTTTTTTCAAGGAGAGGTGCAGGGCACAAAGTCAGCCAGAGGGGGTGCAACCCTCAAAATCAAAGAAAGAAAACATTATTTTGTATTGGGTATCTTCAAAATAGGGGGACAAAGTTGCTCCAAAGGGGGTTGCGCACCCCCTGCACCCCTCTCCTGGATCCGCCCCTGCTACAGTAACTCAAATTTACTCATTACTTTTTCCAGGGGACGAAGAGAACACAATTCTAATGTAATAAAAACAGTAAATTGTTAACAGGAATATGCAAATAAAATTAATTGACTTTCAAATCGAGGGGGTTTCAGAACAGCTATTTTGTGGGGCAGAAACAATATTGTAATAAAGAATTGATACTTATTCGTTTGTCTCTCGATTAGGGACAGTGGTATAGAAATCGCTGAAGCGTGGATGCCGACGATAAGGAAACACTCTGGGCGGAGACTCAACAATAAAATATCCAATTAGAACACAAACCGACCATCCAACCACATCGCAGATGATCCGACGAGCGGTATATAGCACCATTCAGTCTACACAATCTCCTGATGAAGACTAGCAGCCTGCAGTCGAAACGTCGCGGTTCTTTACAAATGAACCTCAATACAAACGAATAATCATCAAATCTTCAATATACGGTTTTTTTTCAAATCTAAAAAAAACTTAGAATATATTTTCTGAGCTCGTTAACTATTGAAGCTTTGAGTGGGCAGGCATACTCATCTATCAATCCGAGGTTCACGTACGGAACCGATGCCTGATTTATATATATGCATCACAAAATATCCCCAGATTAATATAAATGGATGCTATTTCTTTATTTTTGTGGCTTGTTGACCTTTAGATACATTAACTTTGATTCCCTAATAACCATGATAAACTCAGTCTGCTGGCCTTTCTAACAATACAATTGGATAAAATGGTTATTAAATCCTGCTATGACGTCATCCCCGCCGCCATTTTTTTGGGATGATTGTTCTAACTTTGTCAGATGTCAATTGTAAATTGTAAATTGACGTTATTGTTTTGGAATTTGACTTCCTGACACATTAATGATCAACATTTAGGAATAGATGTATTTAAAAACACTGCTGCCTAACTATCATATTCCTTTTATTTTGTACGTATTTGTTATTTTTCGCATGGCCGCCATGTTGGATGAACTTAACTAGAGATTTCTCTCTTGTTATGTCAACCAACATGGCCGCCAGGATTTTTTATATTTTATATTCTCTTGAAAATGACTGCAAACGAAAATATTCAATAATTTTTCACTAAACTTATAGTTTGAAATATGTTTTTATATAATTTTTTTAATATCTAACATTGATTTAGCGGGAAATGCATATAAAAGTATATAAAACATCAATTATGAGCATGAAAAACTGAACGAATTCAGCAAACACATTATAGGAAAAGATAAGTAGGCTTATTGAGAAGCCACTTCGGCATTCTTTAGAGCTTATATTTTTATTGTAGTTAGAAATGCTTATCCGATCAGGATTTTTTTTAAATGAGCCTAGCTGTTCAACAGCCATTCATTTCCTGGATTCAAATGATTTGCTGAGAGACCCTAAGTGGCCTAATCCTTGTAGGTCAGTACTTCAAGAAAATTATAAACAAATGCAACGAAAATCTTAAGAGATTTTATGTTTTTGTCTCGTTTAAAATATCATAGATAACTGCATAGAAAATAGCTGTCAAGTGTGTCGTAGTAGTAGAGTGCTTGATGGTTCTTTCCTACTGCTTCGAGCGAGAGTTTTTATCCGGCCTTTTTTCCAAATTCGTTAGCGTCGGCCGCAAATGTGCGTCTACTAGACTGACGTACTGACGTTTACTACTGACTAATCACTCCATAGTGTTCGAAGAAAATAAATCACGTTTAATGGTGTCCTAGTATACTTTCAGAGACGTTTTACTGTTCCCGTATGCAAAACCAACAGATATATAAGAACAGCTTCATGATTGTGGTTGTCGACTCGAAAGTTTTAACTCTTCGACAACCACACACACAACCTTACATTATCTTCTTGTAATGTATATTGAACTTGTAAATTCAGATGTAATATATATATTTTTTTTTCCTTCATGTTATAACTTTATGTAATATTTAAAAATGTGTGTAAATAAATAAAAGTCTAAAATTGCAAGCGCATTGAATTATGATAAATCTAATTAATTCATAAAGACTTTAAGTGTAGATATTTATATATTTAAATATTATTATTCAAGTTGTCATATTTTATGGTTTATTGTAATTGTATTACGCAATTCAGCTTTAGTGGCTGCATATGTAGATTTTAATAAAGCATCTATCTATCTAAAGCGTTAGTTCTTTTACGTATTCGACCTATTTCATAACTCTGATTGACCATTTTGAGACAAATTTCTTTCATTTTGAACTTACCTTTCCTGTATGAAACTGCTGCATTTAAATTACTAAATTTGTTGGGAAAAAATGAAATTTGACGGGAGCTTGTTTTTTCGTTTTGAAGCTTGTAGGGCATCTTTCAGCTTAAACTATGTTTCAGATCTTGAGTCGCGAAATTGGCATATTCAGTGTTCTTATCAGGGTCAGAGCTGATTGTCTAAAATAATTAAATTGGTATTGCAAAACATCTGTACAATTTACAGACAATCGATTAGTTTTTTCTTTTGCCCTCGTCTGGAATCCTATCAGATTTAAAGTTATTTCACTCGTTTTCAACTCAATATTGACAATATTAGATACCACAAGGAACCGCAAGAGTGAAGTATTGGCGTCATGAATTTCGGTTTCTCAGCTACTTTTTTCTTTCATTTCTTTGTTTGTTTGGTTTGGTTTGGTTTTAATTGGTTTGGTTTTTTTTTTGGTCCTTGTCATTGGTTTTGGGGCTTTTAATGCATTATTTTTTTATTTTGTTATTAACTTTCCTTTTCTTCAGTTGTTAGTTTTTCCTTTCCTTTCCTTTCCTTTCCTTTCCTTTCCTTTCTTTTCTTTGCTTCCTTCTTTCTCAGTAAAACATATATAAGCTATCTATGTTAAGAAGATAAGTTAATTCTTTATCATTTATTCTAGACAACATGTGTTAATTCAGATTTACTAAGCCATTCCACATTGCACACCCGGCTAAAGTCACGTTCTACGTTTCCAGATTAAACGAAAAAAGACCTACAAACTATAAATAAGTATCCAAATTAGTTTATCGTAAATTCTAGTAGTATTTCTAATTAAGTCGCGTTCTCCTTAATATATAAGAGTACCAATCTGTTGGAAAAGGAACGAGACCACGCGTCGACGACAACACGTGGAAGTCCAATTAAACTGTCGGCATACAGTATATTAGGCGAAGAATGCAAGCTAAATAACTGATATGAGATAAATCATGGAAAATTTTGATAAAACTCGAACTGTTGGATATTTTTTTTTACACCGGAAGAAAAGAAAAATTTGATATTTGTCCATACCTTATTTGGTAATACATTATATGACGTCATAGGTGGTTTACATATGCTAAATATTTTACTACTCATTTATTTTATTGACTTGGTTAAACTAAAATATTGAGCTTCCAAAAGCTGGTATTATGATAAATAATTTGACAGGTTGGTAAATGGAATCTGATAAATAGCTTCAAGATGAGAAAAGATCGAGCACAATAGCCTTCATAACTAGGATCCAATAGATCTTTGAATAAACAAAAAAAAATGAATAAAAAAGAAATAAAGAAAAGACGAAAGGGAAGAACGAAAGGAGGAAACACAGAAAGAAAGAAAGAAAGAAAGAAAGAAAGAAAGAAAGAAAGAAAGAAAGAAAGGAAGAGAGAAATGGAAAAAGCGAAAGAAAAAAGAAAAAGAAAAAAAGAAAGAACGAAGGAACAACGATTGATCGAATTGAAAGAACGAACGAACGAACGAACGCACGCACGCACGCACGAACGAACGAACGAATTAAGAAAAGCAGTAGGCAAGAAAGAAAGATAACAAAAACAGAATGTATACTCAAAAAAACACTTTACAAAATATCACAAGTCGAGCGAAAAGATAACAGCAAGCTTACCTTCGGACTGCCAATAATTCCCCTTAATGGCCGTAAACACAATTGAAGATAAGGTCACAACCTCCAATCATATATTTCTCTTTATATACAGAAAAGTCGAAGAAGCAAAGTTTGATCTCATAAGATTAACACAACAGGTTTATTAACAACGTAAGAACTTAAGTAAAATGAATTGCTTTAGGCGTTAATGGTCTTTGTTTTCTACTAATCCTTTAGTTAGGATAATTTCGTAAATTTTTCTTTAAATTGTTTTTCAAAAGATAGTAAGATCAGAACTAAATAAGACGAACCATGTGATTTTCTTTGGCGTTATTGCTTAAGTCTGCCGGATGGCTCCTTATTGGTTGGAGTTTAAAGATACAAACGAGCCGCCATGGATGAAGGGAAAAACGTTTCTAAAGTTCTCTTTCATCACTTCAAACATTGAATAAAGTAAGTAGGTAAAAAAGAAAGATTTATACACTTATATGATTTAAAAACAGGTGTAATTGTTTCACTGTTTTGAAGGTATAGACGGATATTTTTGACAGTTATTCTCATCAATCTTGAGGACTTTAGAATCTGAATTAAAAATATTATTACTGATTAATTTCTATCCGACTTGTTATTTTGTTATTCTTTATTTTCATATGACAACGTCCTTACAATTAGGTGTAGATATAGAAAGAAAGAAAGAAAGAAAGAAAGAAAGAAAGAAAGAAAGAAAGAAAGAAAGAAAGAAAGAAAGAAATTAATAACTGCGAAGTAAAGCATAAAGCAAATCTAATTTACTGAAAGGGGTCAAACCTAATCAAAAGAAAAAGTAAAGCATAGCATAGATAAGGAAAGGAAAGGAAAGGAAAGGTTAGTAAAAGGAAAGAAACTGATAGCAAAGAAAGAAAAGGAAAGCACAGCAAAGGAAGTAAAGGAAGACAAATATGTATAACCGGAATGAAATGGAATGGAGATAAATTAAAGCACAAATGGTTCAATACCCCACGGAAGCTGTTATTGTCCACAATAATTGTTATTATTTCGCTCAGTGTCTAATCTTCTCAAGACGGGTTCAACTAATGGCTTCATAACAGCTCCAGGCTAAAAGCATTCTACAAGGATTCTGCATGACTTCCACTGTTCATCTTATCATCAACTTTCCACTGATCTTCTTAAGGTACCAGAAAAGGGATTTTCGGGGGAGGGTTGTCTATGAGAATTTCGATTTTTTCCTCGAACCAAATGATCGACCTGACTAAAGGTCTTACGGGTTCGAACGCTTTTTTTGGTTCGACGTTTTTTTGTGGGTGGGTGGCCCTTAAACCACTCTTAAGAAAATCCTGGATCCGCTACTAATATTTGGTTAATTTTGAGGACATTTAAAGGCAAGGAGAGGAAAAGCGACTCAAATAAGGGGAAGAAAAAAAAACCAGGGGAGTTCAAAATCCTATTTTTTGTTTATTCGTTTAAATACATCCTGCACTTAGCTAGGCTGATGGCTTGTTTTCTAGACAGTTCGAATTTTATACCGAGCCTTTGCATCAAGTGGTGAGTCAGGATGTTGCAATATATAGTGTTCCCTAGTGCTGATCATTTAATGCAAATGGTCGACATTTTTATTCACCGTTTTCTATACATCAGTTCACTTGTCAAATACAAAGCATTCAATCACGGCTTCAAGGATTACTCAAATTTGAACCTTGCAACCTCGACTGAATGCTTTGTGTTTAATCATTGAACGATGTATGGAAAGTGGTGATCGAATAAATGTTTTGTGTCACGCAATAAATGTTTTGTGTCACGCAATAAATGTTTTTTTGTCATGCTTAACTGCGCATGTTCGATCATTGTTCGACAATTGTTTGGTGCTAGTCAAGTGTCACCCAAGCTACACCTACATCATTCAAAAGACACTAGAGAATACGTTTGCGCATGCGTGCCTTTCACGCAGTTTCAGCGCGTTTTTCAAGAGTATACAACAAGTTTCGTGAATATACTTTTGTGAGACCAAAATACTGTATTATAAAGACGATATGAAAGAATTAACCTTAAGTTTCAAGAACTGACTTTAAGTTTTTGCATTTTGTAAAATCCATTTGTCAAGAATGTTTGAAAATAAAATTTGCATATTTTTACAATAGCACGAAGACGTTTTGACAAATATGCAAACAGACTTATAGCATGCGCAGACGTTTTTCACGCGTGTCAATTCAACCTTTTTTTATTGTTATATTTTTATTTCAACCTCTTTATTATTCAAACATAAATTGTATCCTCAACCATAAATTGACATTTATTTTGCCAAGCTTTCGGGCTTAATTGCCCATCCTCAGGGCTAAATGTAACAAACAACGACAGTTACAATCAACTGCTTAACTCACGCTCATCGCGCAATCAAGCATTTTTAAGCGCTCACGAGTATAACATTTATTATTGCTTGCCTTTACTGCGCATGCTCAAGTTGTGTGTGATATAAAATGGACACCCATGTCATTGCAATTGAACTATCTGTTTCTTATCTTGATGTAAACAAGACGCTGGTGGCAGCGTGCACTGGGTTACCTGAACCGGGTGGGACCAGGGACAGGGGGGTGGGCAGGGGGGTGGGCAGGGTCCTAGGATACACTTGACCCACCCTGTGTGGAAAAGGAGTGATCAATTATAAAATAAGCTAACTGTAATTTGTTTTTTTATACTTCTGATGTATCGTACTATCGAGGCCCTCGATTTCTTTTTTCGTTTTTCAAAAGACAGTGAGAGACTGCCTACTATAAATGTGCAGTGAAAGCCATTTTGGAAAAAAAGTTAAATCAAAAATTAAATCATCGAAAATTTCCATTTTGGTGAAGTCCAACTTCCATATCCTTCCGATTTCAGTCCGAGTTTTATCATACGTAATTAAGACGCAGACAGACAGTCGGCAAAGCGAGCTGACGGAGACACGTTTGCTTGAGGTCAGCATTGTTTGTTTACTACATGAATCCTTCGTTTAGAACGGTAAGACGAGCAAATAATTGCTCAAAACTACCCTCAGAATTGTTTTACATTTTATAATTTTCTATGTTCGTATATATTTGTAAATCAATCGACATTTCGTAAATGTTTAACGAGTGAGCCGTGAGTTGAATGACTTTATAAGAGATCGATCTGAGGGTCAAAATGCATGCGTTCGATTTAACAATATTTCTCATTACTCTTCAGTTCTTAATATCAAAATGAAAGCCCGAATAAACTTTTTTGTACCTCATGTTTATTTGTAGTAGTCTTGTTGAGTCAAACCATTAAATAAAGCATCCGAAAATCGGGTCGGTAAAACTCGAATGAAGTCAGGATGTCTTTCTCCTCCCCAGTACTCTTCCCCTCGCGAGGGCCTGCTACGAAGGCTAGTTTGAATTACCTTGGGGTGCGTAGAAATTCTTTAAGACAAGAATTAAATATTGGCCATGGCTAGCGTTTTCCTTTTTTACTGATACTACAGATAATACAGCTTTAAATAGCTGAGTCAAAGCACGAGCAGTTTATCAAATCTAGCCATTTGCAATGAGCAATGAAAATTCTTCAGAGTTCCTGGTTCGATTAGAATTATCCTTGTTTACGAATAAATTAAAAATTCTGACTCGGCTCACTCTTTAATTACAGCAGTCAACGAAATAGAGCATGCGTAGACATTAATTTATGTCACGTGATAAGCTAGCTTCGCCCTCTCTTAATTAGTTGTCAACGTAGTGACATTGATTGACAGCTGACACATGCTAATTGATCTGACTATAGACAGCAACCCTGTAGCAGATGCTCGCTAAGGCCTCTTGGTTAAAGTTCTGAAGACCCCTGGATACTTTTGCGCAACTTTGCCATTATGTCGCGAAGGAATCAGAAAGAAAGAAAAAAAAAACCAAAGGTATTTATGACTGGGCTACCACATGTAACCCAGTAAAAAAAAAACGAAGGGATTTTGCGACTGGTTTACCACAGGTAACCCAGTAATAAGTTTATTCTTGCTGTTGTGTGACGTGATACCCAAGTCACGCCTACAGCGTGTCCTCGACTTGATTTCTTCTTACTGGTCGATTCCTCCGGAAATGATTCGTATCTCTTGAACAACATTTCCCACGAAGTATCCTCACAAGTTCATTTTTAAATTCTGGCATTCGTATCAAATACACCATGAAGTTAATAATCGAGTTCAGGAAAAGAATCGCGTAAGATGCTCTTTTCGTAATTTTTTCGTCGCCACAGTAACTGCCTTTGCTAAGACTGACTGATATTAGTATAGGCAGCCAAGTTAGAATCGATATAACTGTTATTATAAACAGCGTCTTGGCGAGTTTGTTGTTTTCTTTAATGGTCCTCACATTTTGAAAATTTAAATCCTTAAAAAATCGTATTTTTATCCAAAGAGAAAGGTAACTGATCGAGATGATTGCTAGGGATATCCCACTACAGATAACTGAGATTGTTTTTACGATTACACTTGCTTTGTTCATGCCGTAATTTGAGGCGGATTTTTTCCAAACTCTCATGCGAAAAGCGACAAAAATAAAAGCAGAAATAACCCCGACTAAACACCAAATAAAAGTTATAACTGCAAGGTATTTCTTTTTGGATAAAAACCTATGTCTTAGAGGTTTAAATGTGGCGTAAACTCTTTCCAATGCAATTGCTGTCATGAAAAAAAGGCTTCCAAAAAGTGGAATAGGAACAGCGAGAGTGTGGAAGCTTTTCAGGTAGTGAGAGTCGATGATATTGGCTGGCAGAAAAAGAAAAGCGCTTATTCCAACTAGAAAGTCAGCAATTGTCAAGTTGATGAGAAGATAAGTTGATCTCTTGATGAGGAAGGTACGTTTGTGGAAAACTAAAAGTGCAAACGCGTTCACAACAAAGATTACGATCGATTCGATTCCGAACACCATCAAAAACAATACAAGCTTCCAAAGTTCGGTTAGTTTATCATCGCATCGTGTGGCTAGACCTGTGGTACTATTCATGTTTCCAGAACGTCTTAGCCTGGCTATCATGTACTGTCTTTTTTGTTCTTCTTCTTCTTCTTCTTCTTCTTCTTCTATTTCACGTTCTCCTCTTTCTCTTCTTTTTCTTCTAATGATAATGCGCCCACCTTCCTGGGATACCAGCGGCCACGTAGGGCTCCGTGAAAGAACTACCCAGCGAAGTCAAATAACGCTACTTTACCGTTACCTTTTGCTTTCTTTTCTAAGCAGTAAGGAACTAGCTGTTTCTGATTTAACACTGTTCAAGCGTCCGTGTTTTCTGCCTTCTCCTTTAGACCTTTGTCACCTTAGTATATCACATATATATGATCTCATATTATGAGGTGCTAAAAGAAAAATGGAGTATTTACACTAAAACAACTTCATTATTAAACATGTCAGTCAACAGTAGTTGTTAATACATTATTGTCAGTAAACAGCAGAAAAAAATACGAAACACCTGCTTCACTGAGGTCAACTTTGTAATACTGACAGATTTATGGAAAGTTTAAGGAGAGTTGACTTATTTTACTTGAACTTCCCACTGATGTCGTGTATGGTATTAAATCTGTCACAACGTTCAAACAATGTCAGTAGTTCTTTTTTATGAATTTTAGGCAATTCGTGTGAAATTAGTTAATTTTTTTTCACGCCAACGTGCACACTACTGAGTATAAAAACATAAACATTGAATGTAACTAAATAAAGGCAGTTAATAAGGCTCAGAAAACAAGTAAACAAACCTGAAAATCAATAACCCAGAGCAAAGACAAGATATAATAATTAAATTACAAAAACAAAGCTACAAAAATAAAAATTGAAATAAATGACAAAGATGATCAAAAAATACTTTTATCAACATTGAAAATCAATTTTATTGACGTTTTACGATTTCTCCATCCATGATTGACTAGAAGAGCAAAATTATTGAAGTGTTAAAATTGTGTTTACTTATCTTTCAAAAATGAACGTCTCTAGTTTCATCATGTTATATTTAAGATATTAATCTATAGGGATGTTTTTCCCGCTAAAAAATTATCAGTGATATCAGTGTTATTTTATCTATCGACCAGAGAATATAACTTTGCCGTCAAACATCACTCGCCTATTCCCTGAAAACAAAAAATAAACGTTCTCCTTTACTATAACAATCAAGAACTCAAAGTTTCCATGTGAATTGACGGGAAAGTAAGAGAGCAGTTAAAGGTGAACCGTTTTGATCACCATGGGCAACGAGGACTCAAAAGCACGTGACCGCCACGTAGTTTTTGAATTTCATTCCTAATGTGCGTCGCATAACCTGATACTGAAGGAAAAAGGAAGCGAATCTTTCTCCTTATCTCATAGGTATGACCCCATTGAGGTATGATTTTGTACACCTTTGGAGAAATCAATGTAATAAGCTACGAATGCATATTGCAAGTCCCACAAGGGGTACAAGATGCAAAACCAAAAAAAATCAAGAATTTTTTTTTTAATAAACCCAAAAGAAACAATTACAAGGATAACAATAATCTTCCTTCCTGAACAAGGCGTTACTTACAATGACGTTATGTTTTATAATAGATCTTTCACTCACCTCAACAAGGCATCCATAGAGCTCAGTCCTCAGACAAATACGACCGCGCCATGAGGAGGGCTGGATACGAATGAAGCGAGCGTGAATGGCCGGGTTGATATCCTGGGAAACCACAGACTTTGCATCATAATTACCAAGGAATGTCTGTGCCGGAGAACAAAGAAAAATGACAATTTAATTTTTTTAAGTGTTCTTGCTTTATGGGAATTACAAGGGGGTTGTAGCGGCACCGTATTGACTGGCCTATCGCCTCAGGGGTCTTAGGTTCGATTCCAGGACTCGGCATCAGATGTGAGTAGAGTTTGTTTGTTCTCTCCCTTGATTCTAGGTTTTTTTTCCTGGTTCTAGTTTTTCTCCCTCCGCAAATACTAACTGCAAGCTAAATTCCAATTCCATCTGTGAGTTAGCCGTGCCCTGACTTAGATCAGGCCAGAGGTTGTTTCAGGGTTCGATCTGTGAGTTAGCCTTGCCCTGACTTAGATCAGCCCAGAGGTTGTTTCAGGGTTCCATCTGTGAGTTAGCCATGCCCTGACTTAGATCAGCCCAGAGGTTGTTTCAGGGTTCGATCTGTGAGTTAGCCGTGCCCTGACTTAGATCAGCCCAGAGGTTGTTTCAGGGTTCGATCTGTGAGTTAGCCGTGCCCTGACTTAGATCAGCCCAGAGGTTGTTTCAGGGTTCCATCTGTGAGTTAGCCATGCCCTGACTTAGATCAGTCCAGAGGTTGTTTCAGGGTTTGATCTGTGAGTTAGTCATGCCCTGACTTAGATCAGCCCAGAGGTTGTTTCAGGGTTTGATCTGTGAGTTAGCCGTGCCCTGACTTAGATCAACCCAGAGGTTGTTTCAGGGTTTGATCTGTGAGTTAGCCGTGCCCTGACTTAGATCAGCCCAGAGGTTGTTTCAGGGTTCCATCTGTGAGTTAGCCATGCCCTGACTTAGATCAGCCCAGAGGTTGTTTCAGGGTTTGATCTGTGAGTTAGCCATGCCCTGACTTAGATCAGCCCAGAGGTTGTTTCAGGGTTCCATCTGTGAGTTAGCCATGCCCTGTCTTTGATCAGCCCAGAGATTCTATAATTTAAGGGTATCGATTTGAAGGTTTCTCACTGCTTACCTTGAGTCGTCCTTCTGTTTCATACTTCACCCAGTGAGACTCCGATACACTGTACGACAAGGTATAGCTCTTCACCCAACCTGACCCACTCCCCTGTAGGGCAATCTTTGTCACTGTCTTGGTAATACGTAGATCAATCTGTAGCCATTGGTCAGTATTGTTAGCCGCGGTACACCAGGCGTAGTTGTTTAATTTGGTGCGTACAGACGACTGAATGTAGGCCCGTGTTTAGCATCAAGACTTGATGATGCGTCTAGTTCACTATCACGTATTCGTCCATCCTCTAGACCAAGTGGATTCCTGCAGAAATAGGCTTTCACGGGCAAAAAAAAAAAAATACGTGATTACAAACACATTTATTATACTTTAACAGCTAAATCTCCCATTGACACTTTCGTCTCCTATGAGGGTGTCTCGTACCCAGGCTCTGTGAGCTCGAGTGAGCACACGGGCTTGTTTAAATTTTTATTGATAGCATTAAAATATGGTTTCTTGTCGATATATTTCTTACTATCGTGGCATCCATACACCTCGACTCTCATTGCAGCAGCGTCGTGCCAGGTTTTGGGCAGGAATCTCACGTAACGAGCTTGGAAAGGGCTGAACAACTTGTGAATGACGATGGAGTTCCGGTCAGCGTTCCCTGAGAATACCTAAAGAAAAGACGTTAAAAATTTACAAACTCGCTTCCTTAACTAATTCTTTCTAGTATATATGCAAGACTATAAAACCATTACCCGTATTTGTCCTTCTTGGTGTCTGTGTAGATCCCAATGCTTCCCGTCCAAGCCGTACGATAAACGGTAACTCGTTATCCACTGGTCAGCGTCCTTTTACAAAGAGAAAATAAAAAACGGCAATCAAGTCATAAATATATAAATTTACAATAATAGTAATAATAATAATAATAATAATAATAATGATAATAATACTGAATGATGATGATGATGATGATGATGATGATGATGATGATGATGATGATGATGGTGGGGGTGATGGTGATGGTGGGGGTGATGATGATGATGATGATGATGATGGTGGTGGTGGGTGTGGTGGTGGTTGTGATGATGATGATGATGGTGGTGATGATGATGATGATGATGATAATGATAATAATCTTTATTGAGGAATGGATTGGTACCTGGTTTCCCTGTGTAGCGATCTTCGTGATCATCGTTTCACGTGGCAGATGAATCTGTAGCCATTGATTGGCTTTACTATTTGGACACCAGGCTCCCTCAGAATTTAATCGGGTGTGGTTTGTTGAACATTTGGCGTTTTTAACAGACGAAGCAGTGATGGCATCTGAATCGACTCGACCATCTTCTAGTCCTACTGGAGTACTGCATATGCGATCTATCAATATTGGGAAACGTTAGACCAAAATGATATCTAATACTTGGTTTCACAAGTCGTCATTTTCTATCTCATGCAGAATGTTCATCAGCTGAATCACAAGCTCTCAAAAGAATTCTTTCTGACTGACAGCACATGGTGGTCAGTGTTTGGAGCGAATAATAAGATTAAAAGACTTTTATCAGTTGATTAAAGCTGATCAATAAAATAAAATGTTTTCCCCAATCCTTTGTATGTGATTATGAACAATATATATTGTATTTGTTAAAAAGACACACGAGAGCTTAATAGCATTTTAAGATGTATAATGCATGGTACGACTTTTTTTCTGTCGGTTTTAGTTTTGAATTCCCTTTCAAACTTTTTACGAGTCTTTTGTAGATTTTTTTTCTGATCTCAAAAATCTGAAACCGATGTCATGAATCTGAAAACTTGACAAATCTGACAATGTTGAGAAAAACAGAGTAATTTTCTTTATAAAACACAGTGATTAACAAGGCCGAGGTTTGCAAGGCAGACTAAAAAATTAAACATCTTTACCTTCTTGGCATCCGTAGATCTCTACTCTCATTCCAATCCCATGTTTTGACCACGTGATTGGTAGAAAACGAACGTACCGTGCGTAAACAGCTGGCAAGATTTGATGTTTTACTATAAAAATGTAACCATGGTTGCCCTGATAAATCTATGTAGAAAAAAAGCGTCACCAAAGTATGCTTAATGCGTGCTTAATGTATCAGAGTTTACCCCATAAGGGGAAAGGTCGAAACAATGGTCCAAAATAGGCACCCGATTGTATTGATTTAGATGGAGGGTATCCCCGGGTGGGTATCATTAAATATCATTAGAGAGTTTTAGATTTGACTACGAGTACGACTACAACCACTAGATTATTTATTTTAGTATGCTACTACAAACTTGTAGTTGACCTTGCATTGGTTCAACTGTTGTTTTAGAGATGTGTTGTGCCAAAAATAGGACGAAAACGAGTTTGAAGTCGAAAATGTTTAAAGACAAAATATCGTAATCGTACTCGAACTCGTACTCGGAGTCAAATCTAAAGCTCTCTAATGATCGCCTCCATGCACCTGTTGATCTATTGAAATACTTAACTTGATATTATTGGGTGTCCGTAGTGACTATATCTATACACAAATACTTGTAACTTTTTGTTTTGTTTTAGATATCTCTAACTAAAGTTAATAAGGAAGAAAGTTATTACTTAGTTGTTCACCTTTTCGGCTCCATTTTCTTTGATTGTAGCCCAGTGTAACGCATCAATACTGTGAGCCAGTTTGTACGAGCTTGCCCAGTAACTGTCACAGCGACCTTGAGAAGCTACAGCGGTGATCTTCTTGATCGTTCTCAAGTCAATTTGAAGCCACTGCTTCGTGTTATGAGAGTTTTATATCCATCCTCTATTAGCAGCATTTAATATGCGAGCATGATGAGGAGGATATCCCCCATGTACAGATGATGCTGACATTTCACTGTTGTAAACCCTTCCATCCTGGACACCAAGTGGTTCGAAACAATCTTCTGTATGTTAAAGGAACTTAATGAATGGAAAATGGAATGGAAATCTGTTTCTTTTTATAGATCGACATTATTAAATTGTAATCGCCTTTGCCTTTCGGTTAGACTTTCAAGTGGCTCGTATGACCACTTTAAATGGCGGTCCCATCTCTCCACACTTTATCACTAACCAATATCGGAATGACGTAAAAGAGCCACTGAAGACGTAAAGAAACCCTGGTAGTGACCACCCTCAGTGCCTACACCTCATACTAACCACCTCTCATGATTGTAAAGCGCCTTTGATTATATCCATATAGAGAGGGCGCTATATAAATCATAAATCATTATCATTTAATTTTAAGTATTGAATGGGAAGGGAATAGAACATTGGTGGAGTGTGGTCATGGGTTCGAACCCCCTCTACTGTGTTTAGATGTCTTTCTCCGGGTTCTCTGGTTTTTCTTCCTCAGCAAAAATCTACATTCCCATTCGATTTGGCATCGAAAGTTTTTATAATAAAAACTGACTAGCCAAGCAAGAAGCTGGGCAATCACTCCCTGCTCTTCGAGGACTGAAATCAATCAAGGTTTGATCTGTCAGTTAGCCATGTTTGACTTTGTTCAGCCCAGAGGTTGTTTCAGGGTTTGATTTGTAAATTAGCCATGCAATGACTTTGATCAGACCGGAGCCAGAGATTGTTTCAGGGTATCGATTTGAAGCTTTTTAGATTAACAATTTGGGAATTATTTGACCAACTGTTTACCTTGTCTGCAACCGTATAGCTCTACTCGCATGCAGAAAGAGTTTTGACGACCCACTGGCCAGAAACGGATATACCGAGCGATGATATTATGTTTCAGTGTGATGGTTTGGATCTGATTCTTGTAACTATTACCTGCATAGTCCTAAGAGAAAAAAAATTATTAAAAAAAACACATGAATAATTCATATAAGCCTAATAGTTTTAATGGACTACTTCGACCATTGCCAGAAATATGGGACATGAGCCTGCTCACACATGCGCAATGATGCGTTTCAGCTTACAAAATAGCCGCCGAGTCTTATAGGAAATGTATGGGGAATATAGAGCTTCCTCTATTTACGGCGAATAGGGTTTTATTTCCTCTGAGCTCCACATCGCGACAAACAACCCACCCTACAAGCTACTAAATAAGCCTAAAATGATCATTGAATCATGCGACATATTGGTTCCCGGACTACTTGCCTTCGAAAGGCTTCGAAAGCTCTAGATTCCATACATCGTCTATAAACCTGGCCACACTTGACCCCAAAATCGTCTTATTTGAGCTCGAAAAAATTTAAAAGTAAAAGAGCTCCACCTCGATATCACCAAACGAGTGTTTAATAAATCCAAAACCGCTCAAAATAGACAGCATGCCTTTAGAATGTAGGTTCCCAAGAAGCTTGAAGTTAGGTTAAATTTTAAGCGATTCGACGCGTTGTTAGCTCGTAGTTTTCAGTTAAAAATGACAAGAAACCAGAGAACTGCTCCAAACAGCTTCAAAACCCCCTAAATATCGCCATTTTGTTTTTACAAGCTCCTATTGACTGCTGAGATACAAAAAGGAAGCTTAAAGTAACGATTTACGTTTGAAACTTGTTTCTTGTCCTTCATGGGCTTCCTGTGGTGAGGCTTATCAACAGAAAAATAATAGTTGTTCTTTTGATTGTCAAGTAACTATTTTTTGGTAAGAATTGTTTTACTAACATCATAGTTGAATATAAATATGTGCTTGGAAACCATGTAGTTATATTTTTCCTCTAGAAAACCACTTCATTTTCATTCATGCGTAACACCGCTGACAATGTCCAATATTTCTGGCAATGGACGATAAGGCGGCCATTTCCATACAAATCTTCGTTACACTTATTATATGACATCGATTGAAATTAACGTTTCACCCCTAGATAACTTGACAAGAGATGAATTAAGAAGATGGACATGAAAGAAACAAATAAACGAAACTCTCTCGAAAATAGATCTATTTTATCCGACGTTTTTGTTTTCTTTTGCCCCTTGGACGCCCCATGCCTTGCGATTCAAGATGTGAAAATTATGACTGATACTAGGTAGAAAAATGAAATGCTTGTCACCTAACCAGCATGATAGGTGCAGAGAAACCCAGGCATCTCTTACACGGTTCTTTTCATTAATTCAGATTCAAGATGGCCGCCGCATCGTCGGAGTAGTCCATTGGAGCGCCCATACACGTCACGTGCATGGACAATTATACCCGATAAAGTCCTCTTCATATTCAAGTGACCTTTATTTAAAGACGCATGTCTGTTCATACAAAGAATGTTAATGATTTTACCAAACTATGCCTGCGCGTTTTGTCAGCATATTTTTCAGTGCTGATGTAAATAGAGCTTTTAAGTGTGACGTCAATCGAATGAAAAAACGACTTCCGGGTCCAAAACGAAAAGCAGTTTATAGATCTTTCTTACTTTTTCTTCATGACAGGATTTGTTGTCCAAAGATCTAATTATTTCAGGTGGAGTTTAAATCATTGAGAATATTTTTCGCTTTATCTTAGCGTTTTTGTGAACGGACATATATATACGTCACAAATTATATTAACTGCCTTAATTGATCCACAATACATTTAAAGCTTGGTATGTAACATGCAACAATTCATTCACCAACCGTTTTTGAAATAGCTGTATATGACTTAATTCAACCCCTTCCCTCATTCATAAATTCTTACTTTTTTAGTCGAACATGGCTCATAATTAAACACCCAGTGAATCCCATCGATACTGTATTCAAGACGATAATGTGTCACCCAGTTGTCTCTATCTTTCATTCCTTGTGTAGCAACCTTGGTTATTATCTTCACTGCACCAATGTCAATTTGCAGATACTGATCTGCTTTTGAGCTTGCACACCAAACTTTATCAGAGTTCAGTCTGCCTTTTATGGCCGGCCAGGATGACTCAGCAAACGATGCTGTGATGGCAGTATCAGGAATTCGTTTATCTTCTAAGCCAAGAGGGACTGAGCAGCTCTCAACTAAAACAGAATTTGACTCTTTGATTATTAAGACCAAAATATAGAAAATGAGAGACAATGGCTACTACTTCGACGATAGCGGCCATCTTAGAAGGGAGCAAATATACAGAGCTTCATTACAGTAATAGCGTTGATTAACATTAATAATTTTACACAAGACAATTTGACAAGAGATGAATTAAAAAGATCGACATGAAAGAAATAGAGAATATCACATGTTAAGAGCCTGATATCGTTTTTATTCACGAGTTTCCCGTCATATCGCGAACAAGCGAGTCCGCGAGCGAGTGAGCGATATGATACGGAAAACGAGTGAATAAAAATGATATCAGCTCTTAACATGTAATACTTTGTTTATTACACATTAAGGGTCGATTATATATTATTATATATCGCGAGATTTTATTAGACAGTTTGCCGTGAAGTGATATCGTATCACTTCACTGATATGGTTTTTATTCACGGCTTTATTTCACGGATATCGACCCTAAATGTGTAATAAAGACAGGTATTACGAAACTGTGTATATTATCCGTCATCTTTGCTGCCCCTGGTCGCCCAATAATGCATTGCGATTCAAGATGTAAAAATAATGTCTGATACTATGTAGAAAAAGGAAGTGCTTGTCACTTTATCAACATGATAAGCCCAGAGAAAGCTGGGATGTTTTTCTTCATCAGATCCTACGTATATTCCCTGCATTTCGCACACGGTCCTCTTCATTAATTCAGATTCAAGATGGCCGCCGTATCACCGAAGTAGTCCATTATCGTATTGCGTATGAAGCTTACCGTTTCTACAGCCATAGAGTTCTACTCTCATAGAGGCGTGGCCATGAGCAGTAGTGACAACAAATCTGACGTAACGTGCGTAGATTGGTGGTTTAAGGGTGTTGGTTGCTATGGTATCACGATCACTGTTGCCGCTGAAATGCTAAACAATAACCAGGATTAAAATTCATTTTACTAACTTTGTCGCATCTGCTTAGTTAAGAATATTCAGCCAACCTCTAAAACGCTCAAACTGGGCTGAAGTACTAATGTTATTGTGCTCTTTCTGAATATGCCAACGGTTTTGTCAGCAGAGCTAGTTTTTTGTGCATTTGTGTCACGTGACCAGGTCCTGCAAAGGACCTAATATAAATGTGAATAAATGATTCTAAGTAAGAGTTCAAGAAATGGTTCCAACATTTAAAAAGTGCGACAAAATCTTTATGAATATGAATTGAAACTATTGTTGTAAATATCAGTTATGTTTGTGATTTGATGCAATGACCTCACCACAACATTACTCTTGAAATCCTTGTACTTTGCCCAATGAATACCATCAATACTGTACTCAAGGTGAAAATTCTTAACCCACTGGTCAGCGTCCTGTCTTCCTTGTGTACCAACCTTCGTTACAATGGAGACGTCTCCTAAGTCTAACTGTAACCAACCACTGTTGCTGCTCTTTGATGACCACGCCCCATGACCGTTCTCGTCTTTCCTGGTGCCCAGTCTTCCCCGACGTGCAGCATGTTTTAGGCTGGCGTTTGATGATGCTGTGATCTGATCATCAGTGATACGCCCGTCTTCCATACCAAGAGGAAGGCGACAACGAGCTGATTGAACAGTAACAGTAATCAATTTACTAGCGTTTGTTTCATTTTTCATTTTTTTTTCAGAATCAGACAAGGCAAACAGAGAGAGTCAAAAGTTCTGTAAAAGACTAGTTTTAAGGAAGCACGGGTAGCGTAGGGGTCGTATGTGAGTAGAGTTGTTTGTAAGTGGTTCTCTTCTGTACTTCGAGGGTTTTTCTACGGGTTCTCCGGTTTTTCGTCCCTCCGCAAAAATCTACTTCTAAATTCTAGATCTGGAGATAACTTCAAGACACATCACTTAAACTATATAATTTTTTTGGCCACACAGCAGCTCACCTGTTGTCGAATTTATACTGAGAATATTGTCAGATGTCTCATAGGCACTTTAAGTAAAAGCTTGGGAAAGGTAAGCAAAATATTGTATCAAGCAGTTAAAATGTTTTTCAACCTGGCCACACTGATTTTTGATCGTGGCTATAGTAAAAGACATTGATCAAATCTTCCTTTATGGGGCTACCAATACATATCATTTTGTTTGTTTGTTTGTGTGTTGTTTTTTTTTTACTATTTTTTTTCACTATTTTTTTTCCAATCTATACTATATTTTACTCCGTTTTTACAATAGAAGTTCAAAACGTTTGCGATCTTGGAAAAATTTGGACCAAATTATCGCTGATTGGTGTAAATCCCCTCACGCCGATTGGCTAATACTTGAGTAAAACTCGCTAAATTAGTGTTTGTTTTCCGCGGATAAACTTATCATTCTTGTGTAGAGATTTTAAAAGGTCAAGCCATTTTGTCTAGCAAACTTATTAAAGGCATGGGAAAATTCTGCTTGTGATTTTTTGATTCAGTAAACAGCATTTTTAGCTCTCTGAGAGGCCAAGTTTAGCGAGTGTGTTTCTTTTCTGGGGAAATTAATAATAAGTATATAACCATGAAAATACCATGATATTATATACCTAGAAATAATATATAACAAAATATTTTCAATCTACTGGAGAGGTCTTCAACTTTTAGGAAGCGGTTTTTTTCTACATCCGAGTTCGAAACGCAGTGCGCACTGACAACGATTTTAATAGTATATAGAAATGAGATATAATATACCTTTAGGACCTTCTTCATCAACATCCTGAAAAATAACAATCATTCAAGTATTAGCATTCGCGAACGGCGAATGGCGATCAGTGATTGGTGATTGCACGACCGAAAGGAACTGTGGGACAACAATATGTTCTTCATGTTCATACCTAAACAATGCCTGTACCATTCAGCGAATACCTTAAATGCCCAGCGGTATGGCTCGTTCATCTTGTGAATTTTCAATTGAAAAAGTCTCATCTTACTTGGTTATTTTACCTCACCATTCGCCAGCCAATCGCCGTTCGCCCCTTAAACCTTTTTTTTTAAATAGCTGTGTATATGTTATTCAATTTTCTCGTAGCGTACTTTTTTACTTCATTGCGGTTATCATTGATAACAAGAATAATTTTCATGGATAAAGAAAATCAACCAAAAGCCAAAAATTTTAACATCACACGGAAATGACATCCTAGCATGGATTCTCCAGTTTCAAGTTCCGCTTAGGTGGCAAATTTACAAAGATAAGAATAGACACAACCTCTACTTGTTCCTAAACAAAATCGGTTTAAATTAGAGTTTGTATTCTTTAATTAGAAATGTTCTGCTTTCCTGAGGGATATTTTTAAATAATTTCTAAGTAATATTTTAATTGGTATTGCATCAATAATATTGTGTCAGTGAAAACAGTCAAGATAATACTCCAATGTCACAATCATCTGAATATTATCATAGATCATTAGGAATCTTACCTCTAAAGCTCCAGTAATTAATACAAACTCCAAACCGACAAGAAAAACAAAGATAAAAGCTTTCCACGCAAAATGTGGAGTCTTCATTTTACCTAAAGTTCGTCTGTTCATGTGAGCTGAATTTAACCGTACTGAAGCAGAATACAAATGGTTCTGTGTTGAAGCAAAAATGTTTTCTTGTGATGAAACTCGAAATACAAGCATTGGCAGGTTTGTCACATGATACTAAGTTGAATAATCTAGAAGTGTATGTGCCAGATATTTTTGACCTTGGCATTTTTATTACATACACAATAAAAATATAGGGGGAAATAGCTTGGGTGTGGCCTACCTTCTGTAGCATTGTGTGCAAAAAATAGGCCCTGGTTAATCCAGAATTATGTTTCCTGACAGAGGTTGTTATCAGTTAAAAATACTAAGATAGGAACACAACTTAAAGATGTGTGCTAGTTAGTTCTTTCTTTTGGGCGTGGTTGCACTCTTTGAATCCATGGGGTCAGCTAATAAAGGGGGGTGGCGTAAAAATACTCATTTTATGTGTATTTCTTTAAGACGTTTATGATAAAAATCTTGATATTTTTGGTTCTTGTACAATGCCTTTCACACACAAGGCTAAAGAAAGCTATAATAATATTTCTAAAAAATCTGAGAAATTATCTAGGTTGTCATGGCAATAACGTCGCATCCCACTCGCTCACGCACTCGCCCTTAATTTTCTTTACTTCATGTCCGACCATCAACTAATTTGTCAGTGAAAAGTTTGATCACAGAATAGAATGAATTGAATCATCTTTTTATTGCTTCAAATCATAGCTGAGCGTTAAAGGAGTAGTAGCTTGGATGAAAACTCCCCAATTTTTGAAAGTCCGAATAATTCAAATATTTGAGAATAATATAATGTAATTATGACTATGTAAACCAGATTGCCAAACATTCTAGCTTGGGAGCCATTTGCAGTTGAGAAACTTTGGTTTAAACAATTAAAAAAAAGAACGGGACCTAAAATCGCGCCTTGCGGCATACCATGTGACAAAGGCTGACTGTGTAAACCCTGACCCTGTTCCAAAGTAAGTGCGCATGCCATAAGAATATACCCTGTTCCAGAGGACGATTTTCACATACTTCGTAAGAATTGATACCCTGTTTTAAAGGGAGTGTGATTTTATATACCCTGTTCCAGAGAAAAAATGCTGAAACCCATACCCTGTTTGGCGGCACGTAGCCGTATAGCAAATATACGAGAGTACCCCCCCCCCCCCCCCCACCTGCCCTCGGGTTTCTGTCCTTATCATTCCTGGCCTCGTAGTGACGACAAGGATTTGATTCAAAGCATGTTGGATGACAATTTACAGCTGACATCAATTGGAACAAAGTTAAGCATTATTTTTTAAAACGGTGAAAAGGCCAGGTTACCAAGTCATTTTGAAATTTTAAATCTAAGTATTTTGCCACTCGCTTAACGTAGAGTAAAACACATGCTTAACTTTGTTCCAATTCATGAGTCAAAGCATGTTGGATGACAATTTACTAACGTTAGAGAATATGGAAGTTGACACCCGCTCACAGGTCTGTTAGATCATGTCACGGGCTCGATTGGATTAGCCAATAAGAGAGAAGAGATCTCAGACGGGGATAACATCATAATCGATTGCGGAGACTAAACACATCAATAAAACAAACCAAGAAAGATAACCAACCAAGGAAGTGAATAAGGGAAGAAAGGACAATTCTGATTCTGAACATTCTGAACATTTTAAAGAAAGAAATTTTATTCTATTTTATTCTCTGCAATTGGAGATGATCTCGTTGAGAGCAAGCGCACTCTTTTTGTGTGCTGTGACATCTAGTATTCTATTTTTACTGGAAGGAAAAACACTCGAAGAAAGTCATGAAGAAAATGCCCTCGACAAGATTATCAAAGCTAATAGTCAATACAGTAAGTCGGTTCAAATCCTTTCAACAAAATTGTTCCGTCATGTTGAAAATTTTAAATCTAAATATTTTCCCACTCGCTAAACGTAGAGTAAAACCCATGTTTAACTTTGTTCCAATTCATGTCGGCTCTAATTTCGCTTATTATGTGGGGTCAAACCGACCAAATGGAGGCTTGTTTTTTTAATTTTTCATGGAAATGATGAAGTCATAAATTACGTAAGAGTGATTACGTCATCACACATACCAGCAAACGATCCATTTCTTAAACTGGTTTGATCATGAGTTTAAAACATAAGAAAAACCTCTTTTTAAATCCTTTTCCTAGCAACTGTGAGTGGTGAGAGCTGTAAGAACTGTAAGAGCCCCCTTAAAACAGGTTTACAATCATAATGATAAAAAAAACAGATTATTAAATAAGGGGTTCAAAGCAAATTTTAATTTAAAAATTAAATATTTAAAAATATCGATATCTAAAAATTCGATATTTAAAAATATCGAATTTATCGAACCCTGGAACAACCTCTGGGATGATCTAAGTCAGGGAACAGCTGACTTAAAGGATGATTTGGAATCTCATGAAAATTAGTTTGAGCTTCATTAACTTTGCCTTCCTGTTTTCGGTGTACATGCTTTACTGGTTCCAAAGTTTCTTGAGCCTTCGCGGGATTATGAAGCTTGTCGCTTCTAATTTAACATTTTTTTGAGGGTAACCGATGACTTCCTTGTTGGAGTCACTGTTACTAGTTACATAATCCACAACGGCTCACGTCTGTAAATCTCTAAATGTACTTTAATTCACTGACAGATACGGCTAACAGAAAAACAATTCTGGCTGTATTCGTTTCCTTTTAGTGTTGTAGCAAACTTCGCTAATTTTTCTATTTCCGGCATTGTCTTTCGGTCAGTCTGTCCTTTGGCTGGTCGAGTGATCGGTCGCGCGTAGCTGAAAGGTCCGTTAGTCTGTCAACTGGGTCCGTCAGTCTTTCGGTATCGGTATATCGGTCGTTTTGTCCGTTTGTCTTAGCTTCTGTTAGTCTTCGTATTAGCCATGCATTTTCTGTCAATCTCTCTGTATTTTTGATTGTTTTCCCCGTGCACCTGTTGTTCGTTTAGTGCGTCGCTGTATCTGTGTTGTCCTTTATTTCTGTCTGTTCATCTACCTGTCTATATATCATCAGGCTGGGTACGAGCTCTTTAACCCATTCTAATGATTCTAAAATCTTCTGGTGTCTCCGTGCGACTTTCGGTCGTTTGGAGCGTCACGTCACTGTGCCTCTGTTTTCGTGTCTGTCTGTCCATATGTCTGTCCATCTGTCTGTCCATCTGTCTGTCCATCTGTCTGTCCATCTGTCTGTCCATCTGTCTGTCCATCTGTCTGTCCATCTGTCTGTCCATCTGTCTGTCCATCTGTCTGTCCATCTGTCTGTCCATCTGTCTGTCCATCTGTCTGTCTGTATGTCAGCTTATCTTTAACACATTCTGAATGATTAAGCGATTTCTTTTTCAGCTGACTTAAAAGATCCAAGAATCGAAGTAGACATGGTGCTTCCAAAGATAAAGACATCTAGGAAAACACAAAGTTCTGATGGACCAGCTCCACTCTACAGAACCGTAAAGTTATGGCCAGAGGGCGTGATACCTTATACCATAGCATATGACTTGAGTAAGTCCATTAATGCTTATAAAATTAATCAATATAGACCTCTTTAGCTTGGGCGTAATGTTTCTCCATTTCAGACCAAGTGTCACTCTCTCGAGCATGACATTCTTTGTTTCCGTCATATCTATATTCATGTATCTTCTAATGCGCAGCCGCTAAACAAAGAAATGATACTCAAGGGAATGACACGTGGTCTGAAATGGGGAAAAATTATGCCCAAAGAAAAGAGGTATATTCTATTATAATCTTGTCCCATTCCACACCAACCTCTTGGGAGTAAGATTAATTTGTTTGCTTCATCAATGCTAAAGTACCTTCTGCTAAAAGAGGAAGTAATAATCAAGGGAATGACATGTAGGAATACAAGTCTATACAAAGTTTAATGCTTAACCAAATGTAAATTATAACTTGCGGTTACTAGATGGGACTGCACTAGTGTGTTGAATGCAACAAGTTAATAAAAAGGAAAGTTAAACACCGTGTGCAATACAGTTTTAGCACCGTTACAAACCTTCTTACATGGTTTAAATTTCCTTCTTATTCACTAGCTTAAATAAGATTTGAGTCAAGTATACTTCTGACTGCTGCGTTAATTTTGAAGGGGAAAACACCAAGTACTACAATCTTATCCAGGAAGCCATTAAAGAATATCAACAAAAAACCTGCTTAAGATTTATAGAACGAACTACAGAGACTAACTATATAGAGTTGTACTATGGAATAGGGTAGGTACTAAATTGGGTTTAAGCTTTTCCCGCTTTGCCATAGCAATAATATTGTTTGCGCACTATGAGAATGACAATGTTATGCTTTGCGCACTGTTGCTTTGGCAATATTACGCTTTGCACACTGTTGCACTAACAACACTAACCTTGCACACTATAGCCATTGAAAAAGCATGTTCTGCTCAATATTGCCATAGCAATATTATGCTTTGCGCACTATGAGGATGACAATATTATGCTTTGCGTAATGTTACCACAGCAATATTATGTTTTGCGCAATGCATGTTGCTATGGTATTACTATGCTTTGCGCAATTTTGACATTTGCCCATTTGTCGTAAATTCATAGAACATAATTTTCTTTATTCTGTTTTGAACTAATTTTTCATTTTTATAACTGTTTTCTAGATGTCAGTCTGATGCAGGTTACCAGGGTAATGGCATGCAGAAACTGTCTTTGGGCAAGAGTTGCGACAGCCTTGATATAGTGATTCACGAGTTTGGACATGCCATCGGTTTTTATCACGAACAAAACAGACCAGACCGAAACAAATACATCAGAGCCTTGTGGAATAATATCATAACAAGTAAGTTAACCAATAAGGGTTTCCTCCCGCTTCAATGGCTGTGAGTTAGCACGTGCCCTGACTTTTATCAGCCAAGAGGCTATTTCAAGGTTTATTCTGTGGGTCAGCTGTGCCCTGACTGAGATCAGCCCAGAGGTTATTTCAGGGTTTGATAAAATTGAAGTGAGGACAAATCAGTAATCACCATGAATGGTTCCCAATCATCAAACAAGCTAGTCTATTGTAATAAAAGGCTTAGATATTAGAATACTTATGTTGATTCATTTTTTATGGTACGTAGATAATCACATAGAATACCAGATAAAGAGCGGATGGCATCCAGAGAGTCTCGGAACTCCCTACGATTACTACTCTATAATGCACTACGGGAATAAGGACTTCAGAAAAAATACTCAAGTTGTGACAATGGAATCTCTCACACCAGGGATCAGTTCTTTTGGTAACAATAGACTATCAGGTTTAGATGTACAGAGAGTCAGAAAAATGTACAAGTGTCCAGGTGAGGAAAGGGAACAGCACTGTGACAAAGATTTTCAAAGTAGCTGGCTTATACAGCTATTTCCAAAACAAAAGTTGGTGAAGGTTTTCGTTGCATGTGTCATACCAAGCCCGAAATGTATTGTGGATCGCATGTAAATACTGTCAACACACAAAAAGATATGTCGAAAAAACGCGCAGAAAAAGTTTGAGAAAATTCCATATTGTTGTGACCTTTCGTTGATTGCATTCAAGTCGCCAATAGTGCATTTAGGGTTGGTTTGCAACATGTAACAAAACCTTCACCAACCTTTTTTTGAAACCTTTTTTCACAACGCGTTTCTTAGGTGAGCGGAAGCAAGAATTTTAGCTCTCTTTATGACCAAAAAATGAAGCCTTTAAAACAAAAACTCTCAGAGAGCGCAATGCATTTCGAAAATATATTTCAAGAATTCAAACTATAGTACGATGTTTCTTGGTGATTTTTATAGAGTTTCCTGATTTTCCTCGTGACTTTTATTGGTCACATGATGGTCGTGGAATACAAGGACTAACTTGTACCAAAATAGACGAACCACGTGACCCATACAGTTGGAATGACAACTACTTGTGTTACCGAGGCCAAGGCAAAAGACCGCTGAACATTAGATGGTCACACAGTGGGCTTTTATATGGAATGTCCTGCACTAAAATCACTGATGCAAGCAAACCATCTTGGGATGATAACTATCTCTGTGTGCCAACGTATTCGCCCTACAAATTCAAATGGATCACAACAAGGCCAAGTGCTGAAGACAGAAAGAATTGTTTGAACATCAACGAGCCACGTGATCCATATTGGATTAAAGCTTATCATTACTTGTGCGCTACTGATCGTGACACTGATAAACGAGGTATGTCGTGCCATTCTTTTAGCTATTGCGTGACTTCTTCTAACAAATAATAGACTTACTCTAAATACCCAGAAATCTAAATTCATGCTCGTCGGAAATTCCAAGAAAATAAAATCTATAAACCCAATCGAGGTGATAGTGAATGACACACGTCTCGACCACGTCACCTCTTTTAAACATATTGGGGTATTGGTAAACCAAACCATGAATTGGTCAGACCACGTTGACTATATGAAACGAAAAGTCTCTTCAAGGCTTGGCGTACTCCGCCGCATAAAACACTTGTTGTCAGTTAAAACAACAGTCCTTCCACTGCTCGACTACAGATACATAGTGTGGGGCGACCACCACAACTGAAGTCTCATGAATTCACTGCAAACCTGCCACAACAAAGCTGCCAAGCTGGACCTCAACTTGCCTCCATGGTCTTCTGCTACTGACGCTCTAAATTTACTGCAATGGCATCCACTACGAAAGAGAAGACTTTTCCATCGTTGTACCTTTATGTACAAGGCAGCTAATAACTTAGTTGACTTCAAATTCAATATAAACTATGGCAGTCAACTTCAAACCCACAACACAAGGCAAGCAACAGCCATAAGGCCACCGCTTATCAGAACAAATTGGGGGCAAGAAAAATCTGACTTTCTTTTCATTAATGACTGGAACGCTTTACGTTACCTTACCTTACTAAGTATTAATTTTAGGTTCTCCTTAAAAAATATTTTGCCTACTTTAAAATCGTTTCTTTATAACTAAATAGGTTATATATTGCTTGAATTATGCATATATGTGTAATATCTATATCTCATTATATCATTCATGTACATTTTAGAAGACCCTCCTGAAAATCATCACCGATGAGTGTGGATTCTTCATTAAATATAATAATAATAATAATCATAATAATAATAATAATAAAATAATAATAATAATAATAATAATAAAATAAATAAAATAAGTGACAAAAGTATTTTGTTTGTTGTGTAGGCCATTTTGAATTGATAAAATTATTTGATGACTTACAACATTTTGTTTTGTTATTTTGTTGAATTTTTTTGTACTGCTTTGTACGTGTCTGCCATTTTATACCAAAATCAAATCGGCATTATCACTGGTTGTTTTAAACATCCAATAAATCCGAGTAGAATTCAAAGTTTACGATTTTTGCGGAAAGGGAAGAAAGTTTTAGAACCAGCATGAAGAAAAACCTTTAAAACACAGGGGGAAAATACAAGCAATTCTACTCACTTACGAAAATGAGCTTGCGTTCGTGCGCAGTGGTGAAACAAGCGCTTTTACCGCTACACCAACACTGCTTTACCGGCCAGGAACGTTTATTTTGCGCAATTTATTATTGAATAAACGTCTTTACCTTGGGCTTAATGTTTTCTCCCTTTCAGACCACGTGTCATTACCTTATAGAATAAGTTTCCTTGATTGAGTTGTATCCATATTCATGTGTCTTCTCATTCGCAATTCTTAAACAAAGAAATTATGCTCTACGCGGAGTCTAATGCCTTCACGAAGATCAATTCAAGTTATGAAATACCAATGTTTGTACAGTATCACTGATATACTGATATACCTATGTTTTTACTTACTAGATGGCCAGTGGTCTGAATGGGGTGAATGGGAATCATGTACGAGAGACTGTGGAACAGGACAACGTAAGCGTTTTAGAAAATGCGATAATCCTCACCCGGCCAACCGCGGAAAATTCTGCGTGGGTGACGACCTTGAACTAGAAAATTGTAATACCCAACCATGTGCAGGTATGTTTGTTGAAGGTACTCCTTTAGTCGTGCATGTCGTAAGAAAATAAAATTGGTGGCCATAGTGGCACAATAATGTTCAACATAATCGTATTGAGAGCCGCGATGTTAGATGATGTTCACTATAGGTGGTTTATAATTATTCCTTAGGGAATAAAAGTGCAGCCAAATTGGATGATGTTCACTATAGGTGGTTTATAATTATTCCTTAGGGAATAAAAGTGGCAGCCATGTTGGATAATGTTGACTATAGGTGGATTGTAATCATTCCTAAGGGAATAGAAGTGGCAGCCATGTTGGATGATGTTCACTATAGGTGGTTTGGAATCATTCCTAGGGGAATAAAAGTGGCAGCCATGTTGGATGATGTTCACTATAGGTGGTTTGGAATCATTCCTAAGGGAATAAAAGTCGCAGCCATGTTGGATGATGTTCACTATAAATGGTTTGTAATCATTCCTAAGGGAATAAAGATAGTGGCCAATCCAGAAGTGACCCAGGCATCGTGTGGTCAAATAATGGTCCTCTTCCTGGTAAGCGTTGTACCATGATATACAATCCTATTGAGAAAAGGTACCGAAGAGGTAGCTGGATGAAGAACTATATCTGTGTTCCAACCGACTCGCCATATCAGTAAGTAATACCACTACTAATTGTTTTACAACAATTACAACCGTCTCCCACTAAAACATCTTCTCCTTCACCTCAGATCCTAATTTTATTGTTATCCTGAAACATTCTCCCGGCTGATGAAAGTCAGGGCATAGCTAACTCACAGATCGAGCACTGAAACAACCTCTGGGTTAATTTATGTCAGGGCACGGCTAACTCACAGATCGAATTGGAATTTAGTGTGTTGGGTTTCAGTTACGGTGGGAGGAAAACAAAAGAACCAGACATGGCGAGAAATTATGGACATGCCCTGAGTTTGCAAAACAAAATGGTCGATCAGCGTATAGAATTTGTATGGGATAAAAGTCAAAAAGGATATTATCTCATGTGTTTACAGTTATTTCCAAAATGTTCTATCTGATCTTGCTTGTAGACACCGAGAACAAACTGTCAAACTCATATATAAGATATATGATATACTACTACCCACACATATAATAATAATAATAATAATAATAATAATAATAATAATAATAATAATAAGTTAATGCTTATATAGCGCTATTTAACAATAGAAGATCAATAGCGCTTTACAAAATGTTATAAAATATAAGTATATTTACATTACAAGTGTACATAATTAGAGTATATTTAGATATAATGTTTAATTGAGTCAATTTATAAAAGTATCAAGTTCATAAAATTCATGTATATGCTATGTGTAGTTAAGTAGATTTGAAATATAATATTTAAATGTCATTTAAAATAATTTCTAAAAAGAAATGTTTTAACTTCTTTCTTAAAAGCGCTTAGGCTAGACGTGTTCTTTATTTCAATTGGAAGAGTGTTCCAGAGGGAGGGTGCTGCAACTTGAAAGGCACGGCCACCCAATGTTGGTAGGACTTTATACTTCGGTCTCTCCAATAATGTACTATAATATACCTTAGACTGTAGGTTGATTTGTCTTTGACTTTGACAAGATCCATGATGTAACTGGGCGCTAAACCATGTATGGCTTTAAAAGTTATAAGAAGGATTTTGAAGTGGATACGTGCTTGAATGGGAAGCCAGTGTAGGTCAAATAGTATCGGAGTAATGTGAGAAAATTTCCCAACATCTTTCACTAATCTTGCAGCTGCATTCTGTACACGCTGTAGTTTTGCGATTTGCTCTTTGGGAAGGCCAAAATACAGACTGTTGCAATAGTCAAGCCATATCCAAACAAACCTTGTGTTGAATCGGAGGTCAAAGATGAAACACTTATTTGAATTAAAAACTAAACAATTTTAGGAAAGATTTAAATTGGAATGTCTTCTTTTGTTTTCTGTAGCTTTGTGTGGTCGCTCAAGGGGCCGATAAAGGGTATATCTTGCATGCGATGGTACGCGCAGAATGGACTCAAAGGATGGGACAAGACATACCTGTGTAATCAAAAGTATTTCAAAAGTGTGCCTAACTAATAATTAAATTAAATCTGTATCAACAACATCATGAAAACGGTAAACCAGGAAGGTCATGGACTCTGGATTTTGGTATCCTCTTAGTTTTCAATTCTTGTGCCAGACTCTAGGTCTTGAATTCTATAGATTCTAGGAATAATAATTACAAACCGCTGAATTAAGGATTCTGGAAGCTAAAATCCAGACTCAAAGGTATTATGTTTCGAATTCTAATCTTCGATTTGCGATTAACCCGTTTCTTGGATTCCAGATTCCATATCTTGGATTCCAGATTCCACATTTTTGATACCAGATTCCATATCTTGGATTCCAGATTCCAAATTCCACCTTCCATATCTTGGATACCAGATTCCGTACCTTGGATTCCTGATACGCCATGTGTCAAGATTTCAATCTTAGATTCTGGAATCTGGATTTCATTACATCATATAAAGGGAAAATGCACTACAGTCCTCTCTTTGCCGTAAGATATTTATCAAAAATATTTTGAATGAAGTATATAACGAAAGTACTACTCTATTGGACCGGCGAACCTCGTTTTTGTAAATCATTCCCAACACCAGTTTCTCACGGCCAAGAGAGGACATTAAACATTTACATGTAACCCACACAGCTGTTAAGTTGTGACGTATTTCCGACATTTTGTAAAGGTTTAACGAGTGAGAAAGTGAATGACATACGAGATCGATCTGAAGGTCGAAATGCATGCATTTACAGAATTTCTTTCATCACTATTTTTACTTGATAACAGAATAAAATTCCGAATAAACTTGTATGTACCTCATGTTTATTTGTAGTAGTCTTGTCATTTAATATAGCATTCGGGAATCGGTTCAGTAAAAATCGAATGACGTCCTCATCGGTTTATTTAGCCTGGAGATGAAGTGCGTAGTAATTCTTTAACACAAGGATTAAATATTGGCTAGTTTTTCCCTTAGTTCTGTGTAGGGATGATTTGCACATGTTCATTTGCTTGCCTCGATTAAATTGTTTTTACACACGCACGAAACAGTTTTCAATAATTGTAAAATCCACTCGCTTAACATAGAGTAAAACCCATGCTTAACTTTGTTCCAATCCATGAGTCCATCGCCAGAAATTCCGAACCATTTTGGACGGAGCTTATTTTTTCATGATTTTTACCCTGTCAATCAAGCAATTGTGTAGATTCGATTGTGATTGGGCTATTAGATCATGTGACAATTGAATGTTCACCTTTCTGGTTGCGATAATAATGGCGTCTCGACGAGAAAAAAGGTTTTATTCGGCATTAAATAGCACTTCCACAGTTGATATTTTACCCAAGATTTTAATCAAGATTGAATAAACGGAATAAACAACTTTTAGAAGAGTTCAGTGTGAAAATGCGCTTCATCTTGTACTCCAAAGACAAGTTACATCTCAAGATGGAGGCAGGAATGGAAGCCCTGTTAATGCTAAACTTCACCTCGTAAAACCGAGACGAAAATTTAAATATTACTTCAAAAATTTCGGGGAATACTCAAGACATACATTCTCAATCGATTGGAAGTTCGGGAAGGAAAAAGTGTTTGACTATTTTGAGCTGAGAGCCGAAGACGTGAGACCAGGTTTAGGTATTCTTATGATAATCCACTGTAATGGCTGACTATTACAGTACTTGGCATTAAAATGTAATTACCGAGCTGAAAACTATCACCAACGGAATAAAATTGAGATCAAATGAAAGTTCGAGTACATTTCATTTTTTTTTGAGGTTCGGGCTGGCTTATATATTCAGTTAAAATTAAAGTATTTGACTTTATCGAAATTTGTCAATACGTTTCACGGCATATTTGAATTTTCTAAGTATCATGACTTCCAAAGCATGTTGGATGACAATTTATTAACGTTAGATAATATGGAAGTTGACACCCGCTCGCAGGTTCTGTTAGATCATACCACGGGCTCGATTGGATTAGCCAATAAGAGAGAAGAATCAAAGTAGTGAATAAGGGAAGAAAGGACAGTTCTGATTCAACCCAAAAACATTTCAAAGAAAGAAATTTTATTCTGTTTTATTCTCTGCACTGATTGGAGATGATGTCGTTGAGGACAAGCGCACTCGTTTTGTGTGCTGTGACTTCTAGTATTTTACTTTTACTGGAAGGAAAACCACTCGAAGAAAGTCATGAAGAAAATGCCATGGACAAGATTATCAAAGCTAATAGTCAATACAGTAAGTCGGTTCAAATCCTTTCAACAACATTTTTCTGACCGAGAATATGTTCCCTCTTTGTCCACTACCCGCTTCAAGTTAGTAAAACATTCATGTATCAAATAAGATCACAAAACGCTGCCTGATATTTTAAAAATGTTAGTCACGTACGGGCACTTTCTATCATGTTCCTCAGACATTTATGATATTTCAACCGCATTTTACCACATTAAATACTATCCTTTCAGGAACTGAGACTTTGGTTGATGCTTCGTTATCTTGAAGCATTTAATAAGAATGTGGAATGAGATCCAAGTATTCAATCATTAATCAATAAACTAGTGGTGACTATGTATAGGAAATCTCACGATCTCGAGTGCAATTCGGGATTTGATAGGTACGAGTGATTTTTCGAAAGTTTTCAAAATCGGACGAGCCGTTAGGCGTTATGTGCTGTCTCTTTTACTACAGGTTGCTAGGAAAAGGATTTAAATCTCTAAGAGCTTTTTCTTATGTTTTAAATTTTAATTCGAGGACAGCATAGAAAGAGGTGTCGTAAAGATCTTTTAAATTAGTATTTCATATATGATTTGAAGTACAAAATACTAGAAAATAATTTTACGAGTGGACAAGTCGCCAGTGATCAGACCATGTACTTTAGATACCATTGCTTCCTGTAGCTTGAAGAATTTCACTGCTATTTTCTTTGAATGGTGAATAATCTGAAGATTTTATTATCTCAAGACTGGATTGACAACTTGGGATCAATTGAATTGGGATAAATTCGTCTCAGTCTACAACTACTCGACAGTTCAGTTGTCGGCCGGTAGGATTTGATCTTAAGCTTAACTATTTTTAAATAAAAACAGTCCTCGTATTTTTCCTGAAGGGAAAGAAATTTGCTTTAAAACTATTGTTAGCTTTTTCTCTATATTGTAGGCGTAGTTTTGAATTCATTTTATTGAGAAAACCACTTTAGACAACACAAATAGAGTTAGCACGTGGCACCCGCATCTTGTGGCCATTTGGCCATAGTTCCTTAAATAAGCATGCTGTGGCAACGAAACTTGGCAGTATGGTTGGCACTTGGGTTGTCAATCATATGACCACGTGACGTGATTATAACGTCACCATACAACGTGACGTTCCAGCAAAACATTATCGCCAATTATTGATAAAACCACCTAAGACACCAGGTAATAAAACGAAAACGTTCAAAAATACTGATATCTCAAATTGTTTGGTGAAAACTAGAAAAACAAACCACTGATTGCCACAAAACATACTTTTGTGGCTTGAATTGTCTAGTAATCAAATTTTTCTGAAATTTTCGCAATAGACCAATTCACGGTTTTCGGCGGCCATTTTGAATTGGGGCAAACTCGACAAAATATATAGAAATCTGTATCACTTTTACTTCCCTTAACTTCGCTCAATTTTGTCAGGTTTACAAAATTTAAACTTTTTTCAAAATGTATTTTCGTTGTTCTTAATGACCTATAATATGATGGATATTGGAAAGCTACGTTTCATAAGAAAACGATCGGCACGATCGGTTCGTGAGTTATGGAAATTATAGAAAAAACAGTGACTCGTAAATGGTAGCTAATATACTTACATTGATCTTATTTTCAGTCCGAAAGCTGCTGTACATGCCTGCTGGCTATTGAAGTTTAAATTTATTTAACCCGACAACATTTCTATATGTTTTGAAGGGTTTGCTGCAATTCAATATGGGCGCCGAAAACCGTGAATTAGTCTATTAAAACACTGATTTTTTAGGTATTTCAATTAGAAATTTGTCGCTTTTGGCCGCTTTTTTTCCATAGTAACATAAATGAAACTCTACAGCGTAAAATTAACGCTCTAATTGTACTACTCTCGACCAATCAGAATCGAGAAATTTTGTACGAGTGTACTATAATTGCAATAATTCGAAGAGAAAATTCGCCTGGGTTGAAAGGGGGACGGGAAATTTGAAACCAAAGAATTCCGATATGCTGTGCTGTCTATTTAACTGATAATAATACGGGTTGCTGTGTGAAGGATTTAAATCTCTAAGAGGAGTTTTTTTATGTTTTAAATTCATGCATAAAACCAGTTGGTGAAATGGATCGTTTTCTGATATGAGGGATGACGTCATCAGTCTTATGTAATTTATGACGTCATTTTTCTTCTTTTTTAAAAATTAAAAAGTCTGCATTTTGTTAGTTTGACGTAAAAATAAGCGAAATCATAGCTGAAATGTATTGGAACAAACTTAAGCATTATTTTTGAAAACGGTGAAAAGGCCAGGTTACCAATTCAGATTGAAAATTTTAAATCTAAATATTTTCCCACTCGCTTAACGTAGAGTAAAACTTTGTTCCAATTCATGAGTCAAAGCATGTTGGATGATAATTTACTAACGTTAGAGAATATGGAAGTTGACACCCGCTCGCAGGTTCTGTTAGATCATGTCACGGGCTCGATTGGATTAGCTAATAAGAGAGAAGAGACCTGAGACGGGGATTACATCATAATCGATTACGGAGACTAAACAAACCAAGAAAGACAACCAACCGAGGAAGTGAATAAGGGAAGAAAGGACAATTCTGATTCAACCCAAAAACAATTTAAAGAGAGAAATTTCATTTTATTTTATTCTCTGCAATAGGAGATGATCTTCATGTCGGCTCTAATTTCGCTTATTTTGGAGTCAAACCGACCAAAGTTTATATGATGTTGATATAGATTTTATGATATCGATAATGTAAATAGTTTTCATACAGTTTCCATAAGTTTCCGTATATAGATTTTGTCAATTGTAATTTTTAACATTTTAGGATTTTCTTTTTGTGCTATTTGTAAAGCGCTTTATTATTATAAGTTTACTCGCCATTTTAACTTGATTTTAGGGGATTAATTTCTTTCAGCTAGTTGGTTTGCCATTTGGATCGAAATCTACAATCACTTCACGTGAACCACAGACATTTGTTTTGATTTTTGTTTTTTAGCCAGTGTTGACAAATGAATGTAATTTTATTTTATTTTATTTTATTTGACTTAGCCTACTCTTAACGTTGTTTACAGAGATAGAAATTAATCAGAGAGAGGTTCAGTAATTTTCTAAAATTAGAGATTAGAGAGGCTAGGAATCTATTACAGGTTTTCGCCAATTACAATAGATCCTAAAACCTAAAAATTCTAAAATATATGATTTATGCAGAATTGAAAAATGGAAGTCAAATCCTTTTAGCCATACCTTTGTGAAAAGGAGTAGCAGGATATTTAAATCAGTATTTTATAAAAAATGAATCTAAACCAAACGATTCTACAATAACGAAGAAATCCTTCTTTGAAGTGAGCGTGAAGGAAGCGTGACGTGCCGAGTGTCACTATCCCGATGGCGGGTTGTGACGTCATCCAGTAAATTTACTTGAAAAGAGTAAAAGAAGATGGCGGCTACCTGAGGCTTATCTGGCCGAGCGTGAGTCTTAAAGACAAACTTTGATTTCTGGTTTTGCGAAGAGCCAACCTCTCAGCCTAACACTTGCTCTTGTGATTTACGGGCTTTAGCTTGCTGGAGAGTAAACACCCCGAGATAATTTTGTGGCACAGACTGGGGCCTGGTTAGACTTTTATGATATAGATAACTTTATCAACGTGTCATGTGATCTAGCTTACAAGAAACTAATTGGAGACACCTATCTACACCCACTAAAAACCCTTCACTCCCATATCCCTACTAACTCTTAGCCACCCCTCCTCTCAATCAATAAATAAAAGGTTTGAAGGTCCCCGTAATCATTAGTTATTAGATTGTAGATAAAGCATATGATTTCCTTTTCCATTTTGTTGTTATTTAGACGTATATTTTTGCCCTGAAATTCCCAAATAAGGATGTCAAAAAAAAAAAACTCTTTCATCGCTAATCACTACCGCAAGTACAGCAGTGGCGCAGCTAAACGGGGTCGAACTGAAAGCATGAGAAGGCGCCTCTGGCAGTGGCTATACAGTACATGTATGACCCAGGAACACAGCTCTAACCAGTTTGAATTAGTTAGGGTCGGTTTTTTAAGGAGGAAGGAAAAACCGAAAAGCCGGTAGAGAGAACTCGAAAGGCGCAGTACGCGAATTTCAGACCTTTGAAGCGTTAAAAAAGATTACCCAAACCCTTTATGACGTCAAACGAAGATTCTGAGAATGTCCCGGATGTCGCAAACTAATGATTTCCACTAGCAGCATCCGGGACTGGAATGCCTCGGGTTTCAAAACACAATCATTATTTTTTCAGCTGACTTAAATGATTCAAGATACGAAGTAGACATGATGCTTCCAAAGATAAAGACATCTAAGAAAACACAAAAATCTGATGGACCAGCTCCATTCTACATCACCGTAAAGTTATGGCCACGAGGCGTGATACCTTATACCATAGCATATGACTTGAGTAAGTCCATTAATGCTTATAAGATCAATCAATATAGACCTCTTTAGCTTGTTTCTTTAGCTTTAATGTTTCTCCATTTCAGACCAAGTGTCTCTCGAGCACGACATTCTTTGTTTGAGTTGTATCTATATTCATGTATCTTCTAAGGTGCAGCCGCTAAACAAAAAAGGATATTCAAGGGAATGACACGTGGTCTGAAATGGGAAACAATTATGCCCAAAGAAAAGAGGTATATTCTCTTAATTAAGGTTAATTTGTTTGCTTAATCAATGCTTAAGTATTTTCTGAACACCATGTAAATTACAGTTATAGCATAGTTGCAAACTTTCTTACACGGTTTATTAACTTTTCTTCTCCTTCATTTGCTTAAGGCTAGTGATTACTTTTGAACGTTAACTTTGAGCCCACGAGGCACAAAAACCGGTCAAAAGCGCATAATAACATCCAAATTTTGTATTGAGAAACCTTACACATTTTGGACTTCAACAGGGCAAAACCCTGAAATTTTGGACTTCCTAAAACAACATGTACAGGTAAAAGAAATCTTTGAGAAAGTTAAAAAAAACATAATTATTAGAACTTGTAAAAAAGCGTTGTATGAATTTTTGTTGTTGCCGTTCTTGTTGAGGCAAGGATTGGCACAGTTGGTTAGTGCTTGGCCTTCGCTGCAAGAGGTCCGAGTTCGATTCGCAATTTTCTCGCATCCTTTTTGGACTTCTTTCCTTTCCGTGTAGCTTTAATTAGTATAGGTAACCATATGGTTTCGAGTTCAATTTCGGATTAATTTGCACGAGTGTGTTTTTCAAAGAGTACGGTCTCGTGCAATTTGAGCTCTTTGAAAAACACAGTAACCTTTATTCAAAAACAAACAAAATCACCCACTTTTTAGCAGTTTTCACCGCTTAAACTTGTTCCTTCGCGATCGGAAAATGCATAGTGTTGATGCTTAATAATGTTATCAACAGCAGAATCAAAAAAAGTTTGGTTTCAAGACCGTTTTCGGAAAATGTATATTGCATTGTGTTACAGATTTTTGCACTGTGTTACACTTCAACTGCACTGCTCTAAGCCAATTTATATTATTAGCTTTTAAAACCCGTCAGTAAAACGGAGCACTGATGGAGGGAGTGAAAATGAACGCACCGTCGGCTTGAAGTTTATTAATCACGGACTATTACGAGCAAACGACGTAAAATAACGATGCTTTATCTCTACCTTTACCTTTACCTTTTCATTAAGGTAACAAAATGCTAAATTTTGATCTTATTTTTCAAACTTTCTTCCCAATATTTTTAGTAAATCTTAGAAAATAATATTTAAAGTGGATGCCATGAGAAAAGTACTTCCATAACTTTTAGTTTTTGACTTATGAATTTTTTGTGCAAAGCTTGGTTTCCGACATTTTTCTTTTGAAAATTGTCAAGATTATAATATTCAAACTTAATTATCTCGAAAAATAAGCACGGCACACCTCATCTTTCTTTTCATTTTTGGGAACAGCGTTCAATTCTGTATCAAATAGCTTTCTAAGAAAACATTCTACTTATTATGGGATTAAGTGTACTCAACGTAGTGTTTACTTAAATTTGCAGGGGAAAAAACCAAGTACTACAATCTTATCGAGGAAGCTATTAAAGAATATGAACAAAAAACTTGCTTAAGATTTGTAGAACGAACTACAGAAACTAACTACGTAGAGTTCTACTATGGACCAGGGTAGGTATTACAATTGATTTAAGCTTTGCCTGCTGTTACCATGCAAATATTAAATTTGATTTAAGCTTTGCCGGCTGTTACCATGGCATAAATTATGCCTCGCGCAATATGAGATTTAGAATATCATGCTTTGCGCACAGTTTATTTGGCAATAATATGCATTGTGCACCATTGCTTTGGCAATATTATGTATTGCGCACTATTGCTTTGGCAATAATATGCTATGAGCATAATGAGAATGACAATAGGATGCATTGCACACTGTTGCTTTGGCAATATTTTGCTTTGCGCACTGTTGCTTTGGCAATATTATGCTATGAGTACAAAGAGAATGACAATATGATGCATTGCACACTGTTGCTATGGCAATATTTTGCTTTGCGCACTGTTGCTTTGGCAATATTATGCTATGAGTACAAAGAGAATGACAATATGATGCATTGCACACTGTTGCTATGGCAATATTTTGCTTTGCGCACAATGAGAATGACAATATGATGCATTGCGCACCATTGCTTTGGCAACATTATGCTATAACACAAAGAAAATGACAATATGATGCTTTGTACACCATTGCTTTGGCAATATTATGCTTTGCGCACAATGAGAATGACAATATGATGCATTGCGCACCATTGCTTTGGCAATATTATGCTTTGTACACTGTTGCTTTGGCAATATTATGCTTTGCGCACTGTTGCTTTGGCAACATTATGCTATAACACAAAGAGAATGACAATATGATGCTTTGTACACTGTTGCTTTGGCAATATTATGCTTTGCACACTGTTGCTTTGGCAATATTTTGCTTTGCGCACAATGAGAATGACAATATGATGCATTACGCACCATTGCTTTGGCAATATTATGCTATGACCCAATGAGAATGACAATATGACGCATTGCACATTGTTGCTTTAGCAATATTATGCTTTGCGAACTGTTGCTTTGGCAATAATATGCTTTGCGCACAATGAGAATGACAATATGATGCTTTGCGCACCATTGCTTTGGCAACATTATGCTATAACACAAAGAGAATGACAATATGATGCTTTGTACACCATTGCTTTGGCAATATTATGCTTTGCGCACAATGAGAATGACAATATGATGTATTGCGCACCATTGCTTTGGCAATATTATGCTTTGTACACTGTTGCTTTGGCAATATTATGCTTTGCGCACTGTTGCTTTGGCAACATTATGCTATAACACAAAGAGAATGACAATATGATGCTTTGTACACTGTTGCTTTGGCAATATTATGCTTTGCACACTGTTGCTTTGGCAATATTTTGCTTTGCGCACAATGAGAATGACAATATGATGCATTACGCACCATTGCTTTGGCAATATTATGCTATGACCCAATGAGAATGACAATATGACGCATTGCACATTGTTGCTTTGGCAATATTATACTTTCAACACAGTTGCTTTGGCAATATTATGCTTCGCACACTGATGCAATAACAACATTAACCTTGCACAATAGAGCCATTGCAAAAGTGTTACCATGGTAATATTATGCTTTTCGCAATACATGTTGCCATGCTATTATTACTATGTTTTGCGCATTGCGCATTGCGCCATTTGCCATTAATTCATAGAACATAAGTCCCTTTATTATGTTTTGAACTTGACTCATCAAATTTTTTATGATCATTTTCTAGATGTCAATCTGATGCAGGTTACCAAGGTGAAGGCATACAGCAAATATCCTTGGGCAAGGGTTGTAACAGCCTTGGTATAGTGAAACACGAGATTGGACATGCGATTGGTTTTTATCACGAACAAAACAGACCGGACCGAGAAAAATACATAAAAGTCTTGTGGGATAATATCAAAACATGTAAGTGAGCCAAGTAGGGTAGCCTCCTTCTCCAATTCCTGTTGAGTTAGCCCATGCCCTGCTTTTATCAGCCAAGAGGCTGTTTCAGGGTTTTTTCTGTGAGTCAGCTGTGCCCTGACTAAGATCATCCCAACGTTTGTTTCAAGGGTTTGATAAAATTGAAGTGAGGACAAATCAGTAATCACCATGAATGCTTCCAAATCATCAAACAAGCTAGTCTATTGTAATAAAAGGCTTAGATATTAGAATACTTATGTTGATTCATTTTTGTTATGGTAGATAAGCACTATGCGTACACGATAAAGAGCGGTTGGCATCCAGAGAGTCTCAAAACTCCCTACGATTACTACTCTATAATGCACTATGGGAATAAGAACTTCAGAAAAAATACTCACGTTGTGACAATGGAATCTCTCACACCAGGGATAACGTCTTTTGGTAACAATAGACTATCAGGTTTAGATGCTAAGAGAGTCAGAAAAATGTACAGGTGTCCAGGTGAGGAAATGGGGACAGCACTGTGACGCAGATTTTCAAAGTAGCCGGCTCATGCAGCTATTTCCAAAACAAAATTTCGTGAAGGTTTTTGTTGCATGTTTCATACCAAGCCCGAAATGTATCGTAGATCGCATGTAAAATGCTGTCAACACAGAAGAAGATATGTCGAAAAAACGCGCAGAAAAAGTTTGGGAAAATTCCATATTGTTGTGATCTTTCGCTGATTGCATTCACGTGACCTATAGTGCATTTTGGGCTTGGTATCCAACATGTAGGAAAACCTTCACCAACCTTTTTTGAAATAGCTGTGTAGTCAAAAGCGATTCCAGGATTAGTAAAATAGGATCAGGAAAGAACTTGTAGATACAGAGATAAGAGGAATGAATGGCTAACCCCATAGACCTCTTGTCTGGATTTAGCTCCAGTGGCCTTAGAGAAAAGCGTTTCACAACGTGTTTCTTAGTTGAGTGGAAGCAAGAATTTTGGCTATTGTCTTGACAAAAGATTAAAGCCTTTAAAACACAAATCCTCAGAGAGCGCAGTGCGTTTCGTTAATATATTTAAATAATTTAAACTAATATACGTCAATGTTTCTTGTGATTTTTACAGAGTTTCCTGATTTTCCTCGTTACTTTTATTGGTCACATGACGGTCGTGGAATACAAGGACAAACTTGTACCAAAATAGTCGAACCACGTGACCCATACAGTTGGGATAACAACTACTTGTGTTACCGAGGCCAAGGCATAAGACCGCTGAACATTACATGGTCACACAGTGGGCCTTTATATGGAATGTCCTGCACTAAAATAACTGATGCCAGCAAACCATCTTGGACTTCCTGGGATGATAACTATCTCTGTGTACCAACATATTCGCCCTACAAATTCAAATGGATCACGACAAGGCCGAGTGATCGAGACAGAAAGAATTGCAGGGAGATCAACGAGCCACGTGATTATTATTGGAGGAAAACACATCATTACTTGTGCGCTACTGATCGTGAGACTGATAAACGAGGTATGTCGTGCCATTCTTTTAGCTATTGCTTGACCTCTTGTCACAAAATAATTGACAACATTATTTTGTTTGATGTGTAGACCATTTGAAATTGATAAAATTATTTGATGACATTAATGTCTTGTTATTTGGTTTAATTTGTCTGTACTGCTGTGTACGTGTCTGCCATTTTATACCAAAATCAAATCGTCATTGTCACTTGTTTCAACATCCAATAAATCCAAGTACAATTCAAAGTTTCTGATTTTTACGGAGAGAGAAGAAAGTTATAGAACCTGCAGAAAAACCTTCAAAGCACAGGGGGAAATTACAAGCAACTTTACTCACTTAAGAAAATGAGCTTGCATTCGTGCGCAGTGGTGAAACAAGCGCTTTTACCGCTACACCAATACTGCTTTACCGGCCAGCGACGTTTATTTTGCGCAATTTTTTATTGAATAGACCTCTTTATCTTGAGCGATATGTTTTCTACTTTTCAGACCACGTGTCATTCCCTTATAGAATATTTCTTGATTGAGTTGTATCCATATTCATGTGTCTTTTCATGCGCTATTGTTAAACAAAGAAATGATACTCTAGGGAATGATACGCGGAGTCTGAAATGGAAAACAATTACGCCCAAAGTAAAGAGATCTACTTGTATAATGCCTTCACGGAGATCAATTCAAGTTATGAAATATCAATTCTTTTGTAGTATCACTGATATACTGATATACCTATGCTTTTACTTTCAAGATGGCCAATGGTCTGAATGGGGTGAATGGGAATCATGTACGAGAGACTGTGGAACAGGACAACGTAGGCGTTTTAGAAAATGTGATAATCCTCCGCCGACCAACAGCGGCAACTCCTGCGTGGGGGCCGACATTGAATCAGGAACCTGTAATACCCAACCATGTGCAGGTATGATTGTTCAAGGTGAAACTGAGCAGAGTTACGGGAAGTCAAAGTGATCGAGATCTCTTTATATTTTGCCGGGTTTGCCCCAATCCAAAATGGCCGTCGAAAACCGTGAATTGGTCTATTATTCCTAAGGGAATAAAAGTGGCAGCCATGTTGGATGATGCTCACTATAGGTGATTTGGAATCATTCCTACGGAAATAAAAGTGGCAGCCATGTTGGATGATGTTCACTATAGGTGGTTTGGAATCATTCCTAAGGAAATAAAAGTGGCAGCCATGTTGAATGATGTTCACTATAGGTGATTTGGAATCGTTCCCAAGGGTATAAAAGTGGCAGTCATGTTGGATGATGTTTACTATAGGTAATTTGTAATCATTTCTGAGGGAATAAAGGTAGCGGCCATGTTGGATGACATTGTTCTTTTGATGTCCTCCAATGCCCTCCGCATTATTTAAAATAATTGTTTCTAATTGATCCTTTTACTTCAACTCTTTTCAGGTCCTCCGAGGTTCCCCGAAGACTTCTCGTACTCCTTCAATGATACAGCACTTCCACATGGCTATTGTCTTCGCACATACGATATATTCAACGACAATTGGAACTATTACTACTTTTGTACTTCAAGATCCAGAAGTGACCCAAATATCACGTGGTCAGCTATTGGTCCTCTTCCTGGTAAAAGCTGTACCAGGATATACAACCCTATTGAGAACAGGTACCCAAAAGGAAGCTGGAGGAACAACTATCTCTGTGTTCCAACCGACTCACCATATCAGTAAGTAATAGCACTGCTATTCTCGCCATTACCACGAGTATTACAACAATTACTACCGTTTCCCCACAAAACATCTATCCTTCACCTCAGATCCAAATTTTATTGTTATCCTGAAACAACCTCCCGGCTGTCAAAGTCAGGGCATAGCTAACACACAGATCGGGCACTGAAACATGGGCTGATCTAAGTCAGGGCACGGCTAACTCACAGATCAGGCACTGAAACTTGGGCTGATCTAAGTCAGGGCACGGCTAACTCACAAATCGAACCCTGAAACAACCTCTGGCATGATCTAAGTCAGGGCTCGGCTAACTCACAGATCGAACCCTGAAACAACCTCTGGACTGGTTTAACTCTGGACACGATTAACTCACAGCGATAGGCCTTTTGCAACAACGGGTCACGTGACCCTACCCCCCTTAAATCGAGCAAACTGTGTCAAGATGAATATCAGAAATGAAAAGAGCACCTCGATATTAGTAAGAAGGCAAAGTTTTAGCTCATAATATTGAGTATAGTAGAAATGGCATTAAATATAAAATTCAATATTTATAAGGATTTGTATGGGAAAAGTGCTCTGTTTGCCCGCCAGAGCATATTTTCCATACAAATCCTTATAAAATATTGAATTTTATATTTGATGCTATTTCCCTTGTGTCAAATCTTATGAGCTGAGATTTTGCTTTCTTACCGTTGTCGAGGTGATCTTTTCATTTCTGATGTTCATTTTGACACAGCTTCTCGATTTAAGGGGGAAGGGTCACGTGACCTGTTGTTGCAAAAGGCCTATTGGAGATGGAGGAGGTTCATGTCTTCTTTTTTTTTTCTGTAGCTTTGTGTGGTCGCTCAAGGGACCGATAAAGGGTCTTTCTTGCATGCGATGGTACGCGCGGAATGGACTCAAAGGATGGGACAAGACATACCTGTGTAATCAAAAGTATTTCAAAAGTGTGCCTAACTAATAATTAAATTAAATCTGTATCAACAACATCATGAAAACGGTAAACCAGCACGGTAATGGACTCTGGATTTTAGTATCCTCTTAGTTTTCAATTCTTGTGCCAGACTTTAGGTCTTCAATTCTATAGGTTCTAGGAATAATAATACTGATTTGAATAATAATTACAAACCGCTGAATTAGGGATTCTGGAAGCTAGAATCCAGACTCAAAGGTATCATGTTTCGAATTCTAATCTTCGATTCCCGATTAACCCTTGTTTTGCATTCCAAATTCCATATCTTAGATTCCGGATTCCATATCTTGGATTCCATATTCCAAATTTTGGATTGCAGCTTCCATATCTTGGATACCAGAGTCCGTACCTTGGATTCCTGATACGCCATGTGTCAAGATTTCAATCTTAAATTCTGGAATCTGGATTTCATTACATCATATAAAGGGAAAATGCACTGCAGTCCTCTCTTTGCTGTGAGATATTGATCAAAAATATTTTGAATGAAGTATATAACGAAAGTACTACTTTATTGGACCGGTGAACCTCGTTTTTGTAAATCATTCCCAACACCAGTTTCTTACGGCCAAGAGAGGAAATGCATGCGTTTACAGAGATTATTTCATCATTATAGTTACTTGATAACACAATAAAATTCCGAATAAACTTGTATGTACCTCATGTTTATTTGTAGTAGTCTTGTCATTTAATATAGCATTCGGGAATCGGTTCAGTAAAAATCGATTGACGTCCTCATCGGTTTATTTAGCTTGAAGATGGAGTGCGTAGTAATTCTTTAACACAATAATTAAATATTGGCTAGTTTTTGCCCTTAGTTCTGTGTAGGGATGATTTGCACATGTTCATTTGCTTGCCTCGATTCAATTGTTTTTACACACGCACGAAACAGTTTTCAATAACTGTAAAATCCTAAGAAAGGAATAAACTAATTAATACACAAAACACACTAGTAATACGGTATGCACAAGAAGCAAAATAAGCAAAATAAAGCAGATAAAAACTCACCAATTTATGAGGCGACACATACGACGATCCACATGGCACAACACACAGCGCGCAATGTTAGCCGGTTAGTAAAATACAAACACGGAACACGTAGACATGGATTATACGGAATAAGTCTCTTCGTTAGCCATATGGCCTCAACACCCGTATAGCAAATATAGAAGAGCACCCTCCCCTCCTGCCCCCGGGTTTATGTCGTTATCATTCCTGGCCTCGAAGTGACGGAAAATATTTGAGTCAAAGCATGTTGGATGACAATTTACTGCTGACATAATTGGAAAAAACTTAAGCATTGTTTTTGAAAACGGTGAAAAGGCCAGGTTACCAAGTCATGTTGAAATTTTAAGTCTAAGTATTTTCCCACTCGCTTAACGTAGAGTAAAACCCATGCTTAACTTTGTTCCAATTCATGAGTCCATCGCCAGAAATTCCGAACCATTTTGGGCGGAGCTTATTTTTTCATGATTTTTACCCTGTCAATCAAGCAATTGTATAGATTCAATTGTGATTGGGCTATAGATCATGTGACCATAGACTGTGAACAGTCCCTCTTTTCCCTCCTAACTCAGTCGAGTCGGGTTTTTCCTGCCTTGGACGCGCGGAGAGTGGGTGCGAGTTTGAAGCGGCACGTGGGGAGAGGAAAAGTAGGGACTGTGGACAACACACAGAGAAATGAATTACCGCCCCTTTTTCACACTTGTCAAATACTTGTCACTGACGGCTCCGGCTAGTCTAGGATATGTTTATAAAACCGTTCAACACAACTGACTTTTCGCTGATAGTTTTACAGTTATACAATAAAGTTTGAATTAAAATTACTTTCAAAAGTACGAACCTGCGATATTCTTGAGACACCAAAATATATTTATAAATAAAAGTCATAACTGGAGCCAAAAGAAACCGCGAACCAAGTCAATCGTGTGTGAATTATATTTGTTCGGTGTTTCTGGGGATATTTTGAATACATTTTGAATATATTTTTCCTTAACTGGTTTATCTTTTCCGCTTCAAACTCGGGTTGTTTTTTGTAGGAATCTGATTTCCTCTTGAAAGTATGAGCCGATACGAAAAGAAGAGCCGAACTCATCAAACAATTTATACTGTTCTTTGATGCGGGCTTGTTGAGAAGCTTGAGGTCGCACAAGAATCACTGCTCTCCTTTGCAGGGCTCCATTTAATATCAGTGTTCGTATTAATCTCCCTCCCCATTGACGAGAGTGGAGAAGACAAAAGAATTATCAGCAAGATTTGACTACGGGTCGACTACAAACACGTCTGTCTTCTCCATTCGGCCGCTCGATCGTCGATCATTTAGAACGAATTTACCAGGGAATTACAGTAGGTTTGACTGCCGCTTCGATCAGTTTTCGCTCTGCTGGAAAACAATCCTCTGACATAAGTTTCGGTTTTCAAGAAAGATTTAATTCAAAATCCCGGCGGCTCGAAATAGTGATGCTTATACTAGTAAATAAGCTGGATCTGGAGTATACCTTTCCACCTTGACAGCTCGTTGACAGATGGATCATTTTCAACCAATGGGAATTTTCCGTTGTGTGGACAACGCGTAATTCATTTCTCTGTGTGTTGTCCACAGTCCCTACTTTTCCTCTCCCCACTTGCCGGTCCAAACTCGCCCTCACTCCCCGCGCGTCCAAGGCAGGAAAAAACCCGATTCGACTGAGTTAGGAGGGAAAAGAGGGACTGTTCACAGTCTATGTGACCATTGAATGTTCACCTTTCCGGTTGCGATAATAATGGCGTCTCGAGGAGAAAAAAGGTTTTATTCGGCATTAAATAGCACTTCCACAGTTGATATTTTACCCAAGATTTTAATCAAAATTGAATAAACGGAATAAACAACTTTTAGAAGAGATCAGTGTGAAAATGCGCTTCATCTTGTACTCCAAAGACAAGTTTACATCTCAAGGTGGAGGCAGAAATGGAAGCCCTGTTAATGCTAAACTTCACCTCGTAAAACCGAGACGAATATTTAAATAATACTTCTGAAATTTCGGGAAATACTCACCAACGAAATTAAATTGAGATCAAACGAAAGTTCGAATACACCGGCTTTATTGTTTTTGAGGTTCGGGCTGGCTTATTTATCCAGTTAATAAATTAAACTATATATTTTACTTTATCGAAATTTCTTTATCGAAAGTTACATCTCAAGATGGAGGCAGAAATGGAAGCCCTGTTAATGCTAAACTTCACCTCGTAAAACCAAGACGAAAATTTAAATATTACTTCTTAAATTTCGGGAAATACTCAAGACATACATTCTCAATCGATTGGAAGTTCGGGAAGGAAAAAGTGTTTGACTATTTTGAGCTGAGAGCCGAAGTTGTGAGACCAGGTTCAGGTGTTCTTATGATAATCCACTGTAATGGCTGACTATTATAGTCCTTGGCATTAAAATGTAATTTCCAAGCTAAAAACTATCACCAACGGAATAAAATTGAGATCAAATGAAAGTTCGAGTACACTTCATTGTTTTTGAGTTTCGGGCTAGCTTATATATCCAGATAAAATTAAAATATTTTACTTTATCGAAATTTCTCAATACGTTTCCCGGCATAATTGAATTTTCTAAGTATCATGACTTCCAAAGCATGTTGGATGATAATTTATTAACGTTAGAGAATATGGAAGTTGACACCCGCTCACAGGTCTGTTAGATCATGCCACGGGCTCGATTGGATTAGCCAATAAGAGAGAAGAGATCTCAGACAGGGATTACATCATAATCGATTACGGAGACTAAACACATCAATAAAACAAACCAAGAAAGCTAACCAATCAAAGTAGTGAATAAGGGAAGAAAGGACAGTTCTGATTCAACCCAAAAACATTTCAAAGAAAGAAATTTTATTCTGTTTTATTCTCTGCACTGATTGGAGATGATGTCGTTGAGGACAAGCGCACTCGTTTTGTGTGCTGTGACTTCTAGTATTTTACTTTTACTGGAAGGAAAACCACTCGAAGAAAGTCATGAAGAAAATGCCATGGACAAGATTATCAAAGCTAATAGTCAATACAGTAAGTCGGTTCAAATCCTTTCAACAACATTTTTCTGACCGAGAATATGTTCCCTCTTTGTCCACTACCCGCTTCAAGTTAGTAAAACATTCATGTATCAAATAAGATCACAAAACGCTGCCTGATATTTTAAAAATGTTAGTCACGTACAGGCACTTTCTATCATGTTCCTCAGACATTTATGATATTTTAACCGCATTTTACCACATTAAATACTATCCTTTCAGGAACTGAGACTTTGGTTGATGCTTCGTTATCGTTATTGTTAGCATTTAATAAGAATGTGGTTTGAGATCCAAGTATTCAATCATTAATCAATAAACTTGTGGTCACTATGTATAGAAAATCTCACGATCTCGAGTGCAATTCGGGTTTTGATAGGTACGAGTGATTTTTCGAAAGTTTTCAAAATCGGACGAGCCGTTAGGCGTTATGTGCTGTCTCTTTTACTACAGGTTGCTAGGAAAAGGATTTAAATCTCTAAGAGCTTTTTCTGATGTTTTAAAATTTAAGTCGAGGACAGCATAGAAAGAGGTGTCGTAAAGATCTTTTAAATTAGTATTATATATATGATTTGAAGTACAAAATACTAGAAAATAATTTTACGAGTGAACGAGTCGCCAGTGATCAGACCATGTACTTTAGATATCATTCCTTCCTGTAGCTTGAAGAATTTCACTGCTATTTTCTTTGAATGGTGAATAATCTGAAGATTTTATTATCTCAAGACTGGATTGACAACTTGGGATCAATTGAATTGGGATAAATTCGTCTCAGTCTACAACTACTCGACAGTTCAGTTGTCGGCCGGTAGGATTTGATCTTAAGCTTAACTATTTTTAAATAAAAACAGTCCTCGTATTTTTCCTGAAGGGAAAGAAATTTGCTTTCAAACTATTGTTAGCTTTTTCTCTATATTGTAGGCGTAGTTTTGAATTCATTTTATTGAGAAAACCACTTTAGACCACACAAGTAGAGTTAGCACGCGGCACCAGCATCTGGTGGCCCCACACGCATCTTGTGGCCATTTGGCCATAGTTCCTTAAATAAGCATGATGTGGCAACGAAACTAGGCAGTATGGTTGGCACTTGGTTTGTCAATCATATGACTACGTGACGTGATTATAACGTCACCATACAACGTGACATCGCCAGAAAACCGCGACATGCAAGTGCGGTCAGCGGTATTCAATGGGCGCATTGCGCATGCGTTTAATAAGTGGAAACAGAAAAAACCTACTCTATCGAAGATATTTAAACAAGGGAATCAATATTAAGGCCCATCTCGACTATATCTTAGAATTTTTTTAGTAGAAACTCGCGCTTTTTTCAAAAGTTCCCGCAAGTTTAGTAAAGACCGCTGACATTTCTGATTTATTCGCGGGCTAACGGACCTTCCTGCGATGGTACATACATTTGGGCGCTATTTTCTGGGAGTCCCACTAGATATTCGGACCAAATATGCTATTGTGTGCCCCGATCGAGAGTTGCTCTTCAAAATGGCGTTTCAACTATGAGATTTGGCTTATTCTTTGCGAAGATATCAAGCCCCGAAGTCAGGGCATTTTGCGAACTTTAACGGGGAAACATGGAGGTATTTTTAAGCTGTTTAACTGCTGTTATTGTTCAGCAATCGAAAGGAAACCTCGGATTTTATCCTAGAGCCGAGACTTAGTTTCGAGCTGGTGCTCAAATAATTAAACAATATTTCTGAATGCAGACATTTGTTTCTTTTGTCGTCTATTCTCTGTTTCGGCGAATTACAAACTAATTTAACTTTCGTTTATTTTTCCGTTCTCATACAAACCTCTGCTTTCAGTGCGATTTCTCTAGGAGTCATTTTGAAATTTAAAAAGGAAACCTCAAATTTAGATTAAAGTAATATTTTTCTTGCAGGTTATAATGTCCTATAAATGAATTACAAATTGTGATGCAGACATTTTTGATCCGCCAACACACAGGCTATATTTTAGACACTTTTTGTTTTAAACCCATACATTTCTCATAACTTTTCGCCGGCCGTATTTTCTTCTGAGCCGGGTTAACCATGCGTGACATGGGTAGCGGCGCGGTTTTCTGGCGATGACGTTCCATCAAAACATTATCGCCCATTATTGAGAAAACCAGTTAAGACAACAGGTAATAAAACGAAAACGTTAAAAGATACATCTCAAATTGTTTGGCGGAAACTAGAAAAACAAACCACTTATTATCACAAAACATACTTTTGTGGCTTGAATTGTCTAGTAATCATAATTTGAGGCCCTCCTATGTGCAGGTTTGTCACAAATTTTTCTGAAATTTTAGCAAGCGACCAATTCACGGTTTTCGGCGGCCATTTTGAATTGGGGCAAACTCGATAAAATATATAGAAATCTGGATCACTTTTACTTCCCTTAAACTCGGTCAATTTTGTCGGGTTCTCAATTTAACCTTTTTCAAAATGTATTTTCGTTGTTCTTTATGACCTCTAATATTATGGATATTGGAAAGCTACGTTTCATAATAAAGCGATCGGCACGATCGGTTCGTGAGTTATGGAAATTATAGAAAAACGAGTGACTCGTAAATGGTAGTTAAAATACTTACATTGATCTTTTTTTCAGTCCGAAATTTTGTCGAGTGTACTAAAATTGCAATAATTCGAAAAGAAAATTCGCCAGGGTGGCAAGGGAGACGGGAAATTTGAAACCAAATAATTCCGATATGCTGTGCTGTCTATTTAACTGATAATAATACGGGTTGCTGTAGGATGGATTTAAATCTCTAAGAGGAGTTTTTTTATGTTTTAACTTCATGCATAAAACCAGTTTGTGAAATGGATCGTTTTCTGATATGAGTGATGACGTCATCAGTCTTATATAATTTATGACATCATTTTTCATTTTTAAAAAATATTAAAAAGTCTGCATTTTGTTGGTTTGACCCAAAAATAAGCGAAATCATAGCTGAAATGTATTGGAACAAACTTAAGCATTAGTTTTGAAAACGTTGAAAAGGCCAGGTTACCAAGTCATATTGAAAATTTTAAATCTAAGTATTTTCCCACTCGCTTAACGTAGAGTAAAACCCATGCTTAACTTTGTTCCAATTCATGAGTCAAAGCATGTTGGATGACAATTTACTAACGTTAGAGAATATGGAAGTTGACACCCGCTCACAGGTCTGTTAGATCATGTCACGGGCTCGATTGGATTAGCCAATAAGAGAGAAGAGATCTCTGACGGGGATTACATCATAATCGATTACGGAGACTAAACACCGACATCAATAAAACCAAAAACCAAGAAAGACAAACAACCAAAGAAGTTAAAAACGGAAGAAAGGACAAATCTGATTGAACCCAAAAACAATTTAAAAAGATACATTTTATTTTATTTTATTCTCTGCAATAGGAGATGATCTTCATGTCCGCTCTAATTTTACTTATTTTGGAGTCAAACCGACCAAAGTTTAATATGATGCTGAAATATATTCTATGTTATTATATGGCTACGATAGTACGCGCGCTCTGATTGGCTGATTTCCGGTCTGAGATTTTCCCATCTCAGACTGTTACCATGACAATTGGTCCGGATCGTATATCAAATTTGTGAGTTTGTTTAAATTTTTCACGTCGGGAAATTTGACATTTCTTCTCGTTAAACAAGAAATTTATAAGTTAAATAAAACAAAAAGCGAACAAAGAAATTATGAGCTACGAAGAGGACCATTCTCCGAGCAAATTTTACTACCCTGACGAGCTCGAAGTGGACATGAAAATCTTGTTTTGACTTCGCGTGAGGTTCGCTGGCCGTCAAATATATTTTTTTCAAAGAACCAAGTATTTTTACTAAGTCTTAGCCTTTTTTCTTGAAATGGGATCAAAAACAAAAAATCAAAGCTTCAAATATCGGTTTTTTGGTTCACAATTAAAAGATGAAAAAGAAGAAAAAGATGATAAAAATCTAGAATGCAGTAAAAACGACAAACTATCCAAGTTTTTCTGACAATGTTTGCCGAACCAACGTCCTTGGCTTGTCTGAGAGTTTCTCCAGCTAGTTTACACATTTCTTGTCGATTTTTTTACGAAATATTAGTTAAAATTAATGAATTTACCTTCTATGAAGTGTTTTCTAATGAACTGAAATATCATTCTTGCAGTATAATCAGGTTTTTCTGGTCTATATACAGGCCACTTTTTCTCTCACTGAAGTTCCAGTCACGAAACTTCATCGTAAGATTAAGAATCTTCCCTCGCTTTCCCTCGCTAAATCTTTTTTAGCAAGTCGCTAAAGTCGAAAAATTGTTTTTGTTCACTTTAAGACAGACATGACTTCGATTAAACGTATTTTTCGCATTGCAAAAATAAGAAAAAAATACTTCTTGATCCATCTTTGACTACATTATTGAAAACTAACAATATGAAAACACAGCTCCTAACAGTCAAGAACAGATTGAAAACTTCGTTACAAACCAGAAAGCTAAAAATACGATTAGAAAAACCAAGTCGGACATGAACATATTCCATACATATTTAAACAGCCTTGGAAAAAACACAGAGATTGAAAGCTTACCAGCTAACGACCTATAGACCATCTGTTAAACAAGTTCTTGTTTAGTTTGTTCCACTTCGATGAATGAGCTTAGTTCTATTACGATTGTTTTAAAAAAACAACTTAAAAACATTTAAAATCAGTGCTTGAACTTCTGTGACATCGGTCTGAAGGGTCTTTAAAGTTCTTTGTGTAAAAAAATAGCAGTTTCCTGATGTAATAAACGCAAGATTTGGCAGTTTGACTTTATGTGTTTTGCTAGTTGGAAACGATCGATACCTGGCCAATCGATATTCGCGCGATACCTGAAGTTCACGTGTTTTTTATCGACGCAGCTAAAAAAAACCCAGCCATATAATAAACGGTTTATTAACCTCGCTTGCTCGGTCTTTACGAGAAAATATCAGACCTCGGTCTTTTTTGTACGGACCTCGCTGCGCTCGGTCCGTACTGTAAATACCTCGGTCTGATATTTTCCCGTACAGACCTCGCGCTCGGTTAATAATCCTTTAATATCGATAATGTAAATAGTTTTCAAACAGATTCCATAAGTTTCCGTATATAGATTTTGTCAATTGTAATTTTTAACATTTTAGGATTTTCTTTTTGTGCTATTTGTAAAGCGCTTTATTATTATAAGTTTGCTCGCTATTTTAACTTTATTTTAAGGGATTAATTTCTTTCAGCTAGTTGGTTTGCCATTTGGATCGAAACTACTATCACTTCACGTGAACCACAGACATTTGTTTTGATTTTTGTTTTTTAGCCAGTGTTGACAAATGAATGTAATTTTATTTTATTTTATTTTATTTTATTGTATTTGACTTAAAGAGATGATAACTAGCGGTAAGCTAGTGTGGGCTGCGTCGGTGTTTCTAATGAAACAGTATGGATAAAAAGTTAAATTTTACACCGTAAAAAATAAAAGAGATCACTTTGACTTAGCCTACTCTTAACGTTGTTATCAGAGATAAAAATTAAACAGTGAGAAGTTCAGTAAGTTTCTAAAATTAGAGAGGCTAGGAATCTATTACAGGTTTTCGCCAATTACAATAGATCCTAAAACCTAAAAATTCTAAAATATATGATTTATGCAGAAATCCTCCTTTGAAGTGAGCGTGAAGGCCTAGGAAGCTTGACGTGTCGAGTGTCGCGATCCCGATGGTGGGGTGTGACGTCATCCAGTAAATTTACTTGAAAAGAGTAAAAGAAGATGGCGGCTACCTGAGGCTTATTTGGCCGAGCGTGAGTTTTAAAGACAAACTTTGATTTCTGGTTTTGCGAAGAGCCAACCTCTCAGCCTAACACTTGCTCTTGTGATTTACGGGCTTTAGCTTGCTGGAGAGTAAACACCCCGAGATAATTTTATGGCACAGACTGGGGCCTGGTTAGACTTTTATAATATAGATAACTCTATTAATGTGTCATGTGATCTAGCTTACAAGAAACTAATTGGAGACACCTATCTACACCCACTAAAAACTCTTCCCTCGCATATCCCTACTAATTCCTATTCCCCCCCTTATCAATAAATAAAAGGTTTGAAGGTCCCCGTAATCATTAGTTATTAGATTGTAGATAAAGCATATGATTTCCTTTTCCATTTTGTTGTTATTTAGACGTATATTTTTGCCCTGAAATTCCCAAATAAGGATGTCAAAAAAAAAACTGTCATCGCTAATCACCACCGCAAGTACAGCAGTGGCGCATCTCAATGGGTTCGAAATGAAAGCATGAGAAGGCGCCTCTTGCAGCCGCTATATAGTCCATATATGACCCTGGAGCACAGCTCTAACCAGTTTGAATTACTTAGGGTCGGTTTTTTAAGGAGGAAGGAAAAACCGAAAAGCCGGTAGAGAGAACTCGAAAGGCGCAGTATGCCAATTTCAGACCTTTGAAGCGTTAAAAAGATAACCCAAACCCTTTATGACGTCAAACGAAGATTCTAAGAATGTCGCAAACCAATGATTTCCACTAGCAGCATCCGGGACTGGAATGCCTCGTATTTCAAAACACAATCATTATTTTTTCAGCTGACTTAAAAGATTCAAGACACGAAGTAGACATGGTGCTTCCAAATATAAAGACATCTAGGAAAAAACAAAAATCTGATGGACCAGCTCCACTCAACAGAACCGACGTAAAGTTATGGCCACGAGGCGTGATACCTTATACCATAGCATATGACTTGCGTAAGTCCATTGATGCTTATAAAATCAATCAATAAAGATTGTGTTACAGATTTTTGCACTGTGTTACACTTGAACTGCACTGCTCTAAGCCAATCAAATGCGAGTAAGTTTTCATGTATATTATTAGCTTTTAATACCCGTAAAACGGAGCACTGATGGAGAGGGGGGGGGGGTAAAATGAACGCACTGTCGGCCTTAAGTTTATTAGTCACGGACTATTACGAGCAAACGACGTAAAACAACGACGCTTTTCCTTTACCTTTACCTTAAACGATCTTCATTAAGGTAACAAAATGCTAAATTTTGATCTTATTTTTCAAACTTTCTTCGAATATTTTTTAGTAAATCTTGGAAAAAAATGTTGTGGATGCCTTGAGAAAAGTAGTAGTATGTGCATGGCACAGGCCGCGTTTTGGATGGGCAAGTGATGGGCGATGGGCAAGGGATGGGTAGGTTGTTTATGTGTTGTCATGGCGACCCAGTGACGTAATAGATTCGTTGATTATTCATAAATGTACTATTGTTGGACAAGTCTTTTGTTTTGGGATTCGATTTATAGATCGCAGGGATTTTGAATTTTTTTATCGAACTCTAAAGCTTAATCGATAGCTTAGCTAGCCGGCTGTCGATAGCTTAGCTAGCCGGCTATCAATAGCTTAGCTAACCGGCTATCGATAGCCTAGCTAGCTAGGCTATCGATAGCCGGCACTAAGCTATTAGTCATTAATTGTATTGTGTTGTATACAATAGTCGAGTCTAGACTTGCTGTACGAGGGCAATATGAATCAAAATGAATTCAAGCGATCTCTTTCAAACAAATCGACTTCATCGATCCTCAAACTCTTGGACAGAAAGAGCTACCCCATATTTTGTTGGACACTTTTCCGAGTCAGCAACATCAGACGTATACTTTCGAATATGGGTTCGAATCTGTCCTTGAAATTCATTGACAGTAGCATGATAGCCTCGATATCCTAACTTGAATAAAGTAGCCATTGCGTTTCTCAAATTTTGTATTTTTAAGCTTTAGAGTTCGATAAAAAAATTCAAAATCCCTGCGATCTATAAATCGAATCCCAAAACAAGACTTGTCCAACAATAGTACATTTATGAATAATTAACGAATCTATTACGTCACTGGATCGCCATGACAACACATAAACAACCTACCCAACGCTTGCCCATCGCTTGCCCATCACTGCCCATCACTGCCGATCACTTGCCCATCACTTGCCCATCACTTGCCCATCACTTGCCCATCACTTGCCCATCCAAAACGCGGCCTGTGCCATGCACATACTACTACTGAGAAAAGTAAACTTTTAGCTTTTGACTTATGATTTTTCGTTTTTGAAAATTGTCACGATTATGATATTCAAACTTCATTATCTTGAAAATGAGCTAAGGACATTCCATTTTTCTTTTCATTTTTGGGATCAGCGTTCAATTCTGTATCAAATAGCTTTCTAACAAAATATGCTACTTATTATGGAATTAAGTGTACTGAACGTAGTGTTTACTTACTTTTGCAGGGGGAAAAACCCAGTACTACAATCTTATCCAGGAAGCTATTAAAGAATATCAACAAAAAACGTGCTTAAGATTTGTAGAAAGAACTACAGAAACTAACTACTTAGAGTTCTACTATGGATCAGGGTAGGTATTACATTTGATTTAAGCTTTGCTTGCTGTTTCCATGCAAATATTAAATTTGATTTAATTTTTGCCGGCTGTTACCATGACACATATTATGCTTTGCACTCTGTTGCTTTGGCAAAAATATGCTTTCAACAACGATGCAATGACAACATTAACCTTGCACACTATAGCGATTGCAAAGGTATGCTGTACCTAATGTAGTGTTACCATGGCAATATTATGCTTTGCGCAATACATGTTGCTATGGTATTATTACTATGTTTTCCGCGATGTTGCCATCGTAGGATTTTTCGCCATTTCTCATTAATTCATAGAACATAAGTGCCTTTATTCTGTTTTGAACTAGACTCATCAAGTGTTTTGTAACTATTTCCTAGATGTCACACTGATGCAGGTTACCAAGGCGAAGGCATACAGCAAATATCCTTGGGCAAGGGTTGTAACAGCCTTGGTATAGTGGAACACGAGATTGGACATGTTATTGGTTTATATCACGAACAAAACAGACCAGACCGAAACAAATACATCAAAGTCTTGTGGGATAATATCCTGGAACGTAAGTGGGCCAAGTGGGGTTTCCTCCCTTTCCAAATGCTGCGAGTTAGCCCGTGCTCTGACTAAGATCAGCCAAACGGATGTTTCAAGGGTTTGATTAAATTGAAGTGAGGACAAATAAGAAATCACCATGAATGCTTCCAAATCATCAAACAAGCTAGTATATTGTAATAAAAGGCTTAGATATTAGAATACTTATGTTGATTCATTTTTGTTATGGTAGCTATGCGCTATGCGTACAAGATCAAGAGCGGTTGGCATAATGAGAGTCTCAAAACTCCCTACGATTACTACTCTGTAATGCACTACGGAAAAGATAACTTTAACTATTATGGGGTTGTGACAATGGAATCTCTTACACCAGGGATCACGTCTTTTGGTAACAATAGACTATCAGCTTTAGATGTACAGAAAGTCAAAAACATGTACAAGTGTCCAGGTGAGGAAAGTGGAAAGGAATGTGACGCAGATTTTCAAAGTGGCCTGCTTATGCAGCTATTTCGAAAAAAGTTGGCGAATGTTTCCATATTGTTGTGATCGTTCGCTGGTTGCATTCACGTCACACATAGTGCATATTACGCTTGGTATGCAACATGTAGGAAAACCTTCACCAACCTTTTTTGGAATAGCTGTGTAGTCAAAAGCGATTCCAGGATTAGTAAAATAGGATCAGGAAAGAACTTGTAGATAAAGAGATAAGAGGAAGGGATGGCTAACCCCATAAACCTCTTACCTGGATTTAGCTCCAGTGGCCTTAGAGAAAAGCGTTTCACAACGTGTTTCTTAGTTGAGTGGAAGCAAGAATTTTGGCTATTGTCTTGACAAAAGATTAAAGCCTTTAAAACAAAAATCCTCAGAGAGTGCAGTGCGTTTCGTAAATATATTTAAAGAATTCAAACTAATATACGTCAATGTTTCTTGGTGATTTTTACAGATTTTCCTGATTTTCCTCGTGACTTTTATTGGTCACATGACGGTCGTGGAATACAAGGACAAACTTGTACCAAAATAGTCGAACCAAGTGACCCATACAGTTGGAATGACAACTACTTGTGTTACCGAGGCCAAGGCAAAAGACCGCTGAACATTACATGGTCACACAGTGGGCCTTTATATGGAATGTCCTGCACTAAAATAACTGATGCCAGCAAACCATCTTGGACTTCCTGGGATGATAACTATCTCTGTGTACCAACATATTCGCCCTACAAATTCAAATGGATCACGACAAGGCCAAGTGCTCGAGACAGACAGAATTGCAGGGAGATCAACGAGCCACGTGATTGGCATTGGAGGAAAACACATCATTACTTGTGCGCTACTGATCGTGAGACTGATAAACGAGGTATGTCGTGCCATTCTTTTAGCTATTGCTTGACCTCTTGTCACAAAATAATTGACAACATTATTTTGTTTGATGTGTAGGCCATTTGGAATTGATAAAATTATTTGATGACATGCAACATTAATGTTTTGTTACTTGATTTAATTTGTCTGTACTGCCGTGTACGTGTCTGCTATTTTATATATAATTCAAAGTTTCCGATTTTTGCGGAGAGGGAAGAAAGTTTTAGAACCTGCATGAAGAAAAACACAGGGGCAAAATACAAGCAATTCTACTCACTTACGAAAATGAGCTTGCGTTCGTGCGCAGTGGTGAAACAAGCGCTTTTACCGCTACACCAACACTGCTTTACCGGCCAGCGACGTTTATTTTGCGCAATTTATTATTGAATAGACTTATTTACCTTGAGCGTAATGTTTTGTCCTTTTCAGACCACGTGTCATTCCCTTATAGAATGAGATTCCTTGATTGAGTCGTATCCATATTCATGTGTCTTTTCATGCGTAATTGTTAAACAAAGAAAAAATACTCTAGGGAATGATAAGCAGATTCTGAAATGGAAAAAAAAATACGCAAAAGGTAAAGAGATCTATTCGTATAATGCCTTCACGAAGATCAATTCAAGTTATGAAATATCAATGTTTGTACAGTATCACTGATATACTGATATACCTATGTTTTTACTTACTAGATGGCCAGTGGTCTGAATGGGGTGAATGGAAATCATGTAATGTGGACTGTGGAACAGGACGCCGTTGGCATTATAGAACATGTGATAATCCTGCCCCGGCCAACCGCGGCAACTCCTGCGTGGGGACCGACTCTGAACGAGGAACCTGTAATACCCAACCATGTGGAGGTATGTTTGTTCAAGGTGCAAACTCAGCAGAGTTACGGGAAGTAAAAGTGATCCAGATTTCTATATATTTTGCCGGGTTCACCCCAATTCAAAATTGCCGCCGAAAACCGTGAATTGGTCTATTATTCTTAAGGGAATAAATTAAAGTGGAAGCCATGTTGGATGGTGCTGTCACTATAGGTAGTTTGTAATTATTCCTAAGAAAATAAAAGTGGCAGCCATGATGGATGTTGTTCACTATAGGTGGTTTGGAGTCATTACTCGTGCTCAGGCCTTTGGCCGGCACGAGTCTAAAAATGCAGCGCGTATTTTTTCTTCTTCTGAATTTCCACGTCGGAAAAGTGCAGTCGACAGGAACTGGGGATAGTATCCCAGTACGGAGGTCTTCGCAGCCGCCGCCATCTTGCTTGTGTTTTCAGTCGTCGTAGAATTATTTGCTGGCGTATCATTTATAGACAAAGGAGAAAAGGCCATCACAGAGAATCGACAGTCTCCATCGTTATTGCTGTGTATGGTTATTTCCAATGTGAAGCTCTTAGATTACGAAATATTCGTGATCAAATTCACTCGAAACATGCAAGGAAAATGTTACAAAACTACGAAAACCACCTCTATTCCTCCAACGTTCTTACACATCGTAGATAATTTAAAGGAATTCCTACCATTCAAGGCTAGTAGTAAGAATTTCAAATTTATATTCTGTAAATTACTGGCCTCTACATCGACATATAATAAATAAATTGTGTTTCTATGTTGTTGGACAATTTGAGTATGCGCGTGTTATTTACACTTTCGTACCTAAAATATCGTCTCCTGTGAGGTCGTGCCCCAGTCAACAAAAACATGATTTACTTTCCTTTAAGGTTATACTCATTGTCCTCAAGTGATTTCTGGAAGCCCTTAAGTGGTCCCTCGACGATTTATCTATTTTTATGCCACAATTACAAGTGTGTCTTGTTGATACGATTTCAAATTGCCGATAAAAATATCGGTTTCCTTCGAATTTTTAGCTAGCTTAATTCTTAATGTGTGGTTTGATAGATCATAACAGTGGTCCCACTTGCTTTACAATAGGTTTAGCGTCCCCCGTCTTTTTTAAAGGACAGAGTATCCCGGGAGAACGAAACCCCGATGTATGGAAATCTGACCTATTCCTTTCAAATCAGCAAGGTCTCCAATACCAAGCTAAACACACAGCAACACTACTCCCTTGGGCACAAGTTAACCCTGGTCCCAGGGTCTCGTTTCTGAAGGAATAAAGATTGCGTCCATGTTAAATGATGTTTACTATAGGTAGTTTGTAATCATTTCTGAGGGAATACAGGTAGCGGCCATGTTAGATGATGTTGTTCTTTTGATGTCCTTCAATGCCCTCCGCACTATTCATCATAATCCTATTTTTCTATTTCTACTCTTTTCAGGTCCTCCGAGGTTCCCCGAAGACTTCTCGTACTCCTTCAATAACGTCTCAAAACCAAGAAGCTATTGTGTCGTCACATACAATAGAGTCAACAACTTCAATTGGAACTATTATTACTTTTGTACTTCAAGATCCAGAAGTTACCCAGGCTTCACGTGGTCAGATAATGGTACTCTTCCTGGTAAGCGTTGTACCAGGATATACAACCCTATTGAGAACGGGTACCGAAGAGGAAGCTGGATGAATAACTATCTCTGTGTTCCAACCGACTCAACATATCAGTAAGTAATAGCACTGCTATTCTCGCCATTACCACGAGTATTACAACAATTACTACCGTCTCCCACTAGAACATCTATCCTTCACCTCAGATCCTAAGTTTATTGTTATCCTGAAAAACTCCCGGCTGTCAAAGTCAGGGCATAGCTAACTCACAGATCGAGCACTGAAATATGGGCTGATCTAAGTCAGGGCACGGCTAACTCAACTCACAGATCGAGCACTGAAACATGGGCTGATCTAAGTCAGGGCGCGGCTAACTCACAGAAAGAACCCTGAAATAACCTCTGGGTTAATTTATGTCAGGGCACGGCTAACTCACAGATCGAATTGGAATTTTGTGTGTTGGGTTTCAGTTGCGGTGGGAGGAAAACAAAAGAACCCGACATGACGAGAAATTATGGACACGCACGCGCAGTAAATGCCCTGAGTTTGCAAAACAAAATAATCGATCAGCGTATAGAGTTTGTATAGTATTATGTTTTATCTGATCTTGCTTGTAGAATACAATACATGAAAAATTCAGTTAAATTGACGCTACAGTTTTGGTAAGCGAGAGATAATAAAGTTGAGAAAACTTCGCACTGAATTAGTATAGTTGGAAGTCCGAACTAGACTTTCTTGTTTACTAAGCACCATAATGTCATGATCAGCAGCCAATTAAAAGCCACGATTCTGTGAACATGTTTGACGGCTGATTTTGTTATGAATAATAATCTCCACACATTGATGTCCAGAATTTCTCGCCACGAGAAAGACCTCGAATCAAAGGTGAAACCTAACAAACTCTGCTCACATGTGATGCCAAGTCGAAATCAAACCCGAGATCCCAGAGGTACTAAGAGGCGAGTGTATTACTGATACACCACCTTTGATTCCCATCCCTACTACTACCCACACATCCAAACAAACCTTGTGTTGAATCGTATATAGGTCAAAGATTAAACACTTATTATTTGAACTAAACACTAAACAATTTTAGAAAAGATTTAAATTGGAATGTGTTCTTTTGTTTTCTGTAGCTTTGTGTGGTCGCTCAAGGGGCCGATAAAGGGTCTTTCTTGCATGAGATGGTACGCGCAGAATGGACGCAGAGGATGGGACAAGACATACCTGTGTAATCAAAGTAGTTCAAAGGGGAGCCTACCATAACTAATAATTGAATTACCGTAAATCCTCTATTAAGCTTCCCGGAAGGCTTATTTATTTCAGGCACGTTTGAGGGGGGGGGGGGGGCTTATTGGAAAGGGGGGCTAAATAGAGAGGGGGGGTTATTGATTTTTAGCCGAAACGCTCTAAGTTCTACGCTATCAGAATATAATGTGATATGATAACTTTATTCCAAAACGGTAAACTCAGGATTAAATGCAAGTATTACTATGGACTTTCTCGCATAATCTATAGGAGCATGGTATATGCATTGTTCGAATTACAAGCTATTTTCAACATTTGATTCACTTGTGTTAGTCTCAAGTATGATTTACCTTGATTGTGAATTAAGTTGTGAAAGGGGAGGGGAGGGGGCTTAAAAGAGAGGGGGCATTAATAATTTTTATCCTTTAAAAAGGGGGCCTTATTAGAAGGGGGGCTTATTTTAGAGGAGGATTTACGGTAAATCTGTATCAACAACATCATGGAAACGGTAAACCAGCAAGTTCTTGGACTCTGGATTTTAGTATCCTCTTAGTTTTCAATTCTTGTGCCAGACTTGAATTCTATAGGTTCTAGGAATAATAATATTTGAATGATAATTACAAACCGCTGAATTAGGAATTCTGGAAGTTAGAATTTCGCACAAGAAGCAAAATAAGCAAAATAAAGCAAATAAACACCCACCAATTGATGAGGCGACACACACGACGATCCACATGACACAACACACAGCGCGCAATGTTGGCCGGTTAGTAAAATACAAACACGGAGACATGGATTATACGGAATAAGGCTCTTGTTTATTTAAATCTAAATATTTCCCCACTCGCTTAACGTAGAGTAAAACACATGCTTAATTTTGTTCCAATTCATGAGTCAAAGTATGTTGGATGACAATTTACTAACGTTAGAGAATATAGAAGTTGACACCCGCTCACAGGTCCTGTTAGATCATGTCACGGGCTTGATTGGATTAGCCAATAAGAGAGAAGTAATCTCAGACGGTGATTACATGATAATCGACTGCGGAGACTAAATACATCAGTAAAACAAACCAAGAAAGACAACCAACCAAGGAAGGGAAGAAAGGACAATTCTGATTCTGAACATTCTGAACATTTTAAAGAAAGAAATTTTATTCTTTTTTATTCTCTGCACTGATTGGAGATGATCTCGTTGAGTGCAAGCGCACTCTTTTTGTGTGCTGTGACATCTAGTATTCTATTTCTACTGGAAGGAAAAACACTCGAAGAAAGTCATGAAGAAAATGCCCTCGACAAGATTATCAAAGCTAATATTCAATACAGTAAGTCGGTTCAAATTCTTTCAACAAAAAATTTCCGTCATGTTGAGAATTTTAAATTCTATATATTTTCCCACTCGCTTAGCGTAGGGTAAACCCATGTTTAACTTCATTCCAATTCATGTCGGCTCTAATTTCGCTTATTATGGGATCAAACCGACCAAATGGAGGCTTGTTTTTTTAATTTTTCATGGAAATGATGAAGTCATAAATTACGTAAGAGTGATGACGTCATCACAGATACCAGAAAACGATCCATTTCACAAATTGGTTTTATCATGAGTTTAAAGCATAAGAAAGACCTCTTTTTAAATCCTTTTCCTAGCAACTGTGAGTGGTGAATAGGTAAGAGCCCCCTTTGTAAACAGGTTTACAACCATAATTATAAAAAACAGATTATTAAATTAGGGGTTCAAAGCAAATTAAATATCGAATTTACCGAACCCTGGAACAATCTCGAGGATGATCTATTTATTTTGAGATTTGCCCGCAGGCTGGTGCTGTACAATAGGACACGAGGCCCCCTTCGAGGTACATTGCACCGATTCCCAACCCCTTAAAACTCCCATACCCATCCCACAATCAACCCATTAAGAAATAATTAGTAAAGGCCAGACACTGAGGGTGGTCACTGCCAGGGTTTCTTTACTTCCTCAGTGGTTCTTTTACGTCCCTCCGATGCAGGGTTAGGTAGTGTGGAGAGACGGGACCGCCATTTTACGTGGTCATCCGAGCCACGGTAAGGTCTAACCGTTTGTAGATGTAATTACAAAGGCAGCACCTTCTCCTCAGTTATTTTAAGACCCTGAGTGTTGGTCCGACCTCCCGCACGAAAGTCCAGTGCTCAACCAACTGAGCCAACCGGGTGTCGGTTAAGTCAGGGAACGGCTGTCTTAAAGGAAAATTTGGAATCTCATGAAAATTAGTTTGAGCTTCATTAACCTTGGCTTCCTGTTTTCGGTGAACATGTTTTACTGGTTTCAAAGTTCTCGAACCTTCGAGGGATTAGTATTCAGGTCTTTACCACATCTTGTCGCTTCTAATTTAACATTTTCTTGAGGGTGTCCGAAGACTTCCTTGTTTGGAGCCACGGTTACTAGTTATATAATCCGCAACGGCTCACGTGTGGAAATCTCTAAATGTACTTTAATTCACTGACAGATTAGGCTAACAAGAAAACAATTCTGGCTGTATTCGTTTCCTTTTAGTGTTGTAGCAAACTTCGCCACTCTTCCTATTTCCGGCATTGTCTTTCGGTCAGTCTGTCTTTTGGCTGCTCGAGTGATCGGTCGCGCGTACCTGAAAGGTCCGTCAGTCTGTCAACTTGGTCTGTCAGGCTTTCGGTATCGGTGTATCAGTCGTTCTGTCCGTTGGTCTGAGCTTCTGTTTGTCTTCGTATTAGCTATGCATTTTCTCTGTCAATCTCTCTGTATTTTTGATTGTTTTTCCCGTGCACCTGTTGTTCATTTAGTGCGTCGCTGTATCTGTGTTGTCCTTTATTTCTGTCTGTTCATCTAACTGTATGTATATCATCAGGTTGGTTACAAGCTCTTTAACCCATTCTAATGATTCTAAAATCTTCTGGTGTCTCCGTGCGACTTTCGGTCGTTTGGAGCGTCACGTCACTGTGCCTCTGTTTTCGTGTCAGTCTGTCCATCTGTCTGTCCATCTGTCTGTCCATCTGTCTGTCCATCTGTCTGTCCATCTGTCTGTCCATCTGTCTGTCTGTATGTCAGCTTATCTTTAACACATTCTAAATGATTAAGCGATTTCTTTTTCAGCTGACTTAAGAGATTCAAGACACGAAGTAGACATGGTGCTTCCAAAGAAAAAGACATCTAGGAAAACACAAAGTTCTGATGGACCAGCTCCATTCTACAGAACCGTAAAGTTATGGCCACGAGGCGTGATACCTTATACCATAGCATATAACTTGAGTAAGTCCATTAATGCTTATAAGATCAATCAATATAGACCTCTTTAGCTTGGGCGTATTGTTTTCCCATTTCAGACCAAGTGTCACTCTCTCGAGCACGACATTCTTTGTTTGCGTTCTATTTATATTCATGTATCTTCTAATGCGCAGTCGCTAAACAAAGAAATGATACTCAAGGGAATGACACGTGGTCTGAAATGGGAAAAAATTATGCCCAAAGAAAAGAGGTATATTCTATCATAATCTTGTCCCATTCCACACCAACATCTTGGGAGTAAGATTAATTTGTTTGCCTCATCAATGCTAAAGTATCTTATGCTAAAATAGGAAGTAATAAACAAGGGAACGACATGTAGGAATACAAGTCTATACGAAGTCCAATGCTTAACCAAATGTAAATTATAACTTGCGGTTACTAGATGGGACTGCACTAGAGTGTTGAATACAACAAGTTAATAAAAAGGAAAGTTAAACACCGTGTGCAATACAGTTTTAGCACAGTTACAAACCTTCTTACACGGTTTAAGTTTCCTTCTTATTCACTAGCTTAAATAAGATTTGAGTCAAGTAGGACTGCTGTGTTAATTTTGCAGGGGAAAACACCAGGTACTACAATCTCATCCAGGAAGCCATTAAAGAATATCAACAAAAAACTTGCTTAAGATTTATAGAACGAACAACAGAGACTAACTATGTAGAGTTGTACTATGGAAATGGGTAGGTACTAAATTGGGTTTAAGCTTTGCCCGCTTTGCAATAATATTCTTTGCGCACTATGAGAATGACAATGTTCTGCTTTGCGCACTGTTGCACTAACAATACTAACCTTGCACACTATAGCCTTTAAAATAGTATGTTCTGCGCAATATTGCAATATTATGCTTTGCGCACTATAAGAATGACAATATTATGCTTTCGGCACTGTTGCACTAACAATACTAACCTTGCACACTATAGCCTTTAAAATAGTATGTTCTGCGCAATATTGCAATATTATGCTTTGCGCACTATAAAAATGACAATATTATGCTTTCGGCACTGTTGCACTAACAATACTAACCTTGCACACTCTAGCCTTTAAAATAGTATGTTCTGCGCAATATTGCAATATTATGCTTTGCGCACTGTTGCTTTGGCAATATTATGCTTTGCACGCTGTTGCACTAACAATACCAACCTTGCACACTATAGCCATTGAAATAGTAATTTCTGCGCAATATTGCAATATTAAGCTTTGTGCACTATGAGAATGACAATATTATGCTTTGCGTAATGTTAAAATGGCAATATTATGCTTCGCGCAATGCATTTTGCTATGGTATTACTATGCTTTGCGCAATTTTGCCATTTGCCCATTTGTCATAAATTCACAGAACATAATTTCCTTTATTCTGTTTTGAACTAATTTTTCATTTTTATAACTGTTTTCTAGATGTCAGTCTGCTGCAGGTTACCAGGGTAATGGCATACAGAGGCTGTCCTTGGGCAAGGGTTGTGACAGCCTTGGTATAGTGATTCACGAGTTTGGACATGCGATCGGTTTTTATCACGAACAAAACAGACCAGACCGAAACAAATACATCAGAGCCTTGTGGGATAATATCAAAGCAAGTAAGTGAGCCAAGTAGGGTAGCCTCCTTCTCCAATGGCTGTGAGGTAGCACGAGCCCTGACTTTTATCAGCCAAGAGGCTGTTTCAGGGTTTATTGTGTGAGTCAGCTTTGCCCTGACTGAGATCAGCCCAGAGGTTATTTCAGGGTTACGTTTGATAAAATTGAAGTGAGGACAAATCAGTAATCACCATGAATGCTTCCCAATCATAAAACAAGCTAGTCTATTGTAATAAAAGGCTTAGATATTAGAATACTTATGTTGATTCATTTTTGTTATCGTAGATATGCACTCTGAGTACAAAATAAAGAGCGGTTGGCATCCAGAGAGTCTCAAAACTCCCTACGATTACTACTCTGTAATGCACTATGGGAATAAGGACTTCAGAAAAAATACTCACGTTGTGACAATGGAATCTCTTACACCAGGGATCACGTTTTTTGGTAACAATAGACTATCAGGTTTAGATGTACAGAGAGTCAGAAAAATGTACAAGTGTCCAGGTGAGGAAAGGGGACAGCACTGTAACAAAGATTTTAAAAGTAGCTGCCTTATACAGCTATTTCCAAAACAAAATTTGGTGAAGGTTTTTGTTGTATGTTTCATACCAAGCCCAAAATGTATTGTGGATCGCATGTAAATACTGTCAACACACAAGAAAATATGTCGAAAAAACGCAAAGAAAAAGTTTGAGAACATTCCACTGTTGTGACCTTTCGCTGATTGCATGCAAGTCGCCAATAGTGCATTTAGGGTTGGTTTGCAACATGTAACAAAACCTTCACCAACCTTTTTTTGAAATATTTTTTCAGAACGAGTTTCTTAGGTGAGTGGAAGCAAGAATTTTGGCTCTTTTCATGACAAAGATTTAAAGCCTTTCGAACAAAAACTCTCAGAGAGCGCAATGCATTTCGAAAATATATTTCAAGAATTCAAACTATAGTACGATGTTTCTTGGTGATTTTTACAGAGTTTCCTGATTTTCCTCGGGATTTTTATTGGTCACATGACGGTCGTGGAATACAAGGACTAAATTGTACCAAAATAGACGAACCACGTGACCCTAACAGTTGGAATGACAACTACTTGTGTTACCGAGGCCAAGGCAAAAGACCGCTGAACATTACATGGTCACACAGTGGGCCTTTGTATGGAATGTCCTGCACTAAAATCACTGATGCCAGCAAACCATCTTGGACTTCCTGGGATGATAACTATCTCTGTGTACCAACATATTCGCCCTACAAATTCAAATGGATCACGACAAGGCCGAGTGATCGAGACAGAAAGAATTGCAGGGAGATCAACGAGCCACGTGATTATTATTGGAGGAAAACACATCATTACTTGTGCGCTACTGATCGTGAGACTGATAAACGAGGTATGTCGTGCCCTTCTTTTAGCTATTCACAACACTCCTAATGACGGCCCACCCACCCTCCCAACGATATTCGCGTGGGTCGTACCTCCTCTACGTCTAAGTCAAGCTGTTTCAGCTTGTCTTAGACCACGCTGAACTGAGCATGAATGGGAGTGTTGTAGAATAGATTACTATTGCGTGACCTCTTGTAACAAAATAAGTCAACATTATCTTGTTTGTTGTTTAAGCCATTTTCATAAAGTTATTTGATGACTTGCAGCATTAATGTTTTGTTATTTGGTTTACTTTTTCTGTACTGCTGTGTACGTGTCTGCCATTTTATACCAAAATCAAATCGGCATTATTACAGGTTATCTTAAATATCCAATAAATCCGATTAAAATTCAAAGTTTACGATTTTTGCGGAGAGGGAAGAATGTTTTAGAACCTGAAGAAAAACCTTCAAAACACAGGGGGAAAATACAAGCAACTCTACTCACTTACGAAAATGAGGTTGCGTTTGTGCGCAGTGGTGAAACAAGCGCTTTTACCGCAACTCCAACACTGCTTTACCGGCCAGCGACATTTATTTTGAGCGATTTATTTTTGAATAAACGTCTTTACCTTGGGCGTAATGTTTTGTCCTTTTCAGACCACGTGTCATTCCCTTATAGAATAAGATTCCTTGATTGAGTTTCAACCATATTCATGTGTCTTCTCATTTGCAATTGTTAAACAGAGAAATGATGCTCTACGCGGAGTCTAATGCCTTCACGAAGATCAATTCAAGCTATAAAATACCAATGCTTATGCAGTATCACTGATATACTGATATACCTATGTTTTTACTTACTAGATGGCCAGTGGTCTGAATGGGGTGAATGGGAATCATGTTCGAGAGACTGCGGAACAGGACAACGTAGGCGTTATAGAAAATGTGATAATCCTCTTCCGGCCAACAGCGGAAAATACTGCGTGGGTGACGACTTTGAAAAAGAAAATTGTAATACCCAACCATGTTCAGGTATGTTTGTTAAAGGTACTCCTTTAGTTGTGGATGTCGCACGAAAATAAAATTGGTGGCCATAGTGGCACAATAATGTTCAACATAATCGTATTGAGAGCCGCGATGTTGGATGATGTTCACTATAGATGGTTTATAATTATTCCTTAGGGAATAGAAGTGGCCGCGATGTTGGATGGTGTTCACTATAGGTGGTTTATAATTATTTCTTAGGGAATAGAAGCAGCAGCCATGTTGGATGATGTTCACTATAGGTGGTTTGGAATCATTCCTAAGGGAATAAAAGTGGCAGCCATGTTGGATAATGTTCACTGTAGGTGGTTTGGAATCATTCCTAAGGGAATAAAAGTGGCAGCCATGTTGGATGATGTTCACTATAGGTGGTTTGGAATCATTCCTAAGGGAATAAAAGTGACAGCCATGTTGGATGATGTTCACTATAGGTGGTTTGGTATCATTCCTAAGGGAATAAAAGTGGAAACCATGTTGGATGATGTTCACTATAGGTGGTTTGGTATCATTCCTAAGGGAATAAAAGTGACAGCCATGTTGGATGATGTTCACTATAGGTGGTTTGGTATCATTCCTAAGGGAATAAAAGTGGAAACCATGTTGGATGATGTTCACTATAGGTGGTTTGTAATCATCCCTAAGGAAATAAAAGAGGTAGCCATGTTGGATGGTGTTCACTACTGGTGGTTTGGAATCATTCGCAGGGGAATAAAAATGGCAGCTATGTCGGATAATGTTCACTATAGGTGGTTTGTAATCATTCATAAGGGAAAAGAAGTTGCGGCCATGTTGGATAATGTTCACTATAGGTGGTTTGGAATCATTCCTAAGGAAATAAAAGAGGTAGCCATGTTGGATGGGTTCACTACTGGTGGTTTGGAATCATTCGCAGGGGAATAAAAATGGCAGCCATGTCGGATAATGTTCACTATAGGTGGTTTGTAATCATTCATAAGGGAAAAGAAGTTGCGCCCATGTTGGATGATATTGTTATTTTGATGTTCTCCAATGCCCTCCGCATTATCAGTATCATACTTTTTCTAATTTTTTTTCTATTTTCACTCATTGCAGGTCCTCCGAGGTTCCCTGAAGACTTCTCGTACTCCTTCAATGATACAGCACTTCCACAAGGCTATTGTCTTCGCACAATCGATATAATCAACTACTACAAATGGGTCTATTACTACTTTTGTACTTCAAGATCCAGAAGTGACCCAGGCATCACGTGGTCAGCTATTGGTCCTCTTCCTGGTAAGCGTTGTACCAGGATTGACAACCCTATCGAGAACAGGTACCGAGGAGGAAGCTGGATGAAGAACTATCTCTGTGTTCCAACCGACTCGCCATATCAGTAAGTAATACCACTACTAATTGTTTTACAACAATTACAACCGTCTCCCACTAAAACATATTCTCCTTCACCTCAGATAATAATTTTATTGTTATCCTGAAACAACCTCTGGGCTGATCAAACTTTGACTGAGTCAGGGCATAGCTAACTCACAGATCGAACCCTGAAACAACCTCTGGGTTAATTTATGTCAGGTCACGGTTAACTCACAGATCGAATTGGAATTTAGTGTCTTCGGTTTCAGTTGCGGTGGAAGGAAAACAATAGAATCCGACATGACGAGAAATTATGGACATGCTCTGAGTTTGCAAAACAAAATAGTCGATGAGCGTATAGACTTTGTATGGGATAAAAGTCAAAAAGGATATTATCTCATATGTTTCCAGTTATTTCCAAAATATTCTATCTGATCTTACTTGTAGAATACAATACATGAAAAATTCAGTTAAATTGACGCTACAGTTTTGGTAAGCGAGAGATAATAAAGTTGAGAAAAATTCGCACTGAATTAGTATAGTTGGAAGTCCGAACTTGACTTTCTTGTTTACTAAGCAGCATAATGTCAGCAGCCAATTAAAAGCCACGATTCTGTTAACATGAATAATAATCTCCGCAAACTGATGTCCAAACTTTTTCGCCATGAGAAAGACCTCGAATCAAAGGAGAAACCTAACAAACTCTGCTCACATGTGATGCCAAGTCGAAATCAAACCCGAGATCCCAGAGGTACTAAGAGGCGAGTGTATTACTGATACACCACCTTTGATTCCCATCCCTACTACTACCCACACATCCAAACAAACCTTGTGTTGAATCGTACGTAGGTCAAAGATGAAACACTTATTTGAACTAAAAACTAAACAATTTTAGAAAATATTTAAATTGGAATGTGTTCTTTTGTTTTCTGTAGCTTTGTGTGGTCGCTCAAGGGGCGGATAAAGGGTCTTTCTTGCATGAGATGGTACGCGCAGAATGGACGCAGAGGATGGGACAAGACATACCTGTGTAATCAAAGTAGTTCAAAAGGGAGCCTACCATAACTAATAATTGGATTACCGTAAATCCTCTATTAAGCTTCCCGGGGGGCTTATTTATTTCAGGCATTGATTTTTAGCCGAAACGCTCTAAGTTCTACGCTATCAGAATATAATATATAAACGGTAAACTCAGGATTAAATGGAAGTATTACTATTGACTTTCTCGCATAATCTACAGGAGCATGGTATATGCATTGTTCGAATTACAAGCTATTTTTAATATTTGATTCACTTGTGTTAATCCCAAGTATGATTTACCGTGATTGTGAATTAAGTTGTGAAGGGGGAGGGGGGCTTAAAAGAGATGGGGGCTTAATAAATTTCATCCTTTAAAAAGGGTGGCTTATTAGAAAGGGGGCTTATCTGAGAGGGAGGCTTAATAGAGGATTTAAGGTAAATCTGTACCAATAACCACAGGGAGCCCGGCTTTCCTTCTCCGCATTCAATATTCATTATTCTTTACGTAATTGCTTTTTATGGGTTTTCTGTGGTTTAAGATCGGCTTCCTGTGGTTTGGGATCAGTTATGGTTACACAAGCTGAAATCAGATCTGTACTGTAAATTGATCGCCGATTAAGTTAAAATCAATAACCGTTGGTAACGCACTCTCTGCTTTATAGAAAGTGCGTTACATTCAAACAACACAGGCAACCCATAAAGAGCACGTTACCAACGGTTATTGATTTGAATTTTATCGGCTATCAATTTACAGTAAAGATCTGATTACAGCTTGTGTAACCGAAGCCGATCTTAAACCACAGGAAACCTATAAAAAGCAATTACGTAAAGAATAATGAATATTAAATGCGGCAAAGGAAAGCTGGGCTACCTGTGCAATAACATCATTGAAACGGTAAACCAGCAAGTTCTTGGACTCTGGATATTGGTATTCTCTTAGTTTTCAATTCTTGTGCCAGACTCACCGCTTGAATTCTATAGGCTCTAGGAACGTGAATAATAATTACGAACCGCTGAATTAGGGATTCTGGAAGCTAGAATTTCGCACAAGAAGCAAAATAAGCAAAATAAAGCAAATAAAAACCCACCAATTGATGAGGCAACACACACGGCGATCCACATGAAACAACACACAGCGCGCAATGTTGGCCGGTTAGTAAAATACAAACACGGAACATGGAGACATTATACGGAATAATTCTCTTGTTTAGGCATGTGGCCTCAACACCCGTATAGCAAATATAGAAAGTACCCTCCCCTCCTGCCCCCGGGTTTATGTCGTTATCATTACTAACCCCGTAGTAATGGAACGTATTTGAGTCAAAGCATGTTGGATGACAATTTACAGCTGACATCAATTGGAACAAAGTTAAGCAATATTGTTTTTAAACGGTGAACAGGCTAGGTTACCAAGTCATTTTGAAATTTTAAACCTAAGTATTTTTCCACCCGCTTAACGTAGAGTAAAACACATGCTTAACTTTGTTCCAATGCATGAGTCAAAGCATGTTGGATGATAATTTACTAACGTTAGAGAATATGGAAGTTGACACCCGCTCACAGGTCTGTTAGATCATGTCACGGGCTCGATTGGATAAGCCAATAAGAGAGAAGAGATCTCAGACGGGGATTACATCATAATCGATTGCGGAGACTAAATTAAACACATCAATAAAACAAACCAAAAAAGACAACCAACCAAGGAAGTGAAGAAGGGAAGAAAGGGCAATTCTGATTCAACCCAAAAACATTTTAAAGAAAGAAATTGTATTATATTTTATTCTCTTCACTGATTGGAGATGATCTCATTGAGGAAAAGCGCACTCTTTTTGTGTGCTGTGACTTCTAGTATTCTATTTTTACTGGAAGGCAAAACACTCGTAGAAAGTCATGAAGAAAATACCATGGACAAGATTATCAAAGCTAATAGTCAATACAGTAAGTCGGTTCAAATCTTTTCAACAAAAGTTTTCCGACCGAGTTTATATTCCCTCTTTTTCCACTAAGTTATCAAAACATTCATGTCCCAAATAAGATCACAAAACGTTGCCAGATATTTTAAAAATCTTCGTCACATGCGGCCCCTTTCATATCATATTCCTCAGACATTGAGGATATTTTAACCGCATTTTACCACATTAAATACAATCCTTTCAGAACCTGAGACTTTGGTTAATGCTTCGTTATCTTGAAGCAATTAACTCGAATGGGGATTGAGATCCAAGTATTCATTACCCCTTCCTGCCCCCGGGTTTATGTCGTTATCATTCTTGGCCTCGTAGTGACTGAAAGGATTTGTGTCAAAGCATGTTGGATGACAATTTACAGCTGACATCAATTGGAACAAAGCTAAGTATTTTTTTTCTTTAAACGGTGAACAGGCTAGGTAACCAAGTCATTTTGAAATTCTAAATCTAAGTATTTTTCCACTCGCTTAACGTAGACTGAAACACATGCTTAACTTTGTTCCAATTCATGAGTCAAAGCATGTTGGATGACAATTTACTAACGTTAGAGAATATGGAAGTTGACACCCGCTCACAGGTCTGTTAGATCATGTCACGGGCTCGATTGGATTAGCCAATAAGAGAGAAGAGATCTCAGACGGGGATTACATCATAATCGATTACGGAGACTAAATTAAACACATCAATAAAACAAACCAAAAAAGACAACCAACCAAGGAAGTGAAGAAGGGAAGAAAGGACAGTTCTGATTCAACCCAAAAACAATTTAAAGAGAGAAATTTTATTATATTTTATTCTCTTCACTGATTGGAGATGATCTCGTTGAGGAAAAGCGCACTCTTTTTGTGTGCTGTGACTTCTAGTATTCTATTTTTACTGGAAGGAAAAACACTCGAAAAAAGTCATGAAGAAAATGCCATGGACAAGATTATCAAAGCTAATAGTCAATACAGTAAGTCGGTTCAAATCCTTTCAACAAAATCTTTCCGACCGAGTTTATATTCCCTCTTTTTCTACTACCTCCAAGTTATGAAAACATTCATGTCTCAAATAAGATCACAAAACGTTGCCTGATATTTCAAAAATCTTAGTCACTTACAGCAACTTTCATATCATGTTCCTCAAACAATTAGGATCATTTTAACCGCATTTTACCACATCAAATACAATCCTTTCAAGACCTAAGACTTTGGTTGATACTTCGTTATCTTAAGCATTTAATTAGAATGTGGAATGAGATCCAAGTATTCAATCATTAATCAAGCAGCTTGTGGCCACTATGTATAGGAAATCTCACGATCTCGAGTACAATTGGAATTTGATAGGTACAAGTGATATCATGTTCCTCAGACATTTAGGATATTTCAACCGCTGGTTAGACTATTATAATATTGATAACTTTATTAATTTTATTATTGTGATCTAGCTTACAAGAAACTAATTGGAGACACCTATCTACACCCACTAAAACCTCTTCCCTCGCATATCCCTACTAATTCCTATTCCCACCCTTATCAAGAAATAAAAGGTTTAAAGGTCCCGTAATCATTAGTCATTAGATTGTAGATAAAGTATATTATTTCATTTTCCATTTTATTGTTGTTATTTAGACGAATATTTTTGCCATGAAAATCCCAAATAAGAATGTCCAAAAAAAAACTTGTCATCGCTATTCACTACCGCAAGTTCAGCAGTGGCGCAGCTCAACGGGGTCGAACTGAAAGCATGAGCAGGCGCCTCTGGCAGCCGCTATACAGTCCATGTATGACCCCGGAGCACAGCTCTAACCAGTATGAATTAGTTAAGGTCGGTTTGAAAAGAGGGAGGAAAAACCAGAAAGCCGGAAAAACCCTCGGAGTCAAAAAGAGAACCAACCAACTCAGCTCACATCCTGCCTCGCCATCCTGACTCAAAGAACTACCAGTGATGTAGAACATTAGATCGAAGAGCCGCGTGCACTTTATTCCCGTCTGTTTATCAGTGCTATGTTTTAAGGGTATCCAAATCTCGAGCTACCAGGGATAAAGAAAACTCCATGAGCGTGGTGCGCACTTTATTCCCCTCTCTCCATCATCAGTGCTCTGTTTTAAGGGTATCCAAAGCTCGAGCTACCAGGGATAAAGAAAACTCCATGAGCGTGGTGCGCACTTTATTCCCCTCTCTCCATCATCAGTGCTCTGTTTTAAGGGTATCCAAAGCTCGAGCTACCAGGGATAAAGAAAACTCCATGAGCGTGGTGCGCACTTTATTCCCCTCTCTCCATCATAAGTGCTCTGTTTTAAGGGTATTCAAAGCTCGAGCTACCAGGAATAGAGAGAACTCCATGAGCGTGGTGCGCACTTTATTCCCCTCTCTCCATCATCAGTGCTCTGTTTTAAGGGTATTCACATCTTGAGTTACCAGGGATAGAGAGAACTCCATGAGCGTCGTGCGCACTTTATTCCCCTCTCTCCATCATCAGTGCTCTGTTTTAAGGGTATTCAAAGCTCGAGCTACCAGGAATAGAGAGAACACCATGAGCGTGGTGCGCACTTTATTCCCCTCTCTCCATCATAAGTGCTCAGTTTTAAGGGTATTCACATCTTGAGTTACCAGGAATAGAGAGAACTCGAAAGGCGTAGTACGCACTTTACTTCTTCTCTTCATCAGATCTCCGTTTTAACTACCTATGTTCGAAGCTACACGAACATTACGAAGCATGTGCGTTGATAATCTAGATCTTATATGAATTAGTATGACCTTCTATGATTATTAGACGCGTTTAGAATTAGAATCATTATTTTTTCAGCTGACTTAAAAGATTCAAGACACGAAGTAGACATGGTGCTTCCAAAGATAAAGACATCTAGGAAAACACAAAGTTCTGATGGATCAGCTCCATTCTACATAACCGTACATTTATGGCCACGAGGCGTGATACCTTATACCATAGCATATGACTTGAGTAAGTCCATTAATGCTTATAAAATTAATCAATATAGACCTCTTTAGCTTGGGCGTATTGTTTTCCCATTTCAGACCAAGTGTCACTCTCTCGAGCACGACATTCTTAGTTTTGCGTTGTATTTATATTCGTGTATCTTCTAAGGCGCAGCCGCTAAACAAAACAGGATACTCAAGGGAATGACACGTGGTCTGAAATGGGAAAAAATTATACCCAAAGAAAAGAGGACTATTTTATCATAATTTTGTCCCATTCCACACCAACCTCTTGGGAATAAGATTTGTTTGCTTAATCAATGCTTAAGTACTTTCTGAACACCTTGTAAATTACAGTTATAGCATAGTTTCAAACTTTCTTACACGGTTTATTAACTTTTCTTCTCCTTCATTTGCTTAAGGCTACTGATTACTTTTGAACGTTAACTTTGAGATTACGAGGCACAAAAACCGGTCAAAACCGCATAATAACATCAAAATTTTGTTTGAGAAACCGTACACGTTTTGGACTTCAACAGGGCAAAACCCCTTAATTTTTTCTTTGAATTTCCTAAAACAACAGGTAAAAAGCAATCTTTTAGAAAGTTAAAGAGAAAACATAATTATTAGAACTTATAAAAAGGGTTGTATGAGTTTTTGTTGTTGCCGTTCTTGTTGAGGCAAGGATTGGCACAGTTGGTTAGTGCGCGACCTTCGGTGCAAGAGGTCCGAGTTCGATTAACAGTTTCCTCGCATCCTTTTTGGACTTTCCTTTCCGCGTAGCATTAATTAGCTTTTAAAAACCGTCGGCCTCAAGTTTATTAGTCACGGACTATTACGAGCAAATGACGTAAAATAACGACGCTTTACCTTTAACGATTTTCATTTAGGTAACAAAATGCTAAATTTTGATCTTATTTTTCAAACTTTCTTCGAATATTCTTAGTAAATCTTGGAAAATAACGTTTAAAGTCCATTCCCTGAGAAAAGTACTTCCATAACTTTTAGTTTTTGACTTATACAATTTTTGTGCAAAGCTTGGTTTCCGACATTTTTCTTTTAAAAATTGCCAAGATTATAATATTCAAACTTCATTATCTTGAAAATCAGCGCGGGACACCTCATTTTTTTTTTTCATTTTTGGGGTCAGCGTTCAATTCTGTATCAAATAGCTTTCTAAGAAAACATTCTACTTATTATGGGATTAAGTGTACTGAAAGTAGTGTTTACTTAATTTTGCAGGGGGAAAAACCAAGTACTACAATCTTATCGAAGAAGCTATTAAAGAATATCAACAAAAAACTTGCTTAAGATTTGTAGAACGAACTACAGAAACTAACTACGTAGAGTTCTACTATGGACCAGGGTAGGTATTACATTTGATTTAAGCTTTGCCTGCTGTTACCATGCAAATATTAAATTTGATTTAAGCTTTTCCGGCGGTTACCATGGCATAAATTATGCCTCGCGCACTATGAGATTTACAATAGTATGCTTTGCGCACAGTTTATTTGGCAATAATATGCATTGTGCACCATTGCTTTGGCAATATTAGGTATTGCGCACCATTGCTTTGGCAATAATATGATATGAGCATAATGAGAATGACAATATGATGCATTGCGCACCATTGCTTTGGCAATATTATGCTATAACACAATGAGAATGACAATTTGATGCATTGCACACTGTTGCTTTGGCAATATTTTGTTATAACACAATGAGAATGACAATATGATGCATTGCACACTGTTGCTTTGGCAATATTTTGCTTTGCGCACCATTGCTTTGGCAATAATATGCTATGAGCACAATGAGAATAACAATATGATGCATTGTACACTGTTGCTTTGGCAATATTTTGCTTTGCGCACTGTTGCTTTGACAATATTATGTATTGCGCACCATTGCTTTGGGAATATTTTGCTATTACACAGTGAGAATGACAATATGATGCATTGCACACTGTTGCTTTGGCAATATTTTGCTTTGCGAACTGTTGCTTTGGCAATATTATGCTATGAGCACAATGAGAATAGCAATATTATGCTTTGCGCACTAAGAGAATGACAATATTTTGCTTTGCACACTATGAGAATGGCAATATTTTGCTTTGCGCACTGTTTATTTGGCAAAAATATGCTTTGCGCACTATGATAATCGCAATATTATCTTTGCGCACGGTTCCTTTGACAATATTATGCTAAATGCACCATTGCTTTGGCAATATTATGCATTGCGCACCATTTCTTTGGCAATATTATGCTATGCGCAGAATGGGAATGACAATATGATGCATTGCACACTGTTGCTTTAGCAATATTATGCTTTGTGCACTGATGCAATGACAACATTAACCTTGCACACTAGAGCCATTGCAAAAGTGTTACCATGGCAATATTATGCTTTGTGCAATATCCCCATGCTATTATTACTATGTTTTAAGCATTGTAGTATTAGGGCTATTTGTCATCAATTCATAGAACATAAGTCCCTTCATTCTGTTTCGAACTAGACTCATCAAATTCTTTATGACCATTTTCTAGATGTCTATCTGATGTAGGTTACCTGGGTGATGGCATACAGCAACTATCCTTGGGCAAGGATTGTGACAGCCTTGGTATAGTGGAACACGAGATTGGACATACGATTGGTTTATATCACGAACAAAACAGACCGGACCGAAAAAAATACATCAAAGTCTTGTGGGATAATATAATACCATGTAAGTGAGCCAAGTGGAGTTTCCTCCCTCTCCAATTGCTGCCCGTGCCCTGACTTTTATAAGCCAAAAGGCTGTTACAAGGTTTTTTTTCTGTGAGTCAGCCTAGCCCTGACTAAGATCAGCCCAACGGTTGTTTTAAGGGTTTGATAAAATTGAAGTGAGGACAAATAAGTAATCACCATGAATGCTTCCCAATCATCAAACAAGCTAGTCTATTGTAATAAAAGGCTTAGTTATTAGAATACTTATGTTGATCCATTTTTGTTGTGTTAGATCAGCACGATGCGTACACGATAAAGAGCGGTTGGCATCCAGAGAGTCTCAAAACTCCCTACGATTACTACTCTGTAATGCACTATGGGAATAAGGACTTCAGAAAAAATACTCAAAATGTGACAATGGAATCTCTCATACCAGGGATCACGTCTTTTGGTAACAATAGACTATCAGGTTTAGATGCTAAGAGAGTCCAAAAAATGTACAAGTGTCCAGGTAAGGAAAGTAGAAAGGAATGTGACGCAGATTTTCAAAGTGACCGGCTTATGCAGCTATTTCGAAAAAAGTTGGTGAATGTTTCCATATTGTTGTGATCGTCCGCTGGTTGCATTCACGTCACCCATAGTGCATATTAGGCTTGGTATGCAACATGTACCGCAACCTTCACCAACTTCTTTTTGAAATGGCTATGTAGTCAAAAGCGAATCCAGGATTAGTAAAATAGGATCCCTCTTGATAAGATATCAATTTTAGTAGCATCATTTCTCAGAAAACAACAGAGATAAGAGGAAGGGATGTCTAACCCCATAGACCAATCGCCTGGATTTAGCTCCAGTGGCCTTAGAGAAAAGCGTTTCACAACGTGTTTCTTATTAGTTGAGTGGAAGCAAGAATTTTTGCTATTGTCTTGACAAAAGGTTAAAGCCCTTAAAACACAAATCCTCAGAGAGTGCAGTGCGTTTCGTAAATATATTTAAAGAATTCAAACTAATGTACGATGTTACTTGGTGATTTTTACAGAGTTTCCTGATTTTCCTCGTGACTTTTATTGGTCACATGACGGTCGTGGAATACAAGGACTAAATTGTACCAAAATAGAAAAACCACGTGACCCATACGGTTGGAATGACAGCTACTTGTGTTACCGAGGCCAAGGCAAAAGACCGTTGAACATTACATGGTCACACAGTGGGCCTTTATATGGAATGTCCTGCACTAAAATAACTGAAGCCAGCAAACCATCTTGGACTTCCTGGGATGATAACTATCTCTGTGTACCAACATATTCGCCCTACAAATTCAAATTGATCACAACAAGACCAAGTGCTGAAGACAGAAAAAATTGTAAGAAGATCAACGAGCCACGTGATCGGTATTGGAATAAAGGATATCATTACTTGTGCGCTACTGATCGTGAGACTGATAAACGAGGTATGTCACGCCATTCCTTTAACAATTGCGTGACCTCTTGTCACAAAATAAGTGACAACATTATTTTGTTTGTTGTTTAGGCCACTTTGATAAAACTAATTGATGACTTGCAGCATTAATGTTTTGTTATTTGGTTTAATTTAACTTTTTCTGTACCGCTTTGTACGTGTCTGCCATTTTATACCAAAGTCAAATCGGCATTATCACTCGTTTCAACATCCAATAAATCCGAGTAGAATTCAAAGTTTCCGATTTTTGCGGAAAGGGAAGAATGTTTTAGAACCTGAAGAAAACCCTTCAAAGCACAGGGGAAAATACAAGCAACTCTACTCACTTACAACAATGAGCTAGGGTTCGTGCGCAGTGGTGAAACAAGCGCTTTTACCGCTACACCAACACTGCTTTACCGGCCAGCGACGTTCATTTTGCGCAATTTATTATTGAATAGACCTCTTTACCTTGGGCGATATGTTTTCTACTTTTCAGACCACGTGTCATTCCCTTATAGAATATTCCTTAATTGAGTTGTATCCATATTCATGTGTCTTCTCATGCGCAATTGTTAAACAAAGAAATGATACTCTAGGGAATGATACAAGGAGTCTGAAATCGAAAAAATGACGCCCAAGGTAAAGAGATCTACTCGTATAATGACTTCACGAAGATCAATTCAAGTTATAAAATATCAATGCTTTTGCAGTATCACTGACATACTAATATACCTATGCTTTTACTTTCTAGATGGCAAATGGTCTGAATGGGGTGAATGGGAATCATGTTCGAGAGACTGTGGAACAGGATACCGTATGCGTCTTAGAAAATGTGATAATCCTTCCCCGAGCAATGGCGGGAAATCCTGCGTGGGGACCGACTTTGATGTAGGAACCTGTAATTCCCAACCATGTGCAGGTATGTTTGTTCAAGGTGCAAACTCAGCAGAGTTACGGGAAGTCAAAGTGATCGAGATCCCTTTATATTTTGCCGGGTTTGTCCCAATTCAAAATGGTCGCCGAAAACCGTGAATTGGTCTATTATTCCTAAGGGAATTAAAGTGGCAGCCATGTTGGATGATGCTTACTATAGGTGGTTTGAAATCATTCCTAAGGAAATAAAAGTGGCAGCCATGTTGGATGTTGTCACTATTGATGGCTTGTTATCATTCCTAAGGGAATAAAGTGGCAGCCTTGTTGGATGATGTTCACTATAGGTGGTTTGGAATCATTCCTAAGGGAATAAAGTGGCAGCCATGTTGGATGATGTTCACTATAGGTGGTTTGGAATCATTCCCAAGGGAATAAAAGTGGCAGCCATGTTAGATGATGTTTACTATAGGTGATTCTTTTGATTTCCTTCAATGCCCTCCGCATTATTTATCATAATTTTTTTCTAATTTTTCTATTTCTATTTTTCTATTTCTACTTTTTTCAGGTCTACCGAGGTTCCCCGAAGATTTCTCGTACTCCTTAAGTACCGACACCATTCCAAGCGGCTATTGTCTTCGCACATACGATACATACTACTTCAATTCGAGATATTACTACTTTTGTACTTCAAGATCCAGAAGTGACCCAGGCATCACATGGTCATATAGGGGTCCTCTTCCTGGTAAGCGCTGTACCAGGATAAACAACCCTATTGAGAACAGGTACCGAAGAGGAAGCTGGATGAACAACTATCTCTGTGTTCCAACCGACTCACCATATCAGTAAGTAATAGCACTGCTATTCTCGCCATTACCACGAGTATTACAACAATTACTACCGTCTCCCACTAAAACATCTATCCTTCACCTCAAATCCAAATTTTATTGTTATCCTGAAACAACCTCCCGGCTGTTCAAAGTCAGGGCATAGCTAACTCAAAGATCGGGCACTGAAACATGGGCTGATCTAAGTCAGGGCACGGCTAACTCACAGATCGGGCACTGAAACATAGGCTGATCTAAGTCAGGGCACGGCTAACTCACAGATCGAACCCTAAAACAACATCTGGACTGGTTAAACTCTAGACACGATTAACTCACAGCAATAGGCCTTTTGCCACAACGGGTCAATGACCCTACCCCCTTAGGTGTCAAAATGAATATCAGAAATGAAAAGAGCACCTCGATATTAGTAAGAAGGCAAAGTTTTAGCTCACAATGTTGAGTATAGTAGAAATGGCATTAAATATAAAATTCAATATTTTATAAGGATTTGTATGGGAAAAGTGCTCTGTTTGCCCGCCAGAGCATATTTTCCATACAAATCCTCATAGAATATTCAATTTTATATTTGATGCTATTTCCCTTTTTTCAAATCTTATAAGCTGAGATTTTGCTTTCTTACCGCTGTCGAGGTGATCTTTTCATTTCTGATGTTCATTTTGACACAGCTTCCCGATTTAAGGGGGAAGGGTCACGTGACCTGTTGATGCAAAAAGCCTATTGGAGATGGAGGAGGCTCATGTCTTCTTTTGGTTTCTGTAGCTTTGTGTGGTCGCTCAAGGGGCCGATAAAGGATCTTTCTTGCATGCGATGGTACGCGCGGAATGGACTCAAAGGATGGGACAAGACATACCTGTGTAATCAAAGTAGTTCAAGAGGGAGCCTACCATAACTAATAATGGAATTAAATCTGTATCAACAACATCATGGAAACGGTAAACCAGCAAGTTCTTGGACTCTGGATTTTAGTATCCTCTTAGTTTTCAATTCTTGTGCCAGACTCTAGATCTTGAATTCTGTAGGTTCTAGGAATAATAATATTTAAATAATAATTACAAACCGCTGAATTAGGGATTCTGGAAGCTAGAATCGAGGATCAAAGGTATCATGTTTCGAATTCTAATTTTCGATTCCCGATTAACCCGTGTCTTGGATTCCAAATTCCATATCTTAGATTCCGGATTCCATATCTTGGATTCCAGATTCCAAATTTTGGATTCCAGCTTCCATATCTTGGATACCAGAGTCCGTACCTTGGATTCCTGATACGCCATGTGTCAAGATTTCAATCTTAGATTCTGGAATCTGGATTTCATTACATCATATAAAGGGAAAATGCACTACAGTCCTCTCTTTGCCGTGAGATATTGATCAAAAATATTTTGAATGAAGTATATAACGAAAGTACTACTCTATTGGACCGGCGAACCTCGTTTTTGTAAATCATTCCCAACACCAGTTTCTTACGGCCAAGAGAGGAAATGCATACGTTTACAGAACTTCTCTCATCATTATACCTACTTGATAACAGAATAGAATTCCGAATAAACTTGTATGTACCTCATGTTTATTTGTAGTAGTCTTGTCATTTAATATAGCATTCGGGAATCGGTTCAGTAAAAATCGAATGACGTCCTCATCGGTTTATTTAGCCTGGAGATGGAGTGCGTAGTAATTCTTTAACACAAGAATTAAATATTGGCTAGTTTTTCCCTCAGTTCTGTGTAAGGATGATTTGCACATGTTCATTTGCTTGCTTGATTCAATTGTTTTTACACACACATGAAACATTTTTCAATAATTGTAAAATCCTAAGAAAAGAGTAAACTAAATTAATACACAAAACACAATACTATGTGTATGTACAAGAAGCAAAATAAGCAAAATAAAGCAGATAAAAACTCACCAATTGATGAGGCGACACACGCGACGATTCACATGGCACAATACACAGCGTGCAATGTTAGCCGGTTAGTAAAATACAAACAAGGAACACGGAGACATGGATTATATGGCCTCAACACCCGTATAGCAAATATAGAGGAGTACCCTCCCCTCCTGCCCCCGTGTATATGTCGTTATCATTCCTGGCCTCGTAGTGACGGAAAAGATTTCAATTGAGTCAAAGCATGTTGGATGACAATTTACAGCTGACATAATTGGAACAAACTTAAGCATTATTTTTGAAAACCGTAAAAAGGCCAGGTTACCAAGTGATTTTGTAATTTTAAGTCTAAGTATTTTCCCACTCGCTTAACATACACGCATCAAGAGTTCCGCGCTGCTACTCAATGCGCATGCTCAGGGAATTAAAAAGTGGGATAAAATTTGTAAAATATGCTATATTTTAGTTGTATCTTTCTTGTCAAGTACAATTTTCACTAAATATTCAAGATCGCGTACCGTTAAGAGAATTCTGAATCAAATATACCGAAAAATTGCATATTATACAAAATATCATCCCCCTTTTTAATCACCTGAGCATGCGCATTGAGCAGCAGCGCGGAACTCTTGATGCGTGTATAGAGTAAAACCCAAGCTTAACTTTGTTCCAATTCATGAGTCCATCGCCAGAAATTCCGAACCATTTTGGGCGGAAAAAAACTCATGAATAATTGATGAGCCTTTGGTCCAACTTGAGCGCCCATACACGTCACGTGCATGGACCTTTATACCCGATAAAGCCATCTTCATTAGTATTCAAATGGTCTTTATATAAAGAATACTAATGAGGACGACTTTATCAGAGATAAAAGTGCCTCCAAGTTTAGATGAAGACTTAGAGCCTCATGAAGGTCAGTCTCACATACGATCACCGACGACCCACGAAAGTTAGTTGACTAGCAATCCTGTCTTCAGACTGGCATGCTCTCTTCAACATGTGGGAGCCTTTTTGGGGCTGACTGAGTGCATGTGAAAGTGTCGTATAAACCTCGACTGCGCATGACAGTTATGTACAAACTTCTATCGATGTATAAAAGTCCATGTTCGTGACGTGTATGGTCGCTCTAATTCGACCAAAGGTTTGTGAATTATTCATGAGTTTTTTAAGTAGTTCAATAACGCCTCGTGGTTTTAAACCTGATAAAACACTCCTACTCGTTTATTAAAATTAAACAGTACTTAAACTTCACCTCGTAAAACCGAGACGAAAATTTAAATGTTACTTCTGAAATTTCGGGAAATGCTCAAGACATACTTCCTCAATCGATTGAAAGTTCGGGAAGGAAAAACGGTTTGACTATTTTGAACTGAGAGCCAAAGATGTGAGACAACATTCAGGTGTTCTTATGATAATCCACTGTAATGGCTGACTATTATAGTACTTGGCATTAAAATGTAAATACCGAGCTGAAATCTATCACCAACGAAATTAAATTGAGATCAAATGAAAGTTCGAGTACACTTTATTGTTTTTGAGGTTGGGGCTGGCTTAAAATTAGAATATTTTCCTTTATACAAATTTCTCAATACTTTTCCCACCATATTTGAGCCCTGAATTTTCCAAGTATCATGACTTTAACTGCGCATGCCCGTTTGGAATTTCTGGCGATGAAAAGCATGTTGGATGACAATTTGCTAACGTTAGAGAATATGGAAGTTGACACCCGCTCACAGGTCTGTTAGATCATGCCACGGGCTCGATTGGATTAGCCAATAAGAGAGAAGAGATCTCAGACGGGGATTACATCATAATCGATTACGGAGACTAAACACATCAATAAAACAAACCAAGAAAGATAACCAATCAAAGTAGTGAATAAGGGAAGAAAGGACAGTTCTGATTCAACCCAAAAACAATTTAAAGAGAGAAATTTTATTCTATTTTATTCTTTGCAATTAGAGGGGATCTCGTTGAGGAAAAGCGCACTCTTTTTGTGTGCTGTGACATCTAGTATTCTATTTTTACTGGAAGGAAAAACACTCGAAGAAAGTCATGATGAAAATGCCATGGACAAGATTATCAAAGCTAATAGTCAATACAGTAAGTCGGTTCAAATCCTTTCAACAAAATCTTTCCGACAGAGTTTAATATTCCCTCTTTTTCCACTACCTCCAAGTTAGCAAAACATTCATGTCTCAAATAAGATCACGAAACGTTGCCTGATATTTTAAAAATCTTAGTCACGTACGACCATTTTCATATCATGTTTATGATATTTTAACCGCATTTTACCACATTAAATACAATCCTTTCAAGACCTGAGACTTTGGTTGATGCTTCGTTATCTTGAAGCATTTAATAAGAATGTGGAATGAGATCCAAGTATTGAATCATTAATAAATAAACTTGTGGTCACTATGTATAGGAAATCTCACGATCTCGAGTGCAATTCGGGATTTGATAGGTACGAGTGATTTTTCGAAAGTTCTCAAAATCTAACGAGCCGTTAGGCGTTATGTGCTGTCTCTTTTACTACGTGCTGCTAGGAAAAGGATTAAAATCTCTAAGAGCTTTTTCTTATGTTTTAAAATTTAAATCGAGGATAGCATAGAAAGAGGTGTTGTAAAGATATTTTAAATTAGTATTTTATATATGATTTGAAGTACAAAATACTAGAAAATAATTTTACGAGTGGACGAGTCGCCAGTGATCAGACCATGTACTTTAGATATCATTGCTTCCTGTAGCTTGAAGAATTTCACTGCTATTTTCTTTTAATGGTGAATAATCTGAATATTTTATTATCTCAAGACTGGATTGACAACTTGGGATCAATTGCATTGGGATAAATAGCTGAAATCGTCTCAGTCTACAACTACTCGACAGTTCAGTTGTCGGCCGGTAAGATTTGATCTTAAGCTTAACTATTTTAAAATAAAAACAGTCCTACTCGTTGTATTTTTCCTGAACGGAAAGAAATTTGCTTTAAAACTATTGTTAACTTTTTTGGTCTATATTGTAGATGCAGTTTTGAATTCATTTGATTGAGTAAACCACTTTAGACTACACAAGTAGAGTTAGCACGTGGCACCAGCATCTGGTGGCCCCACACGCATCTTGTGGCCACTTGGCTATAGTTCCTTAAATAAGCATGCTGTGGCAACGAAACTTGGCAGTATGGTTGGCACTTGGTTTGTCAATCATATGACCACGTGACGTGATGTAACGTCACATACCACGTGACGTTCCAACAAAACATTATCGCCCATTATTGAGAAAACCAGTTAAGACAACAGGTAATAAAACGAAAACGTTCAAAGATACATCTCAAATTGTTTGGCGGAAACTAGAAAAACAAACCAATGATTACCACAAAACATACTTTTGTGGCTTGAATTGTCTAGTAATCAAATTTTTCTGAAATTTTCGCAATAGACCAATTCACGGTTTTCGGCGGCCATTTTGAATTGGGGCAAACTCGACAAAATATATAGAAATCTGGATCACTTTCACTTCCCGTAAATTCGCTCAATTTTGTCGGGTTTTCAAAATTTAAACTTTTTTCAAAATGTATTTTCGTTGTTCTTAATGACCTATAATATGATGGATATTGGAAAGCAACGCTTCATAATAAAACGATCGGCACGATCGGTTCGTGAGTTATGGAAATTATAGAAAAAACAGTGACTCGTAAATGGTAGTTAAAATACTTACATTGATCTTATTTTCAGTCTGAAAGCTGCTGTACATGCCTACTGGCTATTGAAGTTTATATTTTTAAAATCCGACAACATTTCTATATGTTTTGCAGCGTTTGCCCCAATTTGATATCGCCGCCAAAAACCGTGAATTGGTCTATTAAAACACTGATTTTTTAGGAATTTTACTGGGAAATTTGTCGGTTTTGGCCGCTTTTTTTCCATAGCAACATAAATGAAACTCTACAGCGTAAAATTAACTCTCTAATTGTACTACTCTCGACCAATCAGAATCGAGAAATTTTGTCGAGTGTACTATAATTGCAATAATTCGAAGAGAAAATTCGCCAGGGTGGCAAAGGGGACGGGAAATTTGAAACCAAAGAATTCCGATATCCTGTGCTGTCTATTTAACTGATAATAATACGGGTTGCTGTAGGATGGATTTAAATCTCTAAGAGGAGTTTTTCTTATGTTTTAACTTCATGCATAAAACCTATTTGTGAAATGGATCTTTTTCTGATATGAGTGATGACGTCATCAGTCTTATGAAATTTATGACATCATTTTTTATTTTCAAAAATATTAAAAACCGTGCATTTGGTTTGTTTGACCCAAAAATAAGCGAAATTATAGCTGAAATTAATTGGAAAAAACTTACGTATTATTCTTAAAAATGGTGAAAAGGCTAGGTTACAAAGTCAGTTGAAATTTTAAATCTAAGTATTTTCCCACTCGCTTAACGTAGAGTGAAACCCATGCTTAACTTTGTTCCAATTCATAAGTCCAAGCATGTTTCATGACAATTTACTAACGTTAGAGAATATGGAAGTTGACACCCGCTCACAGGTCTGTTAGATCATGTCACGGGCTTGATTCGATTAGCCAATAAGAGAGAAGAGATCTCAGACAGGGATTACATCATGATCGATTGCGAAGACTAAACACATCAATAAAACAAACCAAGAAAGATAACCATCCAAGGAAGTGTATAAGGGAAGAAAGGACAATTCTTATTCATCCCAAAAGCTATTTTTAAAATGCTTTTTGGTTGAATCAGAATTGTCCTTTCTTTCCTTCTTTAAAAAAGAGAGGAATTGTATTCTATCTCATTCTCTGCAATTGGAGATGATCTCGTTGAGGACAAGCGCACTCTTTTTGTGTGCTGTGACTTCTAGTATTCTATTTTTACTGGAAAGAAAAACACTCGAAGAAAAACATGAAGAAAATGCCCACGACAAGATTATCAAACATACTAGTCAATACAGTAAGTCGGTTCAAATCCTTTCAACAAAATTTCAAATTTCCTGATTTAACCCGTCATTGCGTACGATCTAAAAAAGATATCAAAAATCTGAGACATTGTTTTAAAGCTCATTATCCACAGAGTATGCTAATGTAACTTTGATCGAAATTCTGACCCTGCGGGAAGTCGTCGAATGAAGTGAGGTAGAATGTCACTTTGAACCTAATAATTTTTTATGTGTTCCAAAACAGACAATCATAAATAGATATTCGAAAACTTCATTTATTTAGCTTTCAGCAAATTTATTCTTTTATATCAAAATATTGTAAAGCCCGTGCGAAAAAATAGGTAGCGCGTATATGGGTCCTAATCATATCCTGATACCTTAACATTTTTTTGAGGGTAACCGATGACTTCCTTGTATGAGTCACTATTACTAGTCATATAATCCGCAACGGCTCACGTGTGGAAATCTCTAAATGTACTTTAATTTATTACTGATTAACTGACAGATTAGACAGATTAGACTAACAGGACAACAATTCTGGCTGTATTCGTTTCCTTTTAGTGTTGTACATAACTTCGCCAATCTTCCTATTTCCGGCATTGTCTTTCGGTCAGTCTGTCTTTTGGTTGCTCGAGTGATCGGTCACGCGTACCTGAAAAGTCCGTTAGTCTGTCAACTGGGTCCGTCAGTCTTTCGGTATCGGTATATCGGTCGTTCTGTCCGTTTGTCTTAGCTTCTGTTAGTCTTCGTATTAGCCATGTATTTTCTCTGTCAATCTCTCTGTATTTTTGATTCAAGACACGAAGTAGACATGGTGCCTCCAAAGATAAAGACATCTAGGAAAACACAAAGTCCTGATGGACCAGCTCCATTCTACAGAACCGTAAAAGTATGGCCAATAGGCGTGATACCTTATACCATAGCATATGACTTGAGTAAGTCCATTAATGCTTATAAAATTAATCAGTATATACCTCTTTAGCTTGGGCGTATTGTTTTCCCATTTCAGACCAAGTGTCACTCTCTCGAGCACGACATTCTTCGTTTGCGTTGTGTCTATATTCATGTATCTTCTAATGCGCAGTCGCTAAACAAAACAGGATACTCAAGGGAATGACACGTGGTCTGAAATGGGAAAAAATTATGCCCAAAGAAAAGAGGTTTATTCTATCATAAACTTGTCCCATTCCACACCAACATCTTGGGAGTAAGATTGATTTGTTTGCTTCATCAATGCTAAAGTATCTTCTGCTGAAAGAGGAGTCTGGGACTAGTTGTTGGTGACATCATTTACGGGACTCGTTCATTGAAAACACTTGAAATCCAAATAGAAGATCACTAGCTTCCCTTCGATTTTCGATTTCCACTATTTTAGATAACCTTTTTGTAAGACAACGCTCGATTCTACTAGGAAAATCCCTTGAACTCTTGGTCAGCAAGTTCAGTAAATGACGTCAAACGAGCTAGGTACCATTATCCTCTAACTGCTCCGAAATGTTTCTAAAGGGTGCCCAAAACACGCATTTTTACCAACTTGGACCGTCAAAAAAAAAAACAATGAAACCGCAACAGAATAAAAAAAATATTGATTATGTAATTTTTAGGGTCAGAACTTTCGTATTAAACACAAACTGGTAAAACCTTATATGCACTTTAAGTTTCCTCCTTATTCACTAGCATAAATAAGATGTGAGTCAAGTATACTTCTGACTGCTGTGTTAATTTGGCAGGGGAAAACACCAAGTACTACAATCTTCTCCAGGAAGCCATTAAAGAATATCAACAAAAAACTTGCTTAAGATTTATAGAACGAACGACGGAGACTTACTATATAGAGTTGTACTATGGAAGAGGGTAGGTACTAAATTGGGTTTAGTGAATGACAATACTATGCTTTGCGCAATGCATGTTGCTATGGTATTACTATGCTTTGTGCAATTTTGCCATTTGTCCATTTGTCATAAATTCATAGAACATAATTTTCCTGATTCTATTTTGAACTAATTTGTTATAACTGTTTTCTAGATGTCAGTCTGATGCAGGTTACCAGGGTAATGATATGCAGCAACTGTCCTTGGGCAAGAGTTGTGACAGCCTTGATATAGTGATTCACGAGTTTGGACATGCGATTGGTTTTAATCACGAACAAAACAGAATATCAGAACAAGTAAGTTAACCAATAAGGGTTTCTTCCCGCTTCAATGGCTGTGAGTTAGCACGTGCCCTGACTTTTATCAGCCAAGAGGCTGTTTCAAGGTTTATTCTGTGAGTCAGCTGTGCCCTGACTGAGATCAGCCCAGAGGCTATTTCAGGGTTTGATAAAATTGAAGTGAGGACAAATAAGAAATCACCATGAATGCTTCCCGATTATGAAACAAGTTAGTCTATTCATTTTTTATTAGTGAAATGAAATGCGTTCGGTGTGAATAATAGAATAAAGAATTAAGAGAAAAATATCATATGCCTTAATTGGCAGGACTCGAATCCACGGTTTCGGTATACTAGTCCGACGTGTTAACCACTACACTACAAGGACCAACCACGCTGGTTACGCAGCCAGGCAAAGTTGTATATGTGGCAACTGTGGGGGTCCAGGGAGATATTAATCTCATGGGTAAGCTGAACACCGTAAATATTTACGCACAATTGAGGATAATACTAGTGAAATGAAATGCGTTCGGTGTGAATAATAGAATAAAGAATTAAGAGAAAAATATCATATGCCCTTGGCAGGACTCGAACCCACGGTTTCGGTATACTAGTCCGACGTGTTAACCACTACACTACAAGGACCAACCACGCTGGTTACGCAGCCAGGCAATGTTGTATATGTGGCAACTATGGGGGACAAGTGTCCAGGTGAGTGTACAAGTGTACAAGTGTCCAGGTGAGGAAAGGAGACAACACTGTGACAAAGATTTTCAAAGTAGCTGGCTTATACAGCTATTTCCAAAACAAAAGTTGATAAAGGTTTTCGTTGCATGTGTCATACCAAGCCCGAATTGTATTGTGGATCGCATGTAAATACTGTCAACACAAAAAAAAGATATTTCGAAAAAACGCGCAGAAAAAGTTTGAGAAAATTCCATATTGTTGTGACCTTTCGCTGATTGCAATCAAGTCGCCAATAGTGCATTTAGAGTTGGTTTCCAACATGTAACAAAACCTTCATCGACTTTTTTTGAAAACTTTTTTCACAACGCGTTTCTTAGGTGAGCCGAAGCAAGAATTTTAGCTCTTTTCATGACCAAAAATTGAAGCCTTTAAAACACAAACCCTCAAAGAGCGCAATGCATTTCGTAAATATATTTCAAGAATTCAAACTATAGTACGATGTTTCTTGGTGATTTTTACAGAGTTTCCTGATTTTCCTCTTGACTTTTATTGGTCACATGACGGTCGTGGAATACAAGGACTAACTTGTACCAAAATAGACGAACCACGTGACCCATACAGTTGGAATGACACCTACTTGTGTTACCGAGGCCAAGGCAAAAGACCGCTGAACATTACATGGTCACACAGTGGGCCTTTATATGGAATGTCCTGCACTAAAATCACTGATGCCAGCAAACCATCTTGAACTTCCTGGGATAACTATCTCTGTGTGCCAACATATTTGCCCTACAAATTCAAATGGATCACAACAAGACCAAGTGCTCGAGACAGAAAGAATTGTAGGAAGATCACCGAGCCACGTGATTGGCGTTGGAGGAAAACACATCATTACTTGTGCGCTACTGATCGTGACACTGATAAACGAGGTATGTCGTGCCATTCTTTTAGCTATTGCTTGACAACATTATCTTGTTTGTTGTGAAGGCCATTTTGAATTGATGAAATTATTTGATGACTTGCAACATTATGTTTGTTATTTGGTTTAATTTTTATGTACTGCTTTGTACGTTTCTGCCGTTTTATACCAGAATCAAATCGGCATTATCACTGGTTGTTTTAAACAGCTTCTACCGCTACACCAACACTGCTTTACCGGCCAGCGACGTTTATTTTGCGCAATTTATTATTGAATAGACCTCTTTACCTTGAGCCTAATGTTTTCTACTTTTCAGACCACGTGTCATTCCCTTATAGAATATTCCTTGATTGAGTTGTATCCATATTCATGTGTCTTCTCATTTGCAATTGTTAAACAGAGAAATGATGCTCTACGCGGAGTCTAATGCCTTCACGAAGATCAATTCAAGCTATAAAATACCAATGCTTGTGCAGTATCACTGATATACTAATATACCTTTTTTTTTTACTTTCTAGATGGCCTGTGATCTGAATGGGGTGAATGAAAATCATGTACGAGAGACTGTGGAACAGGAACACGTAGGCGTTTTAGAAAATGCGATAATCCTCAACCGGCCAACCGCGGGAAATCCTGCGTGGGTGACAACTTTGAACTAGAAAACTGTAATACCCAACCATGTGCAGGTGTGTTTGTTAAAGGTACTCCTTTAGTCGTGCATGTCGTACGAAAATAAAATCGTATTGAGAGCCGCGATGTTGGATGATATTCACTATAGGTGGTTTGTAATTATTCCTTAGGGAATAGAAATAGCAGCCATGTTGGATGATATTCACTATAGGTGATTTGGAATCATTCCTAAGGGAATAAAAGTGGCAGCCATGTCGGATGATGTTCACTATAGGTGATTTGGAATCATTCCTAAGGGAATAAAAGTGGCAGCCATGTTGGATGATGTTCACTATAGGTGGTTTGGAATCATTCCTAAGGGAATAAAAGTGGCAGCCATGTTGGATGATGTTCACTATAGGTGGTTTGGAATCATTCCTAAGGGAATAAAAGTGGCAGCCATGTTGGATGATGTTCACTATAGGTGGTTTGGAATTATTCCTAAGGGAATAAAAGTGGCAGCCATGTTGGATGATGTTCACTATAGGTGGTTTGGAATCATTCCTAAGGGAATAAAAGTGGCAGCCATGTTGGATGATTTTTTTTACACGGAGACATGGATTATACGGAATAAGTCTCTTGTTTAGGCATATGGCCTCAACACCCGTATAGCAAATATAGAAGAGTACCCTCCTCTCCTGCCCCCGGGTTTATGTCGTTATCATTCATGAATTGGAACAAAGTTAAGCATCATTTTTTTTTTAAACGATGAACAGGCTAGGTTACCAAGTTATGTTGAAATTTTAAATCTAAGTATTTTTCCACTCCCTTAACGTAGGGTAAAACACATGCTTAACTTTGTTCCAATTCATGAGAAAAAGCATGTTGGATGACAATTTACTAACGTTAGAGAATATAGAAGTTGACAACCGCTCACAGGTCTGTTAGATCATGTCACGGGCTCGATTGGATTAGCCAATAAGAGAGAAGAGATCTCAGACGGGGATTACATCATAATCGATTGCAGAGACTAAATTAAACACATCAATAAAACAAACCAAAAAAGACAACCAACCAAGGAAGTGAAAAAGGGAAGAAAGGACAATTCTGATTCAACCCAAAAACAATTTAAAGAGAGAAATTTTATTCTATTTTATTCTCTGCACTGATTGGAGATGTTCTCGTTGAGGAAAAGCGCACTCTTTTTGTGTGCTGTGACTTCTAGTATTCTATTTTTACTGGAAGGAAAACCACTCGAAGAAAGTCATGAAGAAAATGCCATGGACAAGATTATCAAAGCTAATAGTCAATACAGTAAGTCGGTTCAAATCCTTTCAACAACATTTTTCCGTCGTGTTGACAATTTTAAATCTAAATATTTTCCCACTTGCTAAACGTAGATTAAAATTATGTTTAACTTTGTTCCAATTCATGTCGGCTCTAATTTCTCTTATTTTGGAGTCAAACCGACCAAATGGAGGCTTGTTTTTTAATTCTTTCATGGAAATGATGGAGTCATAAATGACGTAAGAGTGATGTCGTCATCACACATACAAGAAAACGATCCATTTCACAAATTACTTTTATCATGAGTTTAGAACATCAGAAAAACCTCTTTTTAAATCCTTTTCCTAGCAACAGTGAGTGGTGAATAGGTAAGAGCCCCCTTAAAACAGGTTTATAATCATAACTATAAAAAAAAACCAGATTATTAAATTAGGAGTTCAAAGCAAATTAAATATCGAATTTATCGAACCCTGGAACAACCTCTAGGATGATCTAAGTCAGGGAACGGCTGTCTTAAAGATTGATTTGGAATCTCATGAAAAGTAGTTTGGGCTTCATTAATTTTGCCTTCCTGTTTTCGGCGAACAGGTTTTGCTGGTTTCAAAGTTTCTTGAACCTTCGCGGGATTATGATTCAGGTCTCTGTGCCACAGCTTGTCGCTTCTAATTTAATATTTTTTTGAGGATAACCAATGACTTCCTTGTATGAGTCACTGTTACTAGGCTAGGTTACCAAGTCATGTTGAACTTTTAAATCTAAGTATTTTGCCACTCGCTTAACGTAGAGTAAAACACATGCTTAACTTTGTTCCAATTCATGAGTCAAAGCATGTTGGATGACAATTTACTAACGTTAGAGAATATAGAAGTTGACAACCGCTCACAGGTCTGTTAGATCATGTCACGGGCTCGATTGGGTTAACCAATAAGAGAGAAGAGATCTCAGACGGGGATTACATCATAATCGATTGCAGAGACTAAATTAAGCACATCAATAAAACAAACCAAAAAAGACAACCAACCAAGGAAGTGAAAAAGGGAAGAAAGGACAATTCTGATTCAACCCAAAAACAATTTAAAGAGTAAAATTGTATTCTATTTTATTCTCTGCACTAATTGGAGATGATCTCGTTGAGGAAAAGCGCATTCTTTTTGTGTGCTGTGACTTCTAGTATTCTATTTTTACTGGAAGGAAAACCACTCGAAGAAAGTCATGAAGAAAATGCCATGGACAAGATTATCAAAGCTAATAGTCAATACAGTAAGTCGGTTCAAATCCTTTCAACAACATTTTTCCGTTATGTTGACAATTTTAAATCTAAATATTTTCCCACTTGCTAAACGTAGATTAAAATTATGTTTAACTTTGTTCCAATTCATGTCGGCTCTAATTTCTCTTATTTTGGAGTCAAACCGACCAAATGGAGGCTTGTTTTTTAATTCTTTCATGGAAATGATGGAGTCATAAATGACGTAAGAGTGATGTCGTCATCACACATACAAGAAAACGATCCATTTCACAAATTACTTTTATCATGAGTTTAGAACATCAGAAAAACCTCTTTTTAAATCCTTTTCCTAGCAACAGTGAGTGGTGAATAGGTAAGAGCCCCCTTAAAACAGGTTTATAATCATAACTATAAAAAAAAACCAGATTATTAAATTAGGAGTTCAAAGCAAATTAAATATCGAATTTATCGAACCCTGGAACAACCTCTAGGATGATCTAAGTCAGGGAACGGCTGTCTTAAAGATTGATTTGGAATCTCATGAAAAGTAGTTTGGGCTTCATTAATTTTGCCTTCCTGTTTTCGGCGAACAGGTTTTGCTGGTTTCAAAGTTTCTTGAACCTTCGCGGGATTATGATTCAGGTCTCTGTGCCACAGCTTGTCGCTTCTAATTTAATATTTTTTTGAGGATAACCAATGACTTCCTTGTATGAGTCACTGTTACTAGGCTAGGTTACCAAGTCATGTTGAACTTTTAAATCTAAGTATTTTGCCACTCGCTTAACGTAGAGTAAAACACATGCTTAACTTTGTTCCAATTCATGAGTCAAAGCATGTTGGATGACAATTTACTAACGTTAGAGAATATAGAAGTTGACAACCGCTCACAGGTCTGTTAGATCATGTCACGGGCTCGATTGGGTTAACCAATAAGAGAGAAGAGATCTCAGACGGGGATTACATCATAATCGATTGCAGAGACTAAATTAAGCACATCAATAAAACAAACCAAAAAAGACAACCAACCAAGGAAGTGAAAAAGGGAAGAAAGGACAATTCTGATTCAACCCAAAAACAATTTAAAGAGTAAAATTGTATTCTATTTTATTCTCTGCACTAATTGGAGATGATCTCGTTGAGGAAAAGCGCATTCTTTTTGTGTGCTGTGACTTCTAGTATTCTATTTTTACTGGAAGGAAAACCACTCGAAGAAAGTCATGAAGAAAATGCCATGGACAAGATTATCAAAGCTAATAGTCAATACAGTAAGTCGGTTCCTTTTAACAACATTTTTCCGACCAAGTTTATATTCCCTCTTTTCCCACTACATTCAAGTCAAGTCATCAAAACATTTATGTCTCAAATAAGATCACAAAACGCTGCCTGATATTTTAAAAATCTTAGTCACGTACGGGCAACTTTCATATCACATTCCTCAGACATTTAGGATATTTTAACCGCATTTTACCACATTAAATACAATCCTTTCAGGACCTGAGACTTTGGTTGATGCTTCGTTATCTTGAAGGATTTAATTAGAATGTGGAATGAGATCCAAGTATTCAATCATTAATCAAGCAGCTTGTGGCCACTATGTATAGGAAATCTCAAGATCTCGAGTACAATTCGGGATTTGATAGGTACAAGTGTTATCATGTTCCTCAGACATTTAGGATATTTCAACCGCTGGTTAGACTATTATAATATTGATAACTTTATTACGTGTCATGTGATCTAGCTTACAAGAAACTAATTGGAGACACCTATCTACACCCACTAAAAACTCTTCCCTCGCATATCCCTACTAATTCCTATCCCCACCCTTATCAAGAAATAAAAGGTTTAAAGGTCCCGTAATCATTAGTCATTAGATTGTAGATAAAGTATATTATTTCATTTTCCAATTTGTTGTTGTTATTTAGACGTATATTTTTGCCCTGAAAATCCCAAATAAGGATATTCAAAAAAAACCTGTCATCGCTAATCACTACCGCAAGTACAGCAGTGGCGCAGCTCAACGGGGTCGAACTGAAAGCATGGGCAGGCGCCTCTGGCAGCCGCTATACAGTCCATGTATGACCCCGGAGCACAGCTCTAATAGTCCATCAGCTAGGGGGGTCGTATGGCTCACTTAAGAGGAACAAACGAAACTTATAAATTCTCATTCCTTGTCTATTAAGCATTATAAAAATGTATGATAGCAAGTATTGAGCGGTAGCTTTCACTTTGTAAATTTGTCCCTATACCCTCCTTTTGGCCGCCATCTTGGATTTTTTTAAATCCTTCCAATTTTTTTTTCTTTTTGAAATGCACACGATTCATTGCATATATGTGCAAATGGAATCATAACTTCCTAATAACCTTCTAAAATATTATTAATTTCGGCAAAAAGAGAACCAACCAACTCAGCTCACATCCTGCCTCGCCATCCTGACTAAAAGAACTACCAGTGATGGAGAACATTAGATCGAAGAGCCGCGTGCACTTTATTCCCGTCTGTCCATCAGTGCTATGTTTTAAGGGTATTCAAAGCTCGAGCTACCAGGAATAGAGAGAACTCCATGAGCGTAGTGTGCACTTTATTCCCCTCTCTCCATCATCAGTGCTCTGTTTTAAGGGTATCCAAAGCTCGAGCTACCAGGGATAAGGAAAACTCCATGAGCGTGGTGCGCACTTTATTCCCCTCTCTCCATCAACAGTGCTCTGTTTGAAGGGTATTCAAAGCTCGAGCTACCAGGGATAGAGAGAACTCCATGAGCGTGGTGCGCACTTTATTCCCCTCTCTCCATCATCAGTGCTCTGTTTTAAGGGTATTCAAAGCTCGAGCTACCAGGGATAGAGAGAACTCCATGAGCGTGGTGCGCACTTTATTCCCCTCTCTCCATCATCAGTGCTCTGTTTTAAGGGTATTCAAAGCTCGAGCTACCAGGAATAGAGAGAACTCCATGAGCGTAGTGTGCACTTTATTCCCCTCTCTCCATCATCAGTGCTCTGTTTTAAGGGTATTCAAAGCTCGAGCTACCAGGGATAAGGAAAACTCCATGAGCGTGGTGCGCACTTTATTCCCCTCTCTCCATCAACAGTGCTCTGTTTGAAGGGTATTCAAAGCTCGAGCTACCAGGAATAGAGAGAACACCATGAGCGTGGTGCGCACTTTATTCCCCTCTCTCCATCATAAGTGCTCAGTTTTAAGGGTATTCACATCTTGAGTTACCAGGGATAGAGAGAACTCGAAAGGCGTAGTACGCACTTTACTTCTTCTCTACATCAGATCTCAGTTTTAACTACCTATGTTCGAAGCTACACGAACACCACGAAGCATGTGCGTTGATAATTTAGATCTTATATGAATTAGTCTGAGCTTCTATGATTATTAGGCGCGTGCTAACACAGGTAGCGTTTCTTCGATCGCGACCTCTCAGTCTATCGTCATGTAGAAACTATATCGCGCACTTATTGCGTCGAATTGTTAAGAGGGAGTCATCCAAAAAGAACGTGCTCCAAATAATAGCTAAGACAAATATTAATTATTGCTCTTGGCCGTATAGTGCCAAAATGTCTGGTAGAACAGAAGTATAAAAGGTCAAGTTGCAGTTCAAAATGTCAAAAGTTATGGTATCACAGCAACTAATGGATTAGGGATATGAGGTGACTGGCATTTTGTAATAGTGTGTTTGTTTGTTGACGCTGAAGAGATCTAATTGCCTGATACAGGTGGACGTTGTTTGGAGATATCCAATGATTTTACAGAGCAAACCAGTTTTAGCCCTGCACGAGTACTGGGAATGCAAGCTCTGTTTACTCAACAAACAAACACTCCACAAGCTATTTTCTATGCTCTTCCTTAGAGGTATTTCAGTAGAAACATCAAAATTTCTAAATTGTAAAATGTTTCTTACTAGTTCAACTAGCGAGTTCTATCTTCGAATTTTCTAGGGCGGTTCTTGCGAGTAAGACCTGACTTTTGCACTAAGTAAACACTTATCCTCAATTGACTAGTTTTGCCCAGTTTGATTTGACCCCTAGCTGAACCCATATATAAGAGCTGCTAGTTACTAGTAAGTCAGTCCAGTTGCAGCTCAAGTTGAATCCAGTTCTTTAGCCGAGTTGTTATCAATAAAGAAGACCAAAACCAGCAAGAAGCAGCGTCCATCTCGTGTGTCACCAAGGCAAGCTAGTCTCTCGAGAAGAATGCTTTCGTGACAGAAAGAATAAAATTTTAGACCTTTGAAGCGTTAAAAAGATAACCCAAACCCCTTATGACGTCAAACGAAGATTCTAAGAATGTCCCGGATGTCGCAAACTAATGATTTCCACTAGCAGCATCTGGGACTGAAATGCCTCGGATTTCAAAACACAATCATTATTTTTTCAGCTGACTTAAAAGATTCAAGACACGAAGTAGACATGGTGCTTCCAAAGATAAAGACATCTAGGAAAACACAAAGTTCTGATGGATCAGCTCCACTCCACATACAGTTATGGCCAGGAGGCGTGATACCTTATACCATAGCATATGACTTGAGTAAGTCCATTAATGCTTATAAAATCAATCAATATAGACCTCTTTAGCTTGGGCGTAATGTTTCTCCATTTCAGACCAAGTGTCACTCTCTCGAGCACGACATTCTTTGTTTAAGTTGTATTTATATTCATGTTTCTTCTAAGGCGCAGCCGCTAAACAAAAAAGGATACTCAAGGGAATGACACGTGGTCTGAAATGGGAAAAAATTATGCCCAAAGAAAAGAGGTATATTTTATCATAATTTTGTCCCATTCCACACCAACCTCTTGGGAATAAGATTTGTTTGCTTAATCAATGCTTAAGTATTTTCTGAACACCATGTAAATTACAGTTATAGCATAGTTGCAAACTTTCTTACATGGTTTATTAACTTTTCTTCTCATTCATTTGCTTAAGGCTACTGATTACTTTCGAACGTTAACTTTGAGCCCACGAGGCACAAAAACCGGTCAAAACCGCATAATAACATCCAAATTTTGTATTGAGAAACCGTACACGTTTTGGACTTCAACAGGGCAAAACCCTAAAATTTTGCACGTGGACACTATATTTTTCTTTGAATTTCCTAAAACAACAGGTAAAAAGCAATCTTTTAGAAAGTTAAAGAGAAAACATAATTATTAGAACTTATAAAAAGGGTCGTATGAGTTTTTGTTGTTGCCGTTCTTGTTGAGGCAAGGATTGGTTAGTGTTGGTTAGTGCGCGACCTTCGGTGCAAGAGGTCCGAGTTCGATTAACAGTTTCCTTGCATCCTTTTTGGACTTCTTTTCTTTCCGCGTAGCATTAATTAGCTTTTAAAAACCGTCGGCCTCAAGTTTATTAGTCACGGACTATTACGAGCAAACGACGTGAAATAACGACGCTTTACCTTTACCTTTACCTTTTCATTTAGGTAACAAAATGCTAAATTTTGATCTTATTTTTCAAACTTTCTTCGAATATTCTTAGTAAATCTTGAAAAATAACGTTTAAAGTGGATTCCCTGAGAAAAGTACTTCCATAACTTTTAGTTAATCACTTATAATGTTTTTGTGCAAAGCTTGGTTTCCGACATTTTTCTTTTAAAAATTGTCAAGATTATAATATTCAGACTTCATTATCTCAAAAATCAGCGCGGGATACCTCTATCTTTTCATTTTTGGGATCAGTGTTCAATTCTGTATAAAATAGCTTTCTAAGAAAACATTCTACTTATTATGGGATTAAGTGTACTGAACGCAGTGCTTACTTAATTTTGCAGGGGAAAAAACCAAGTACTACAATCTTATCCAGGAAGCTATTGAAGAATTTCAACAAAAAACTTGCTTAAGATTTGTAGAACGAACTAAAGAAACTAACTACGTACAGTTCTACTATAGAATAGGGTAGGTATTACATTTGATTTAAGCTTTGCCGGCTGTTACCATGGCATATATTATACTTTGCGCACTATGAGAATTACAATATTTTGCTTTGCGCACTATGAGAATGACAATATTTTGCTTTGCGCACTGTTTATTTGGCAAAAATATGCTTTGCGCACTACGACAGTCGCAATTATATCTTTGCGCACTGTTGCTTTGACAATATTATGCTATGTGCACCATTGCTTTGGCAATATTATGCATGGCGCACCATTGCTTTGGCAAAATTATGCTATGAGCACAATGAGAATGACATTATGACGCATTGCACACTGTTGCTTTGGAATTATCATGCTTGGCGCACCATTGCTTTGGCAATATTATGCTATGCGCAGAATGAGAATGACAATATGATGCATTGCACACTGTTGCTTTAGCAATATTATGCTTTGCGAACTGTTGCTTTGGCAATAATATGCTATGCGCAGAATGAGAATGACAATATGATGCATTGCACACTGTTGCTTTGGCAATAATATGCTTTGCGCACTGTTGCTTTGGCAATAATATGCTATGCGCAGGATTAGAATGACAATATGATGCATTGCACACTGTTGCTTTGGCAATAATATGCTTTGCACAATGATGCAATGACAACATTAACCTTGCACACTAGAGCCATTGCAAAAGTGTTACCATGGCAATATTATGCTTTGCGCAATGCATGTCCCCATGCTATTATTGCTATGTTTTAGGCATTGTAGTATTAGGGCTATTTGTCATCAATTCATAGAACATAAGTCCCTTTATTCTGTTTCGAACTAAACTCATTAAATTTTTTATGACCATTTTCTAGATGTAGCTCTGAGGTAGGTTACCAAGGTGATGGCATACAGGAACTTTACTTGGGCGATGGTTGTGACTACCTTGGTACAGTGGAACACGAGATTGGACATACGATTGGTTTATATCACGAACAAAACAGACCGGACCGAAACAAACACGTCAAAGTCTTTTGGGATAATATCACTCCAAGTAAGTGAGCCAAGTGGGGTTTCCTCCCTCTCCAATTGCTGCCCATGTCCTGACTTTTCTGAGCCAAAAGGCTGTTTCAGGGTTTTTTTTTCTGTAAGTCAGCCTAGCCCTGACTAAGGTCAGCCCAACTGTTGTTTTAAGGGTTTGAAAACATTGAAGTGAGGACAAATAAGTAATCACCATGAATGCTTCCCAAACATCAAAAAAGGTAGTCTATTGTAATAAAAGGCTTAGTTATTAGAATACTTATGTTGATTCATTTTTGTTATGGTAGAATGGTACTATGCGTACACGATAAAGAACTTTTGGCATCCAGAGAGTATCAAAACTCCCTATGATTACAACTCTCTAATGCACTACGGGAAAAAGAGCTTCAGTAAAAATACTCAAGTTGTGACAATGGAATCTCTCACACCAGGGATCACGTCTTTTGGTAACAATAGACTATCAGCTATTGATATACAGAAAATCAAAAAAATGTACAAGTGTTCAGGTGAGGAAAGTGGAAAGGAATGTGACACAGATTTTTAAAGTGGCCGGCTTATGCAGCTATTTCAAAAAACGTTCTTGAAGGTTTCCATATTGTTGTGACCTATCGCTGTTTGCATTGACGTCACTCATAGTGCATTTTGGCTTTGGTATGCAACATGTAGCAAAACCTTCACTAACCTTTTTTTTGAAATAGTTGTAAATTCAAAAGCGAATCCAGGATTAATAAAACTGGATCCCAGCGGCTGAGGTATCAATGTTAGTAGAATCAATTCTGAGAAAAAGATGTAAATACAGAGATAAGAGGAAGGGATGTCTAAACCCAAAGACCACTCGCCTAGATTTAGCTCCAGTGGCCTTAGAGAAAAGCGTTTTTCTTAGTTGAGTGGAAGCAAGAATTTTAGCTAATGTCTTGACAAAAGATTAAAGCCTTTAAGACACAAATCCTCAGAGAGCGCAGTGCGTTTCGTTAACATATTTAAAGAATTCAAACTAATATACGTCAATGTTTCTTGGTGATTTTTAGAGTTTCCTGATTTTCCTCGTGACTTTTATTGGTCACATGACGGTCGTGGAATACAAGGACTAACTTGTACCAAAATAGACGAACCACGTGACCCAAACAGTTGGAATGACAACTACTTGTGTTACCGAGGCCAAGGCAAAAGATCGCTGAACATTACATGGTCACACAGTGGGCCTTTGTATGGAATGTCCTGCACTAAAATAACTGATGCAAGCAAACCATCTGTGACTTCCTGGGATGATAACTATCTCTGTGTACCAACATATTCGCCCTACAAATTCAAATTGATCACAACAAGACCAAGTGCTGAAGACAGAAAAAATTGTAAGAAGATCAACGAGCCACGTGATCGGTATTGGAATAAAGGATATCATTACTTGTGCGCTACTGATCGTGAGACTGATAAACGAGGTATGTCGTGCCATTCTTTTAGCTATTGCGTGACCTCTTGTCACAAAATAAGTGACAACATTATTTTGTTTGTTGTGTAGGCCATTTTGATAAAGTTATTTGATGACATGCAACATTAATGTTTTGTTATTTGGTTTAATTTACTTTTTCTGTTGCGGAGACGGAAGAATGTTTTAGAACCTGAAGAAAACCCTTCAAAGCACAGGGGGAAAATACAAGCAACTCTACTCACTTACAACAATGAGCTAGGGTTCGTGCGCAGTGGTGAAACAAGCGCTTTTACCGCTACACCAACACTGCTTTACCGGCCAGCAACGTTTATTTTGCGCAGTTTATTATTGAACAGACCTCTTTACCTTGAGCGATATGTTTTCTATTTTTCAAACCACGTGTCATTCTCTTATAGAATATTCCTTGATTGAGTTTTATCCATATTCATGTGTCTTCTCATGCGCATTTGTTAAACAAAGAAATGATACTCTAGGGAATGATACAAGGAGTCTGAAATCGAAAAAAATTACGCCCAAGGTAAAGAGATCTACTCATATAATGCCTTCACGAAGATCAATTCAAGTTATGAAATATCAATGTTTGTACAGTATCACTGATATACTGATATACGTATGTTTTTACTTTCTAGATGGCCAATGGTCTGAATGGGGTGAATGGGAATCATGTTCGAGAGACTGTGGAACAGGACACCGTATGCGTCTTAGAAAATGTGATAATCCTTCCCCGACCAACGGTGGCAAATCCTGCGTGGGGGCCGACTTTGAACGAGGAACCTGTAATACCCAACCATGTGGAGGTATGTTTGTTCAAGGTGCAAACTCAGCAGAGTTACGGGAAGTAAAAGTGATCCAGATTTCTATATATTTTGCCGGGTTTACCCCAATTCAAAATGGCCGCCGAAAACCGTGAATTGGTCTATTTTTCTTAAGAAAATAAATTAAAGTGGAAGCCATGTTGGATGATGCTCACTATAGGTGGTTTGGAATCATTCCTAAGGGAATAAAAGTGGCAGCCATGTTGGATGATGTTTACTATAGCTGATTTGTAATCATTTCTGAGGGAATAAAGGTAGCGGCCATGTTGGATGACATTGTTCTTTTGATGTCCTTCAATGCCCTCCGCATTATTTATCATAATTTGTTTCTAATTTTTCTATTTCTATTTTTCTATTTCTACTCTTTTCAGGTCTACCGAGGTTCCCCGAAGACTTCTCGTACTCCTTCAATAGCGACACCATTCCAAGCGGCTATTGTCTTCGCACATACGATAAATACGATAGATTCAACTACAATTGGAAGAATTACTACTTTTGTACTTCAAAATCCAGAAGTGACCCAGGCATCACGTGGTCAAATAATGATCCTTTTCCTGGTCAAAGTTGTACCAGGATAAACAACCCTATTGAGAACAGGTACCGAAGGGGAAGCTGGATGAAGAACTTTCTCTGTGTTCCAACCGACTCACCATATCAGTAAGTAATAGCACTGCTATTCTCGCCATTACCACGAGTATTACAACAATTACTACCGTCTCCCACTAAAACATCTTCTTCTTCACCTCCGATTCAAATTTTATTGTTATCCTGAAACAAGCTCCCGGCTGATCAAAGTCAGGGCATAGCTAACTCACAGATCGGGCACTGAAACATGGGCTGATCTAAGTCAGGGCACGGCTAACTCACAGATCGGGCACTGAAACATGGGCTGATCTAAGTCAGGGCACGGCTAACTCACAGATCGAACCCTGAAACAACCTCTGGACTGGTTTAACTCTGGACACGATTAACTCACAGCAACAGGCCTTTTGCAACAACGGGTAAAGTGACCCTACCCCCCTTAAATCGAGAAAGCTGTGTCAAAATGAATATCAGAAATGAAAAGAGCACCTCTATATTAGTAATTAGGCAAAGTTTTAGCTCACAATGTTGAGTATAGTAGAAATGGCATTAAATATAAAATTCAATATTTTATAAGGATTTGCATGGGAAAAGTGCTCTGTTTGCCCGCCAGAGCATATTTTCCATACAAATCCTCATAAAATTTTGAATTTATATTTATATTTGATACTACTTCCCAAGCCTTGTGTCAAATCTTATAAGCTGAGATTTTGCTTTCCTACCGTTGTCGAGGTGATCTTTTCATTTCTGATGTTCATTTTGACACAGCTTCCCGATTTAAGGGGGAAGGGTCACGTGACCTGTTGTTGCAAAAGGCCTATTGGAGATGGAGGAGGTTCATGTCTTCTTTTTTTTCTGTAGCTTTGTGTGGTCGCTCAAGGGGCCGATAAAGGGTCTTTCTTGTTTGCGATGGTACGCGCAGAGGGGACGCAGAGGATGGGACATGACATACCTGTGTAATCAAAGTAGTTCAAAAGGGAGCCTACCATAACTAATAATGGAATTAAATCTGTATCAACAACATCATGGAAACGGTAAACCAGCAAGTTCTTGGACTCTGGATTTTAGTATCCTCTTAGTTTTCAATTCTTGTGCAAGACTTTAGGTCTTAAATTCTGTATGTTCTAGGAATAATAATATTTGAATAATAATTACAAACCGCTGAATTAGGGATTCTGGAAGCTAGAATCCAGACTCAAAGGTATCATGTTTCGAATTGTAATCTGCGATTCCCGATTAACCCGTGTCTTGGATTCCAAATTCTATATCTTAGATTCCGGATTCCATATCTTGGATTCCAGATTCCAAATTTTGGATTCCAGCTTCCATATCTTGGATACCAGATTCCGTACCTTGGATTCCTGATACGCCATGTGTCAAGATTTCAATCTTAGATTCTGGAATCTGGATTTCATTACATCATATAAAGGGAAAATGCACTACAGTCCTCTCTTTGCCGTGAGATATTGATCAAAAGTATTTTGAATGAAGTATATAACGAAAGTACTACTCTATTGGACCGGAGAACCTCGTTTTTGTAAATCATTCCCAACACCAGTTTCTCACGGCCAAGAGAGGAAATGCATGCGTTTACAGAACTTCTTTCATCATTATACCTACTTGATAACAGAATAAAATTCCGAATAGACTTGTATGTACCTCATGTTTATTTGTAGTAGTCTTGTCATTTAATATATCATTCGGGAATCGGTTCAGTAAAAATCGAATGATGACGTCCTCATCGGTTTATTTAGCCTGGAGATGGAGTGCGTAGTAATTCTTTAACACAAGAATTAAATATTGGCTAGTTTTTCCCTTAATTCTGTTCTACAAATAATACTGCTTTGAATAACTGAATCAAAACACGAGTAAACAAAGTCAGCTATTGGCCATGATAAATGAAAATTCTTTAGAAATCCTGGTTTGATTAGATCATAAGTAGATCCTATTTTTTTTTTTTTTTTTTAACCTGAGTTCTTTCTTACCTTCGGCTTCTCCATACTGTTTGTACTGAATCCAGTGATCCTCAGTAACCCTAGCTTTTCACGTTTTCTAAGGGCACACCCTGTTAGGCAATCATTTGTCGCCGTCTTGGTAATACGTAGATCGATCTGCAACCAATGGTTTAAATCGTTACTTGAAGCACACCATGCGTACTGACCTTGGGAGTTCAAGCGACTGAACCTGGGATCATGATTAGCATCCAAATTTGAGGAGGACTTCAAATCGCTGTGACGAATGTGGCCATCTTCCAAACCGAGAGGTGACTTTCAATTATGAGCTACGTGATAAACAAAATGAAAACGGTTTCAAGAATCCTAGTCAACAACAATGCACTGCGCGCCGAAAACAATGCAATCCGCCATTTTCTCTGTCAGGCAAAATGGCAGTTTTGTAGGTGAAGTTTGGCCACAAGGCCTATGACGTCAGAGTATTCAACATGCATACAACATGCTTATTTCAGACTGTGACGACAGTCATTTCAAAGTGCGTCAGCTTACTTAAGGTGACTGACTACTTTTGAACGTTCAACTTGAGCCCACGATGTGAGCGCGCACAAAAACTGCACAAAACCGCATAATAAACTTCGGAATTATATTGAGCAACCATACAGGTTTTGAACTTCAACAGGGAAAAAACCCCAAATTTTGCACGGGACTCTATATTTTTCTTTCAATTTCCTAAAACAACAGGTAAAAATCAATCTTTTGAGAAAGTTTGAAAAAAAACGTAATTAATAGAACTTATAATTTTATGTCTTTTTGTTGTTATCATTTGAGTACAATTTTCGGTTTATTAGCTAAACAAGATGCTAAATTTTGAGCTTATTTTTAAAACTTTTTTCAAATATTTTCAGCTTATCTTCGAAAACAATGTTTAAAGTAGATGTTCTGAGAAAATTGCTTCAATAGCTTGTATAGTTTTTGAGTTATGATTTTTTTTTTGTGAAAAGCCTGATTTCCGCCATTTTTCTTTCACAAACTTGTCAAGATGGTCATATTCAAAATTCATTATCTCCAAGACGAGCGCGGGACATCCCAATTTTCTTTCATTTTTGGAATCAGCGTTAAATTCTGTGTAAAATATCTTTCTAAGAACATTTTGTAATTACTCCTCGCTAAAGTAGTCAGTCCTTTTAGGGTTAGGGCAAGCTATTTGTCCTTCACTCACCAGCATGGCATCCATACATCTCAACTCTCATGGCCGCATGATTATGAAAATTCTTGAAGCAAAGGAGAGAACCAACTAACAACTATACTCACATATACGACACAGAGCCTGGCGGGACTCGAACACGGGTCAAGTTGGTGACTGAGACAAATGCTCTCACCGCTACGCCATCCGTGCTACCCAGCTTATTGACAGAGCTTTAAGCAAATAATAAGCTGGAAAACAGAGACTGTAATTTTATGTGTAGCTAAATTAGTTAGTGCGCTGCAAGCAATACCAAGGTCCATACTCACTTGAAAACGCGTCTATTACATGTGGTTCTAGTAACAGATAAAAGGTATCTGATTGTTCAGCTAGTCTTTTTTAATATTCAGTTTTACGTCTGTTTAAGCTAAAATTGGTGCCTGGCAAAAAATGGTGAGCAAAAACTTCTACTTCTTTTACATGACAAACTTCAGTTTTTAATATGAAGAGTTTTACGTTGTCATATGAACCCTATTCATAAGCTATGGCAATGAAAATAAAAATAGATGCCGCTTGGTAGCAGCAAAAAGGAGCTGGAAACATAATTAATATATATTAACTATAATATGCTGGAAATAAGATAAGCTCATATTGATTACTCAGTAAACTATTCTGAATTTGCAAGGCCCGAAACGACAAAACCAAACTAATATCGGTTGAAATATGCCATTCTAATTCATTCATTAGAATACTTTCATTCCCTTTACGAGTTTCTAAGACAAGAAGCTTAAAAGCTAAGTGTAGATTTCGCTCACCATTTTTTACCAGTTTTCATCTGTTTCTTGCAGCTTTGTCTTGAAAACGTACAGAAATCTCCAAAATTTGAAGTTGAATCAATGACATCCAAGGTAAATTCACCAAACCTGATTTTTTTATTATTATTATCTTTAATTAATTTTTTTTTTTTCAAGTAAACTTAACCAACAAAGCGTAAAAATTTCGAACTTTGTCGAAGAATTTTTCAACAATAAAACTGACTGCCCTGTGGGGTGATTGGTGGTGGGTTGTGTATGCTTGAATGAAAAGTCCAAAGTGGGAGAGTAGTGAGGTCAAAATTGGTTCTGTCTCCAGCTCTGCGCCCATAAGACTCCGTACATAGCATATAAACAAAATCTGCAGCCAGCGAAATTTTTTCTGCACGCAAATTGCGTTTCGAGAAATCGGTGAGGAAGGTCAAAACGACTTTTGAAAAAATGAATCCCCCATCCTAGGGAGCATTTTGGACAAGTTTTTTCGGTAGTTTGAGGTTTAAAAGACGGTGAGATCGTGATTTAAAGTGTGTTTGTGCTTTCAAGATGGCGACTGTAGTTTCCTTCCTTGTAGAAATATATTGACACAAATCCACACACTGATAGGATACCATAGGAAATTATATAGGAAAACAAAGGCGTGCGCGAAAAAAAAAATGATTCTGGTGCATTTTTCAAGGATTTTTTTTGCGCATTCGTATTAAAGAGGACATTATCTTCACCTTCAATTTTTTTTTGGGGGGGGGGGATTTTTTTTACGATTTTATTTTCACCTTTTACTTTTATCTAAATTGGGCTCCCTGTGGATACACCGCTAAAGGACACAAACATGGGGGACGAAACTTCAAAGGCTTAAGATAATGGAATATTCAATATTTTTGATTATACTTCACTGAAATATACTTGAAATAGAGATTTTAAACGTGCCTAAGACAAAATCTTTCAATTTGGATAAATTAACCGTAAAATTTATCGTTTTGTTTCCCCACCCCACCCCCCTCCATTCTAAAAATAAATATTTTTCGAACGAGTCCATGTTTTCTGAGTCCATGTTATCTGAGTCCATGTTTTCTTGAGTCCAGTCCAGTCCATGTTTTAGTCATTGCCTCTGTCGACTTCATAACCGGAAATATTCGATTGCTAAACATGTACTTATCTGTCATCTCCTACATACCACTATCACAAGGATATTTGATCTGCAAATGATTGTAATTCGGATATCAGGCCAAGAGCGCTAGAACAAATAAATCTTTGGGTTTATTTCTTTAGGTTATTCGTAGACGAAGGCTTTACGTAGCGCATTTCCGTTCTTGAATAGTCGAATATATCCGGTTAAAAACGTTCTTTAACGTCTCTATTTCCAAGCAACGGTCTTTCTTGTTAGAACGTTTAAAGAACGTTTTCTGACCTGTTCTAGAGGAAGATTTTCACATACTTTGTAAAAATGGGTACCCTATTCCAGAAAGGATGGTTTTATATACCCTGCTCAAGAGATTAAAAGCTGAAAACCATACCCTGTTTGGCGGCACATACCCCAAAAAGCAAAGCAGAGTATAGGAGAGTACCCCCCCCCCCCTTTCCGGGTTTCTGTCCTTATCATTTCTGGTCTCGTAGTCACGGAACGGATTTGAGTCAAAGATTAAGCATGTTGGATGACAACATAATACTAACGTCAGAGAATGTGAAAGTTGACACCCGCGCGCTCAAGAGGTCGGTTTGACCCTGTCATGTGCTCGATTGGGTTACTTATATAAGAGAGAAGAGATCTCAGATTGGAATCACATCAATCGATCGCGAAGAATAAAGACATCAAGACCAACCAAGGAAGACAAGAAGCGAAGAAAGGACAATACTGATTCAACCCAGAGGAATTTTAAAGAAAGAAATTCTATTTTATTCTATTTTACTGCAATTGAAGATGATTTCGTTGAGGATAAGCGCACTCTTTTTGTGTGCTGTGACATCTAGCATTCTAGTTCTCCTGGAAGGAAAACCGCTCGAACAAAGTCATGAAGAAAATGCCTTCGACAAGATTATCAAAGCTAATAGCCAATACGGTAAGTCGGTTCAAATACTTTAAACAACATTTTTCCGACCGAGTTTTTATCCCCTCTGTTTCCACCACGCTGAAGTTAGCAAAACATTCATGTTTCAAATAAGCGCACAAAACGTTGCCTGATATACCCATATTTCAAGAAAAGTTGTCGCAGCCGAAATCAACAAGCGACAAGCAACAAGCGACCTCGCAGTCTATCGTCATGTAGAAACTGCGCCCCGTACTTATTGCGTCGATAAAAAAACATATGACCTCAATGTTCCATTGTTTCTAGCTGCTCTTAGTCTGGGCTTCCCTGATTATTTGTTTATAGGCGCCTGCTAACGTACGTAGCCTTTCTGCGACCTTGCACTCTATCGTCATAGAAACCATTTCGCGGCGCACTTATTGCGTCGAAAGAATAAAGTTCTAGACGTTTGAAGTGGTTACTTACGTGATTCATATCTGCGTTATCTGTAAAGTATATCATAATCATCAACGGCCCCTCGCATTAGCTTTCAATGTTTCACGCAAGGATTTGTGTTTTTCCACGGGTCTGCAGAGCAAAAGGTTTGAAACGATTTGTCAACGATGGATGTACTGGGCCATGAAAGTTCTCTACAGAAAAATCATATTTTGTAAAAGTTCGAGTTCGAGTTCGAGGTTTGAGTATTTCCAACGCGCTAAAGATCGATAATCTAATCCTAAATATTCAATAAGTTGTGCGCAACCTTATGCCAAAATCTTATTTATAAGGTATAAAAAAATGGACAGTAATGAATCGAAATTCTTGTACAAACGTCGTCTGAAAACATAATATATATTTTAATTATTTTAAAAGGAACAAGATTAAGTCATGAGCTAGGAACTATTTGATTTGAGACCGCATGCTTTTATTTACGTAATTAAACATCGATTATTTCCAATAGTTCTTAAACGTCCTAAAATTATGAAATTTTGAGTCCTGATAATTATTTAAAAAACTAATAATTTTTTTTCTCAAGTCCAGCAATTTTAGAATGAAACACTTGAATTGAAAACCTATTCGATTTTTTATAGTTGCGCAAATCTTCATAATCAGTGCTTCAGAATCTACTTTATATTTTACGAACAATTTTACTAATTTTAATAATTTTAGGATTCTTGCTCAAAAACATATTTTTTAAATTAGGGGTTCAAAACAAATGAAATATGAAATTTATCGAACTCTGGAACCCCATAAAGTACACTAGTTTTATCTTAATGAACTTATTTTTCCATTCTTATTTTTTATATTTACGTACAATGTTATATTTTTGCATATATTTTTACGTTTAATTATTTCAAAATTTCATGAGGTGGTCACCTCGCATGGGTCTCGTGTCCCGTTCGTGACTCTCCTTTTAGGGTAACTACTAGTTATTTTATTTAACACATTGTTATATTAGTTCCCAATAAAGCTGTTAAAAAAAAAAAAAAAAAAAAAAAAAACTCTGGGATGATCTAAGTCAGGACACGGCTTAATTAAAGATTGATTTGGAATCTCATGAGAAGTAGTTTGAACTTCATTAACCTTGCCTTCCTGTTTTCCGTGAACATGTTTTGATGGTTCCGAAGTTTCTAGAACCTTCGAGGGATTACGATTCTGGTCTCTACCACAGCATGTCGCTCCTAATTTAACATTTTTTTGAGGGTATCCGATGACTTCCTTGTATGAGTCACTGTTACTAGTCATATAATCCGCAACGGCTCACGTGTGGAAATCTCTAAACTTTAATTCAGATTTTAAAAGCAAACAGGAAAACAATGCTGTATTCGTTTCCTCTTAGTGTCGTAGCCAACTTGGCAAATATTCTTATTTCTGGCATTGTCTTTCGGTCAGTCTGTCTTTCGGTTGTTCGAGTGATCGGTCGCTAGTACCAATGGCGGATTTAGGGGGCGGTCACAGAGTGCCCATGACCCATCTTTCTAGCTTGAAATTAGTTGGTTAGTATAGCAAAAGGTGCATCTCCTAAATTTTGTGACTCCCCCTCCCCCCTCCACCCCTTTTCTAGCTTGGAATTAGTAAGCATAATGCCCAATTTCATATGTATGCTGATGACTGTGAACTGTATATTGCATTCTGTAAAGCGAATTCCTCCATGGTCAAGGTCAAGATAGAATGCCTACTAACTGAGATAAGAGAATGTCATCACGTGTCATCACGTATGCTGTAACTGAATGATGACAAATTGTACTAGATGCCCCTCAGGATAGGAAACGAGGTCGTACCCATCACTTGATATTGTGCGCAACCTTAGGAGTTGATCTGGACAGCAACATGACCTTGGCGGGACATATTCGTAATGTTGCCAAGGGCTGCTTCTTTAGACTGAAAAACATGTTTAAGATCCGACGATTTATTGACGAAGTCGCTCCAAAGGCCATGGTCCACACCATGATAACATCCAAGTTGGACTATCGTAATGCTATACTATACGGCCTGCTTGAATCTTCCCTCCAATGTCTATCGAGTGTGCAAAAGATGGCAGCTCGACTCATCACTCAATGTGGTAAATATGACCACATAAAACCTGTCATGAAGCACCTTCATTGGCTCCCCATTCGCGCGTAAACGGGTTGAATATAAAGTCCTAGTAACCATCCACAAGACTTTGAATGGCTTATCACCAGTATATCTAGCTGATCTCGTACAGAAGAGGCCTAACAAAGCAACAAGAGCTGACAGCAACAACGATGTCTTGGTGCCAAGAATTAAGAGAAGCTCCTTCAGTAGGCCTAATTTATTCGAAAACATCTAAAATTGATCAAGGACACTATTCCCTTAAAAAAGAACTTAAGACATTTATTCTTAGATCTGTATATAGCTCTTAATCGTTTTTCATATTATTTAGTCTTATCCTAGATTTCTTATTATTATTAGGAATATTTTTCATATTGATTCCCAGATACATTTATTAGTGCTTTTATTAATCTTAATAGTTAGAAATAGGATAGATATTTTGGCATGTAGCAGACTGTGAAGCCCCATGTATGTCGCTAAATAAATGTAGAAAAAATTATCATTATTGTTATTATTATTATTATTATTATTATTATTATTATTATCATTATTATTATTATTATTATTATTGCTGCTGTTGTTGTTGTTGTTGTTATTATTATTATTATTATTATCATCATCATCATCATGATTATTATTATTATTATTATTATATGTCTTTTAATCCCCCGCCCCAGATCCTAGATTCGCCACAGCGTACCTGAAAGGTCCAGTAGGGTCAATCAGGCCCGTCAGTCTGTCGGTATACGGTTGTTTTGTCCGTTTGTCTGTGCTTCTGTTTGTCTTTGTATTAGCCATGGATTTTCTCTGTTAATCTCTCTTTTTTTGATTTTTTCTTTCGTACGCGTGTTGTTCGTTTAGTGCATCGCTGTATCTGTGTTTTCCTTTCTGTCTGTTTATCTACTTGTCTGTTTATCACCAGGCTGGTTACAAGCTCTTTAATCCATTTTTATGTTTATAAAACCTTCTGGTGTCTCCGTGCGCTTTTTGGTCGTTTGGAGTCTCACTGTGCCTCTGTTGTCTTGTCTGTCTGTCCATCTGTCTGTCTGTATGTCAGTTTACCTTTAACCCATTCTAAGTGATTAAGCGACTTATTTTTCAGCTGACTTAAGAGATTCAAGACACGAAGTAGACATGGTGTTTCCAAAGATAAAGACATCTAGGAAAAGACGAAGTGTAGCACAAAGTTCTGATGGACGAGCTCCATTCTACAGAACCGTAAAGTTATGGCCACGAGGCGTGATACCTTATACCATAGCATATGGCTTGAGTAAGTCCATTAATGCTTATAAAATTAATCAGTGTAGACCTCTTCAGCTTGGGCGTAATGTTTTCCCATTTCAGACCAAGTGTCACTCTCTCGAGCATGGCATTCTTTGTTTTGCGTCATATTTATATTCATGTATCTTCTAATGCGTAGCCGCTAAACAAAGAAATGATACTCAAGGGAATGACACATGGTCTGAAATGGGAAAAAAATATGCCCAAAGAAAAGAGGTATATTCTATCATAATCTTGTCCCATTCCACACCAACATCTTGGGAGTAAGATTAATTTGTTTGCTTCATCAATGCTAAAGTACCTTCTGCTAAAAGAGGAAGTAATAATCAAGGGAATGACACGTAGGAATACAAGTCTATACGAAGTCTAATGCTTAACCAATTGTAAATTATAACTTGCGGTTACTATATGGGACTGCACTAGAGTGTTGAATACAACAAGTCAATAAAAAGGAAAATTAAACACCGTGTGCAATACAGTTTTAGCACAGTTAAAAACCTTTTTACATGGTTTAAGTTTCCTTCTTATTCACTAGCTTAAATAAGATATGAGTCAAGTATACTTCTGACTGCTGTGTTAATTTTGCAGGAGAAAAGACCCAATTCTACGATCTTATCCAGGAAGCCATTAAAGAATATCAACAAAAAACTTGCTTAAAATTTGTAAAACGAACTACAGAGACTAACTATATAGAGTTGTACTATGGAATAGGGTAGGTACTAAATTTGATTTAAGCTTTGCCGACTGTTACCATGGCATATATTATACTTTGTTCACTGTGAGAATGACTATGAAAATGCTTTGCGCACTGTTTCTTTGGCAATATTACGCTTTGCACACTGTTGCAATAACAACACTAACCTTGCACACTATAGCCGTTGAAATATTATGTTCTGCGCAATATTGCCATGGCAATATTATGCTTTGCGCACTATGAGGATGTCAATATTATGCTTTGCAAAATGTTACCATGGCAATTTTATGCTTTGCGCAATTTTGCCATTTGCCCATTTGTCATAAATTCATAGAACATAATTTCCTTTATTCTGTTTTGAACTAATTTTTCATTTTTATAATTGTTTTCTAGATGTCAGTCTGATGCAGGTTACCAGGGTAATGGCATACAGCAACTGTCCTTGGGCAAGGGTTGTGACAGCCTTGGTATAGTGATTCACGAGCTTGGACATGCGATTGGTTTTTATCACGAACAAAACAGACCGGACCGAAACAAATACATCAAAGTCTTGTGGGATAATATCAAAGCAAGTAAGTGAGCCAAGTAGGGTAGCCTCCTTCTTCAATGGCTGTGAGGTAGCACGAGCCCTGACTTTTGTCGGCCAAGAGGCTGTTTCAGGGTTTATTCTGTGAGTCAGCCGTGCCCTGACTGAGATCAGCCCAGAGGTTTTTTCAGGGTTTGATAAAATTGAAGTGAGGACAAATAAGAAATCACCATGAATGCTTCCCAATCATAAAACAAGCTAGTCTATTGTAATAAAAGGCTTAGATATTAGAATACTTATGTTGATTCATTTTTGTTATGGTAGATATGCACTTTGAGTACAAAATAAAGAGCGGATGGCATCCAGAGAGTCTCAAAATTCCCTACGATTACTACTCTATTATGCACTACGGGAATAAGGACTTCACAAAAAGTAATCGAGTTGTGACAATGGAATCTCTCACACCAGGGATCACGTCTTTTGGTAACAATAGACTATCAGGTTTAGATGTACAGAGAGTCAGAAAAATGTACAAGTGTCCAGGTGAGGAAAGGGAACAGCACTGTGACGCATATTTTCAAAGTGGCTGGCTTATACAGTTATTTCGAAAACAAAAGTTGATAAAGGTTTTTGTTGCATGTTTCATACCAAGCCCGGTGTATTAAAGCATCGCATGTAAATTTTGTCAACCAGAAGAAGATATGTCGAAAAAACGCGAAGAAAAAGTTTGAGAAAATTCCATATTGTTGTGACCGTTCGCTGATTGGATTTACGTCGCCAATAGTGCATTTCGGGCTTGGTATACAACATGTAACAAAACCTTCACCAACCTTTTTTTGAAATAGCTGTAAAGTAAAGAGCAAATCCGGGATTAGTACAATGTTAGTAGCATCAATTCTGAGGAAAAGATGTAAATACAGAGATAAACCCCTTAGACCAATCGCCTGGATTTAGCTGCAGTGGTTTTAGAGAAGAGCGTTTCACAATGAGTTTCTTAGGTGAACGGAAGCAAGAACCTCGGCTCTTTTCAGGACAAAAGAAATCTCCGAGAGAGCGCAATGCATTTCGAAAATATATTTCAAAATTCAAACTAATATACGTCAATGTTTCTTGGTGATTTTTACAGAGTTTCCTGATTTTCCTCGTGACTTTTATTGGTCACATGACGGTCGTGGAATACAAGGACTAACTTGTACCAAAATAGACGAACCACGTGACCCATACAGTTGGAATGACAACTACTTGTGTTACCGAGGCCAAGGTAAAAGACCGCTGAACATTACATGGTCACACAGTGGGCCTTTATATGGAATGTCCTGCACTAAAATCACTGATGCAAGCAAACCATCTTGGACTTCCTGGGATGATAACTATCTCTGTGTACCAACATATTCGCCCTACAAATTCAAATGGATCACAACAAGGCCAAGTTCTCAAGACAGAAAGAATTGTAGGAAGATCAACGAGCCACGCGATCGGTATTGGAGGAGAACGCATCATTACTTGTGCGCTACTGATCGTGAGACTGATAAACGAGGTATGTCATGCCATTCCTTTAACTATTGCGTGACCTCTTGTCACAAAATAAGTGACAACATTATTTTGTTTGTTGTGTAGGCCATTTGGAATTGATAAAGTTATTTGATGACATGCAACATTAATGTTTTGTTATTTGGTTTAATTTGTCTGTACTGCTGTGTACGTGTCTGCCATTTTATACCAGAATCAAATCGGCATTATAACTGGTTTCAACATCCAATAAATCCGAGTAGAATTCAAAGTTTACGATTTTTGCGGAGGGAAGAATGTTTTAGAACCTGAAGAAAAACTTTCAAAACACAGGGGGAAAATACAAGCAACTCTACTCACTTACAACAATGAGCTAGGGTTCGTGCGCAGTGGTGAAACAAGCGCTTTTACCGCTACACCAACACTGCTTTACCGGCCAGCGACGTTTATTTTGCGCAACTTATTATTGAATAGACCTCTTTATCTTCGGCGTAATGTTTTGTCATTTTCAAACTACGTGTCATTCCCTTATAGAATAAGATTCCTTGATTGAGTCGTATCCATATTCATGTGTCTTCTCATGCGCAATTGTTAAATAAAGAAATGATACTCTAGAGAATGATACAAGGAGTCTGAAATCGAAAAAAAATACGCCCAAGGTAAAGAGATCTACTCATATAATGCCTTCACGAAGATCAATTCAAGTTATGAAATATCAATGTTTGTACAGTATCACTGATATACTGATATACCTATGTTTTTACTTACTAGATGGCCAGTGGTCTGAATGGGGTGAATGGGAATCATGTACGAGAGACTGTGGAACAGGACAACGTAGGCGTTTTAAAAAATGTGATAATCCTCCCCCGGCCAACAGCGGGAAATTCTGCGTGGGGGCCAACTTTGAACTAGAAACCTGTAATACCCAACCATGTGCAGGTATGTTTGTTGAAGGTGCTCCTTTAGTCATGCATGTCGTAAGAAAATAAAATTGGTGGTCATAGTGGCAGCCATGTTGGATGATGTTCACTATAGGTGGTTTGTAATTATTCCTTAGGGGAAAAAAGTAGCAGCCATGTTGAATGGTGTTCACTATAGGTGGTTTATAATTATTACTTAGGGGAAAAAAGTGGCAGCCATGTTAGATGATGTTCACTATAGGTGGTTTATAATTATTCCTTAGGGGAAAAAAGTGGCAGCCATGTTGAATGGTGTTCACTATAGGTGGTTTGTAATTATTCCTTAGGGGAAAAAAGTAGCAGCCATGTTGAATGGTGTTCACTATAGGTGGTTTGTAATTATTCCTTAGGGGAAAAAAGTGGCAGCCATGTTGGATGATGTTCACTATAGGTGGTTTATAATTATTCCTTAGGGGAAAAAAGTAGCAGCCATGTTGGATGGTGTTCACTATAGGTGGTTTGTAATTATTACTTAGGGAATAACAGTGGCAGCCTTGTTGGATGGTGTTCACTATAGGTGGTTTGTAATTATTCCTTAGGGGAAAAAAGTAGCAGCCATGTTGAATGGTGTTCACTATAGGTGGTTTATAACTATTCCTTAGGGAATAACAGTGGCAGCCATGTTGGATGGTGTTCACTATAGGTGGTTTGTAATCATTTCTGAGGGAATAAAAGTGGCAGCCATGTTGGATGATATTGTTCTTTTGATGTCCACCAATACCCTCCGGATTATTTATCATAATTTTTTCTAATTTTTCCTTCTATTTCAACCTTTTTCAGGTCCTCCGAGGTTCCCTGAAGACTTCTCGTACTCCTTCAATGATACAGCACTTCCACAAGGCTATTGTCTTCGCACAATCGATATAATCAACTACTACAAATGGGTCTATTACTACTTTTGTACTTCAAGATCCAGAAGTGACCCAGGCATCACGTGGTCATATAGTGGTCCTCTTCCTGGTAAGCATTGTACCAGGATTGACAACCCTATCGAGAACAGGTACCGAGGAGGAAGCTGGATGAAGAACTATCTCTGTGTTCCAACCGACTCGCCATATAGGTAAGTAATAGCACTGCTATTCTCGCCATTACCACGAGTATTACAACAATTACTACCGTCTCCCACTAAAACATCTTCTTCTTCACCTCCGATCGAAATTTTATTGTTATCCTGAAACAACCTCTGGGCTGATAAAAGTCAGGTCAAAGATGAAACACTTATTTGAACTAAAAACTAAACAATTTTAGGAAAGATTTAAATTGGAATAGGTTTTTTTTTTTTTTAATTTTTGTTTTTTTTTGTTTTCTGTAGCTTTGTGTGGTCGCTCAAGGGGCCGATAAAGGGTCTTTCTTGCATGAGATGGTACGCGCAGAATGGACTAAAAGGATGGGACAAGACATACCTGTGTAATCAAAAGTATTTCAAAAGTGTGCCTACCATAACTAATAATGGAACTAAATCTGTACCAACAACATCATGAAAACGGTAAACCAGCACGGTCATGGACTCTGGGTTTTGGTATCCTCTTAGTTTACAATTCTGGTGCCAGACTCGGATTCCAGATTCCATATTTTAGATTCCGGATTCCATATTTTGGTTTCCAGATTCCAAATTTTAGATTCCGTATTTCAGTCATATCTTGGATACCCGATTCCGTACTTTGGATTCCTGATACGCCATGTGTCAAGATTTCAATCTTAGATTCTGGAATCTGGATTTCATTACATCATATAAAGGGAAAATGCACTACCGCCCTCTCTTTGCCGTGAGATATTTATCAACAATTTAGTTTGAAATCATTCCCAGCACCAGTTCCTGACGGCCAAGAGAGGACGCTAAACATTTTCATGTAACCCAAAACATACTTCATACAAATACATGACAAGGGAAATCTTTGCTCTAAAATTCCTTCAGAGCTTCTTTATATATTACATAATTTTCTAGGTTCGTAGATATAGACCCCTTGCACGTGACGTGAGAGCAGCTCAATTTGGAGGACAAGACAAATCTCTTGAAAACAAATTGGAACCTTTTGTTTTGCCCTCCAAATTGAGCTGTATTCAGACGTGCTGCAAGTGGTCTATTTGTAAATCAATCGACATTTTGTAAACTTAAGGTTTAACAAGTTAGAAGTTGAATGACATACGAGATCGGTCTGAAGGTCAAAATGCATGCGTTTACAGAACTTCTCTCATCATTATACCTACTTGATAACAGAATAAAATTCCGAATAACCTTGTATGTACCTCATGTTAATTTGTAGCAGTCTTCCATTTAATATAGCATTCTTTAGAAATCCTGGTTCGATTAGAACTTTCTTTGTTTAAGAGTAAAATAAAAAGTCTGGCTCGGCTCAGTCTTGTATTAAAGCAGTCAACGCAAAAGAGCATGCGTAGACATTAATTTATGTCACGTGATAAGCTAGCTCCGCCCTCTCTTAATCACTTGGCAACATAGTGGCATTGATTGACAGCTGACACATGCTAATTGATCGGACTATAGACGGGAACATTATAGCATATCCCCGCTAAGAATTCTTGGGTAGAGTTCTAAAGACCCCTAAGCATTCTTGCGCAATTTGTCCGTTTTGTCGGGTAGGGGTCAGATTAGAAGACTTATATCATGACCTAAGAAATTTCTCCAATTTGATTGGCTGACAGGAGTAGTATTTCAAAGTAATTTTGAAATACGTACATATAGGTATTTCAAAATAGCCTTTTCTGATTGGATAGAAAACAAAAGACTTCTTATCGCCACAGGATTCCCATAAATGTTTATGTAGGAAAGATAAAATTTGACAACTTCAGCAGTGCGACATCTTTGTTTGGTTGGAAAATCGTCGTTTTTCTTCAATTAAAGTGTTTAGGAAAACGAAATCATTGCAAACGTCATTAAGAATATTTTGAGTCAGTTTGTGGATTTTCTTTACCAACAACAATGATTTATGACACGAAAATGACATTCAAAAAACTCGCATACGAGTACAAGACAGGGAAAACTACGAATTGCTTATGCCAAAATTATCGAGAAGAAAGTTCTGCATAACAAAAGCGATAGCTCTCTCTCTCTCTCTCTCTCTCTCTCTCTCTCTCTCTCTCTCTCTCTCTCTCTCTCTCTCTCTCTCTTTCTCTCTCTCTCTCTCTCTCTCTCTCTCTCTCTCTCTCTCTCTCTCTCTCTCTCTATATATATATATATATATATTACAGCACTAGCTGAAGAGGACTCAAGGAACTTACATGTAGACAAACCTGTTGAATTTCTGGACCTACAGCATTTGATGAATGTGATTATAATTGTTTGCTTGGTGATATCAAGCGAAAACCGAATTCCATAATTGTTTTATTATACATTTTGTAAATTAAGAATAAAGATTTAATTCTGCTGTCGGAAAAAAAAGCAAACGTATTTCCATTTCCATTGTGACCTTTGAACTCGACATAATAAATGTATTATCTGTACGTAAAACGGATAATACATTTATCATGTCGAGTTCACACGATATCAGGGATTAGCTGAAGGCTCTTGGCCAATCAGAAGCGAGATAGTGAGTAAAATGTAAAATAAAAACAAATAATAGCATGGTTTGTACGTGATATTGATATAGTACTCATGATATAACAAACAATTTCAAAATATCACTCGTGGTATTTATGCCAAATATCACAACAACCCATGCAATTACTATACAAAAAAAGTATTTTATAACTAGCCAACCACAGGTAACCCAGTAAAAAAAAAAAGTATTTTTATGACTGGCCTGCCACAAGCAACTCATATTTTTTAAATCATATTTTTTATTGCTTTCAATCATAACTGTGCCTTAAGTCCCTTAACTTTAATCCCTTAACATAACCCATGACATCGTTACAAGGCGTAAAAACAAGAATGTTTCCTTCTCGTGGTGGCTGCCTCCATCTTAGAATACCCTTATAAATTTATCTTAGCTTTATATTAACCCCATAGCTTAGCAGAGATTTGAAATCACTAACAGATACATTCTTATCAGAGAAAAATAATCCATGAAAGAAGTTTTGGAAAGATTGGAAGTTTCGTGTTATATTGATGGTAACTTCAGCGATCATAAATGATGAATGAATGGGTCGAAGGATGGATAAATTGATGGATGGATGTGTGATAATGTTATTTTAAAATTATTTTAAAATTTAGGTATCTGCTAATTATTTCATAATTAATAATCATTTTCATTGGTCTTTCGTGAGTCTTTCTTGCGGTTGTTTATCTTTTATTCGCCGATTCCCTGTAAAAACAAATCATGAAATAAAACAACATTGCTTCAGAGCAGTTAATTTTCAGTTAATTTTCACTCACTTCAACCAGGCATCCATAGAGCTCAGTCCTCAGACAAATATGACCGAGCCATGTGGAGGGCTGGATACGAATAAATCGAGCGTGGATAGTGGGGTTGATCTCTTGGTAAACCACGGACTCTGCATCATAATTACCAAGGAATTTCTACAGCGAGAGAACAAGATAACTTTTTACACTTTTTTTAGTGAAGAAGGCCCATTTTCTTCTGGAATCGATATTTTTTTGAAGTGTTAAAAATTGACACTAGATCCTAATTTTTTTCTAAGGTTTTTTTACCTTCGCTTGTCCATACTGTTTGTACTGAATCCAGTGATCCTCAGTAATCCCGTAAGCAAGAGTGTAGCTTTTCACTTGTCCTAAGGGGACCCCCTGTAAGGCAATCTTTGTAACCGTCTTGGTAATACGTAGATCGATCTGCAGCCAATGTTTTGAATCGTTACTCGAAGCACACCATGCGTACTGACCTTGGGAGTTCAAGCGACTGAACCTGGGATCATGATTTGCATCCAAGTTTGAGGAGGACTTCAAATCGCTGTGACGAATGCGGCCATCTTCCATACCGAGAGGTGACTTGCAATTATGAGCTACGTGATAAACAAAATGAAAACAGTTTAAATATTCCCAGTCAACTACAATGCACTGCGCGCCGAAAACAATGCAATCCGCCATTTTCTCTGCCACGCAAAATGGCGGTTTTGTTGGTGAAGTTTGGGAATCCATTTCCATCGGTCTTGTTATTCAAGCTAGAAGTTTTAAAACCATCAAGATATAATAATAAGTAGTTATTTTATACTTTTCATGAGATTTTATAAATGCTGCCAACGAATCTAAGGTAAATTTAGTATGTAAACAATGATATAGGCGCGCAGTGAATTGTAGTTGACTAGGATTCTTTAAGTTACGGTGAAGGTGAAAATTGTCATTCATCTCAAATAAATACTAATTTTGAATGGTTGAACCCAAGGCATATAACCGCAAATCAGTTAACTCGCCTTTGAACAAAAATATTTATTTGTGATGTTCAGTCCTAGAGATACTTAGCCACAAGGCCTATGACGTCAGAGTATTCAACATGCATCCAACATCCTTATTTTAAACTGTGACGACAGTCATTTCAAAGTGCAACAGCTTGTAAACTTCAAAGTGCGACGATTAGGGCAAGCTATCTGTCCTTCACTCACCAGCATGGCATCCATACATCTCAACTCTCATGGCCGCATAATTATGCCAAGTCATTGGTACGAACCGTACATAGCGAGCCTCGATTGGATTATGAAGCTTGTGAACAGCGATGGAGTTCCTGTCTGAGTTTCCGGAAAACACCTACATGTAAAGCAAAATTCACCAAAAAAATCGTCAGCTTTAATAAATGGCATATCATCAGTGGGATAAATAAATGTATGGGGCTGAATTAAAAGTGGATTCTACAGAGTGGTTCTTTTTCAACTGGATTCCAACTGGAATTTAGACGTTGATTTTTGCAGAGGGAGGAAAAAACCGCGGAAGAGCTTTAAACAAAGCTCTGGCAATACGCTTGAAAGCAGAGACTGTAATTTAATGTGCGTCAAAAACTTTTGCATACCTTGATAGTCTTTCCATCATGATACTTATGGTGGTTCCAGTGCTTACCGTCCAGACTGTATAGCAAACTGTAACTTGTAATCCATTGGTCAGCGTTCTGACATGAAAATATTAAGGGTAGCTAAATTAGTTAGTGCGCTGCAAGCAATGCCAAGTTCCATACTTCAAAACGCGTGTATTACATGTGGTTCTAGTAACAGATAACAGGTTTCTGATTGTTCAGCTAGTCTTTTAAGATATTTTTACGGCTTTTTACGCTAAAATTGGTCCCGAAAGATCTGTGGTGGATTTCTTTCCAAAGGTTTTTGAGAAAAAAATAACTTGTGATTGGTTCACATTTAGTCTGAAATCAGTGCTGCCTGAGGGGACCAATCAGATTGTAGGATTTGCTAGTGATTTCAACATGGTTGTAATAAATCGTATATTCCTTCCTATTTTACCTGATTTCCCTGTGTCGCGATCTTTGTAATCATCGTCAAGTATGGAAGGTGAATTTGTAGCCATTGTCCATTTCCTCTTGTGGGGCACCAGGCTCCCTCGAAACTTAATCTGGCGTGGTTTGTTGAGCATCTGGCGTCTTTAACTGACGATGCAGTGATAGCACCTGGATCGACTCGACCGTCCTCCATTCCTACTGGAATACCGCAGCGTTGTCCTATAAGGTTTAAAAATATACAGCTCTTTCAAAAAACGTTGAATACTGACTACTGAATAGTGCATCCCAAGACCAAAGGGCATCGTCGATTTGAAATAAAAAGTAAAAAGACAGCGATCGCTTTCTATATGTAGCTAGTATATTGTTTCGAATGGAATGCGCTAAAAATAAAAGAAATAATTATTATTTATTTTACTTTAGACAATATAACATGACCCAAAATGCCTTCTGGTCTTGGAATGCACTATTCAGTATTCAGTATTCAGTATTCAACATTTTATTTAAATAGCTGTATATGTATAGTACAAATATACAGTAATTCAAAATGGTACATATATATACATATTGAAGGTGTAGTTTGTGGTTTTCAACAAAGACGAACAAAGATAATAGTCTTTTATGCAAACAAAATGAATCATTTTCTTAAATATGTTGGCTTTTTTATTCATACCTCCTTGGCATCCATAAATCTCTACTCTCATTGAGATGCCACTGCTTGACCAGCTCACGGGACGAAAACGAACATAGTGAGCATAAATAGGATGATATAGGAGGTTTCTGATCACTGTATATGCGTCGGCATTACCTGGAAACAACTGATACAAAATCATTATTCATTATATAACTTGTAAAGTACTGTTATTTCACAGAACTAGGTTTTTCAAGTATACCATTATTGTTGTGTAATGTTAGCATGATCATGACGTCACTATCAGAATGCTCTCTTCAAAACTTTAAATTTTCAAATTTTGTCGATACCCTGAAACACCCTCTGGGCTGATCTAAGTCAGGGCATGGCTAACTTACAGATCAAACCCTGAAACAACCTCTGGGCTGATCTAAGTCAGGGCATGGCTACCCTTGATTCCCTATTCTTCACATACTTATCTGTAGTTAGAAATTTGGGTAGCTGGTTTGATTCTTAATTGACAATGTCTACGCATATTAGTAAAGTTTGCGCGTCATCATTTTATCACTTGCTCAACATTAGACGTATTCGTAAGCTGAAGCGACTCAAACGCTAGTGCACGCTTTGATCACGAGCCGTGTTGACTATTGCAACAGCTTGCTTTATGGCTTACCTGAATAGTGCCAGCTGAATAAGTTACAACGCGTATTAAATGTAGCTGCTAGACTTATCTTTAAGGTACCTAGATTTTGCCATATCACTCCTATTTTGCATGACCTGCACTGGTTGCCGATAAGATCTCGACGTATTCATTTTAAAATCATTTTACTTACATTTAAAGCTATCTATGGGCTCGCGCCTAAGCATATAAATACCTAAAAATACTTAAATCTAAGACGACTTTAGGAGATTTGTCATTGCGGCCCCTAAATTATGGAATTCTCTGCCTATAGATTTGCGTCAAATTACAACAATCACTATATTTAAACGTCAGTTAAAGATATATTTTTTTAGGTTGGCTGATTGTTAGTCATTTCTGATTAATTATTAGTTATTATTATCGTTGACATTATTATCATTTTCTAGAATTTTCTTCTATCATTAGATTTTTTAAAAAGTTTTTATTTTTTGCATTTCAAACTATATAATATTCATATCAGTCGATATTACATTTAGCATGTGTTATGCGCGATTGATCATTTTTATGAATATCGCGCAGTATAAATAATTAAATATTTTATTATTATTATTATTATTATTATTATTATTATTATTATTATTATTATTATTATTACTTGATAGAACTAAGATCTCAAAAGAGAATAAAAAGGATAAAAAAGAATAGAAAAATTCCTATAGTAAAATATGCCAGTCACTCGCACTGCTTTTATCTTTTAACGTGTGTTTTACCTTGTCTATACCATTTTCCTTGACTGTAACCCAGTGCAGTGCGTCAATACTGTGAGTCAGTTTGTACGTGGTGACCCAATAACTGCCTCCAGAAAACCCTTGAGTAGCTACTGCAGTTATCTTCTTTATGGATCTTAGGTTGACTTGCAGCCACTGGTTCTTATTGTGTGTTCCTGCCATCCATCCATTGTTAACGTTCAGGCGAGCATAGTAAGAAGGATAACTGCCATGTTGTGATGATGCTGTCATTTCGTCGTTTCTTATTCTGAAGTCTTCTACCCCAAGTGGATCGAGACATGTTTTTTCTATTTTTGAAATAATCAGGAATCAATATGACAATGACAATGACAATGACAATGACAATGACAATGACAATGACAATGACAATGACAATGACAATGACAATGACAATGACAATGACAATGACAATGACAATGACAATGACAATGACAATGACAATGACAATGACAATGACAATGACAATGACAATGACAATGACAATGACAATGACAATGACAATGACAATGACAATGACAATGACAATGACAATGACAATGACAATGACAATGACAATGACAATGACAATGACAATGACAATGACAATGACAATGACAATGACAATGACAATGACAATGACAATGACAATGACAATGACAATGACAATGACAATGACAATGACAATGACAATGACAATGACAATGACAATGACAATGACAATGACAATGACAATGACAATGACAATGACAATGACAATGACAATGACAATGACAATGATTGTGCAAAATCCATGCAATAATATGATCAAATGCGCAAATTATTAATGCTAAGTGTAATCATTTTTAACTTACCTTGTTTGCATCCATAAATTTCTACTCGAAGACAGAACCAGCTACTATAGGATAATGGCCAAAAACGAACAAATCGTGCAACGATGTTGTGTTGAAGTTTGTTGGTTTTGGTGTCATATTGATAGCTGTTGCCTGAAAAGGACTAATTGAAATGCAAGAGTTATTTATGTCATTGTGGATGGATGGATGGATGGATGGATGGATGGATGGATGGATGGATAGTTAAATTATTGAATGAATGTATGAATTGATGGCTTCTTCTGAGATGCTAGCATCTTGTATGCTACTCCCTAAATCCAAAGTAAGATACAGATCATGTATGTGTGTAGGTATGTATGGCTAGATGCATGGGTTGATAATAGACGACTTGCACTAACAGGTCACGTCACCCTACCCCCTTAAGACGAGCAGCTGTGTCAAAATGAACAAAAGAAAAGAAAAGAGCACTTTGACAATAGTAAGAGGGCGAAGTTTCAGCTCATAATGTTGACTATAGGAGAAATGGCATTAAATACAAAACCGATTGTTTTATAAGGTTTTTGTATTGAAAAAGTGTTGGGTGGCAAGCTCTTGCCTACTAGCTCTTACCATCCAGTGCATTTTTCCTTACAAATCCTTATAAAATATTCAATTTTTATATTTAAATCCATTTCTCCTGTTTCGCTAGTTAAAGACTGAAACTATGCCTCCCCACTAAACGGCAAGGTGCTCTTTTCATTTCTGTTGTTCATTTTGACAGAGCTGTGCGTTTTAATTAGGGGGTAGGGTCACGTGACCGTTTAGTGCAATTCGTCTATTGGGTTGATTTCTAGTAATTGAATGTGAATTCTAAAAAAAATAATTACTTACTTTTTGATTGGTATTCGGTTTTCTATAATATGCCCATTTAAGTCCATCTACACTGTATTGTAAACGATAGTTAGTTGTCCAGTACGAGCCGCCACTGTATCCTTGGGTAGCCACTTTAGTAACTGTCTTCACTTCCCCAAGATCAATCTGCAGATAGTAGCCACCACTGGTAGCAGTACACCAGCCACCAATGTTTTGGTTCAACCTGGCATTTCTTGGATAATGTGATGAATAGTAGTACGATGCTGTTATTGCATTATCAGGGATTCTTTTATCTTCCATACCAAAAGGAATTGAGCAACTATGAACTGCGAAACGATAAAAAAGAAAAAAAAATATTACGCCATTTTTAAATCAACTAAATACAAATAAATTTCTACAAAAAGTTCAAACAAAAATAATTTAAAATTTTGGAAATTTTACCATTCCGACATCCATAGATCTCTACTCTCATAGAAGCATGTCCATGAACGGAGGCAACAACAAATCTGACATAACGTGCGTAGATTGATGGTTTAAGGGTGTTGGTTGCCACTGTATTACGATCACTGTTGCCGCTGAAGGACTGAAAATGTATAAAGCAAAAACTTCAACTGAAGTTTTAAAAGCATTACAAACGTCTCAAATAATGACAAAATACAAATTACGTTACACCACTCATCCTGAATTTTTTTGTATACAGCTATTTCAACAAATGTTGAATACTGAATACTGAATAGTGCATTCCAAGACCAAAGGGCATTGTGGGTCTCCTTGATTTGAAATAAAAACTAAATATACAGCGATCTGCTTTCTATATGTCAGCTAGTATATTGTTTGGGATAGAATGCATTTTTTTAAGATAGCTGTATGTTTTTTTTATTTGGTGTCTATTGATTTATGACTAAATCTAACCTTTGCATTGCTATATATATCCCTATAATACACCCAGTGTATTCCATCAATACTGTACATCAGTTGATACGTCTTAACCCACTGGTCAGCGTCCTGCCTTCCTTGTGTGGCAACCTTCGTAACCATGGAGACGTCTCCCAAGTCAACCTGTAACCACCCACCGCCAGTACTCGATGACCACGCTCCATAACCTTTTCCGTCTTTCTTGGTTCCCAGTCTACCTCGGTGTGCCGCGCTTTTTGAACTTGAGTTTGACGATGCTGTGATTTGATGATCAGTGATTCGTCCATCTTCCATCCCTAGTGGGAGCTCACAACGATGCGCTAAGAACAAAATTTATGATGATTATAAAGATAAATAATCATCCCAGAATTCCTTGCGTGCTCATTTCCGAGAAAAAAACAAGAGTAAAGTACAAATTGGTTATTTATTATTATTTATTCTCTACTCTCACATTGCCCATAATACATTGCAGTTCGGGGGGGGGGGGGGGTAACCAGGGTAAAACATCGCTCATATTATGCTGAAAACTGATAAGACAATGATACACAAATGCATCTTATATATATTAAAGACATACCAGCCAGTGATCCGTTACTTTGTGACGATTGAATTGGTCGGTTAAGGTGACTGACTACTTTAGCAAGGAATAATTACAAAATGTTTTTAGAAAGATATTTTACACAGAATTTAATGCGAATTCCAAAAACGAAAAGAAAAATGGGGTGTCCCGAGCTCGTTTTCGAGATAATAAATTTTGAGTATGACCATCTTGACAAGTTTTCGAAAGAAAAATGGCGGAAATCAAGCTTTGCACACAAAAAATCATAACTCAAAAATTAAAAAAGCTCTGGAAGCAATTTTCTCCGTCAGGAAATCTACTTTAAACATCATTTTGGAAGACTAACTAAAAATATTTGAAGAAAGTTTTAAAAATAAGCTAAATATTCAGCATCTTGTTAACTCAATAGACCGAAAATCTTACTCAAACGACAACAACAAAAACATATATAAAACGCTTTTTTTATAAGTTCTAATAATTACGTTTTTTTCAAACTTTATCAAAAGATTGATTTTTACCTGTTGTTTTAGGAAATTTAAAGAAAAATATAGAGTCCTGAGCAAAATTCGGGGTTTTTGCCCTGTTGAAGTTCAAAACCTGTATGGTTTCTCAATAAAATATTGAAGGTTGTTATGCGGTTTTGATCGGATTTTGTGCGCGCGCACATCGTTGACTCAAATTGAACGTTCAAAAGTAGTCAGTCACCTTAAGTAATAGTTTTTCAAGCTGGCCAAACTGATTTTTGATCTTGGCTAAAGCAAAAGACATTGATAAAATCTATCTTTATGGGGCTACCCATACATGTTTTTTCAATTATTGCTAGTCATATAGCAAAAGATGCATGTCAAATCTGGGGAGGTTCTAAAGTTTAAACAGCGTTATTTCAACTTCGCGCATCCGAATTCGAAACGCAGTGCGCACTGCTAACGATTTTAATAGTATAAATAAGAAACAAAAAGAAAGAAGTTTGAAGAACGCTATAAAGTAAATTTTGAGCACTTCTTCATGAGTCAATACATTTCCCGTAACCGCACTAAACTTCTTGATGTTCTGTATGTGGGAAAATAACTCAGAATGAACTGATAATCAGTGTTTTATACATAAAAGCGGTATAGTGTACATAATAACCATACAAACCGTTGAAACTTTAACAGGACAAACCAAACATTTTGCTGAAGATGAATATTAATAAACCAAGGATGGCTCGCTATTTTGAGATTCGGACACGATACTGTACTAATCTTTGATTAACTAGAAAACTTACCAGTTAATTTAGCCCTCAGGCTCAACTTATATATATACAATTGTAAAAAACTATTTATATATACATGGTAACTAATTTGTTGTATTTTTTCTTACTATAAAAAATTGTCAAACTGTTAATTTAATGAGCAATAAATTTTGATTGATTGATTGATTGATTGATTGATTAAAAGTATAATAGTTTAAATTATAGCTTTAATGGGACACGGCTTTGTTTTTTGTTATACATTTGCATCATGATTTTTTTATTGAATAATAGACCATCAATTTTATTTATTTTTCGATATATAATTAAATCAAAAACATATTCAGTGAAACACATAAGGTTATATTAGGACCGTTTACTATCAGAAACTTCATCTTCACTCGCTCGGTCGAATATATTGTTTTAAGGTAACTAGGGACACAATCAGTTCATATTTTTGAAACAACTGTAACTCGCTTGTTTTTTAACGGATCTGCAATGAAGTATACATTTTCTGAAAGCTTAATAATTGAAAATTTCAAATATCAAGCATATTTTAGCAAGTTTTTATTCATTTTGAAGATATAAGATGTTTATTAAAAAACGGGTCAGTTTCGAAGCGCTATACTTATTCTCCCTCCGCTTTGTTTAAACGGATTACATTTCCTTGCCTTCTCAATCTACACATGTTGATCTAAAAAAGCGTGTCTCAGATTTTCGTTTTAGCGCCTCATTATTTTTTAAATGGTTTTTAAAGTTATGATATAGGTTTTCTAATAGGTTCTTGTAGAAAAGTATCAATATCTTCTAAACGAAGCCCTAAATTAAAAAAATGAGACACACTTTTTCAGTTTAGTAGTGTACGAACCTCCTGGCCAAATTTCGCTGAAAAATGTTAAAAACTGCGGGAGAATAAGTGTTCGAAAGTTCGCAATTTTCCAAAAACTCTTTACGAAGAAAACGAAGTCTTAAGTTTTGTGCGGATTAAAGCGATATTTACTTAGAGGGATTATCGGCGACACCTTTAAGCCAATGAACACACAGCAAGCTATTTGATCCTGATGTTTGCGGCATGTGATTAAAAGCCGCTGATATTCGATTGACAGTTCCTGTCAACGCGGCAACACTTCTGAGCGGCTGTTAAAAACAAATTTTGCTTTTTTTCTCCGAAACTAAAAAAAATTCTAATTTTTTTTTCTCGACAAACAAAAGATATTTTGATAAGCAATAATTTAAGATCTTTTTTAAAAAATTGACGATTATAGTGATTTTGTGTCCCTAGTTACCTTAAATTCGATTTTAATAGAGCATTCAACCGTCGTGATTGAAAACTTTAATAGGATTTTCCGATTTAGCGGCTTTTTCGCCATTCTGGCTATACCGTTGCCAGCACGTGCATAAATGACTAACTGATATGCTTCAATCCCGGCTTTGTATTCATGGAATTACCAATCCAATCAATAGCACAGTCATTTTCTATTTATCAGAGTTTTCTGATTCAGAATTTACACTGATTTTTCAAAAGTACGTTTGGATTTTCCGTCAAAAATCCATCTAAAATATGAACAATAAAGTAGTTCAATAATACTAAAGTATTTCGGCTTATAAATTTAAAAAAATTAACTAAGATATCCTTTAGCTGAACTTTTTCGAAGAAAACACCGAGAAAGTAACGTATAACAACACTCTTGCGTACATTTTCATAAGACTTTACATGTTCCATGCATAAAATTCCTGTCTTGTCGATAGTTGCCTGAACCTCCAATTTATCATCTAATTTTTATCACAGATCTTGTGCAACGCACGTGCAAATATATTTTGGTGTAAACTAGAATAAATTATATTGGCAGGCGAGGAATAAAAAATATTGCAGCTAGGTCCAATTTTTTGCAGGACATTATTTTTCAGTGACTTATGCCGAAACTGATTGACTTTACATGTTGACAAACGCCAATTGTTCTCTGGACGTAATTCTAGCTACTACAATTCTTTGCAGCCAATTTGAAGAAAATGGGAGACAAGGGAGGTGTTAGCAAATTTTTCATATCTTATTCTAGGTTCATATCATTTCATTGGCCCAGGGGCTTTCTCCCAAACGCCTTCAAACATCAGACTGGATATGTAAAACGATAGTTGTTGAAATTTCAAGATAATCAATCGAAAGTTTGAATGAACGAGAAATAAAATCAAATATCATGTTACACTGATCATGACTGACCATCGTAATCTAAGCATAATCTACAATAATGTTCGCTATAAGATGTGCATTGTAAAGCAAAATCCCCATAATAATTTGCGTCTTTGCATGGGTGACAGCAACGAGACAAAACCGTTAGTACTAAGATTAATAATATTTGAAGAAAAACCATCTAAAAACACTTATGCATCTATCAGAATTTACAAAAACCAGAAAGAAAGAAATTTGAACAGCTTTATGAGTAAATGACATTTCTTAGTAAGTCCATACACCAAACGTTTCATTTTCCCATACGTGTGGAATTAGCTATATAGAGTCTGGAGTCGGTTGAACGAAGCTTGGATAAGGTTATCCATCGGATAAGAGTTAAACAATGTTTACAGAATTTGTTTAGGTTTTATCCATGGATAAGAATGTACTCTGTACTCTGCATCTGCACGAAAAGTTTTTAATTTTCACTGAATACTTTTCTTTCTAGTTGCACCCGAAACGCAAAGCATTTGATGGCGATGTGGGAGCCATGGAAGAAAAAAAAGATAGTGGATGTAAGAAAAAAATGAGAACAAATTCGCTTAACTGAATTCGCTCACTCAAGCTTGAGTCACCGATAAGTTACAGTTCAGCGAAAACTGTACTAGTCAATTCCACATACCATTATTTTTTGATATTTTCATAATATCTGTCCTGTCGGGGATTTTGCGTTTTGTAAATACAACGTAGGAGATAGCGGGAGCATTCATTGTGCTGTTTCGCTTGGTCTAGTTGGTCAGAAGCTACCTTGATGTCGAAAGGTGCGCGGATCAAACCCTCGACGATTCATTTATCGGCGTTCGTATTTTTTCTTCGAATATTATACTTAATTGATCTTATATCACTGAACTTATAATCATTTATCATAAAGTGATAATAAATTTAAGGTCTGGCAATAACTTTAAAAAAGCCGCTAAATCGGAAAACCCTACTTAATATCTTAAGCGGGATACACGTGCTGCCGAAAATAGCTAATTCAATTACATTTGAGAGCGGATTCATGAAATTTATTTAACTATGGCATTATTACAAATAAGAAACTCAATGTATGCTTGCAAATTCTACGACTTGGACATATATTCCTTAGTTCTAAGATAGTCTACAGTGAAGTTTGTTGGTAAACAAAAGATAAATGATAGGCTTTAGGCTTTTTTCAGCGACAACGTAAATTGAATTAGCTATATACAGCTGTTACGGTATAATTGGTTGATAAAAGTTATTGAGTGACCTTACAAGTAAATAATATTTTAAAATGTCATTTCTTAAAACTGATATGAAATATGATTTAGGGCTCATATGTGTATGTCTTTATGGTTTTCATCTTGTTTTGACTCCGTTAGAGAACAGAACAGAACACACACAATCCAGAAGAAAAAGACCTTCATTTTGATGAGTTGATGAGCTCAACCTTCTTCGACCAGGAGTTAATCGAAAGTGATAAAATCAGTATACTGTTGTATAGTTTACGATAAAAATACTGACCGACACATAACTTGTTTGAACACGAAAAGTAGCCAGAGATCAACAACGTCTACAGATGTTAAAAATAAAGTAGAAAAAGGAACCAAAGCGCAAACAAAAATGACACAACACATAAGACTAGTTAAAACAAGAAATGTTTTTGAGCTTTTTAATTGTCCGTGTTGGAGTTGGAGTTATGTGACAGCAGCCGCGTGGAGGAAGCTGCTGCAATACTTAGGCCCGTTGCAGACATCGCTCTACTCATGTCACAGTGAATAATTCAATTGATGAATTTGAAATTGAAGTCTGTGGGGAAAACGGCGTCTGAATCAATTTATCTAACTGAAATACTTAAACTGTAGTTGTGTGTAGGATTTGAACTTAACTTACGTATACAACTCAAACTTTGTTCAGTATATATCTATTACAACACCACGTTTAGACTTTCCAAAAGTCCTCTTCTTCTTTTTTTTTTTTTTTGCTGGCGGAACTGAGGACGTTCACTCGCGACTTCGTCGCTCGTAATACGCTCGCGTTTCGCGCTCGCCAAATTTTCTTTACATCCATGAACCGGGAGAGGAAAAGAGAGTGGACGACTTGAAGCAAGTCTACAACACGTTTTGAGGCAACTCAAACAGCAGCTCTCTACACAACTCTTCCATTCACTATACTGTTAACATACACTTTTTTCACACAGCTATTCGATTATTTGACTCAGTATTTGTACCCATGGATGTACCTTCACTGTCATACAACACCCTGACAGAAAATACTGCTATTGATACAGCACTAACTACAAACTAGTTTTTTCCCATTATCAGTCTTAAGCTTTTTAATGCTGTGTTATCAAATCCTGATCATAAACTTCGTGATTAATTCAATAGCTCCAAAATATCATCCAGAATAAAACTTAAGAAACAATCGTACGTTTGCATTATCTTCCATAATAATAATAATATTTTTAATGCATGGATGCTAACTGGATTTCTATTGAAATTTCAAGTAGGTAAACAGTTTACTATCGAGTGGTCTTGAAAGGAAGGGCTCGGAAATGCAGTTTCCATTATTCTTGGTATCTAATTGAGTGTATCATGATCATAGACATACAAAAACTATGTACATAAAAGGCCTACTGCTCGATATTTTTTCATTGAACTCGATCTTGCTCGATATTTTTGGAGATTAAAGACCTTCCCCGATACTTTTTGTGGGAATAACGTTCCTCCCCTATACCTAATCAAAAGTCAAATGGTTCGTCACTAAGCTTGACAGGGTTTCCTGCATTATGTGACACTGGAGTGACAAGTGAACTGACTAAGCGGCGCTCTTGTCATGTGCCAAACCTAATACAGGAATTATGCCGGACTCAAAAAAATTATGCCTGTAAAGAAGTAAATTAGGTTCCGAGCACAGGTACAGCACAGCTCAGTTGTTGGGATTGAGCTTGCTTAACTGAGAATGCCGAATGTAAGCAGAAATCACAGGGATTCAGATTATAGAATAAAACGAAAAAAAATATGTAAAAGACGTGAAACATTTATTGAAAAAATTGAGTCAATGATTATGACAAAGATTTTTGATTTATATAGCACCCTTTTATGTGAACACTAAAAGGCGCTTTACAATCATGAGAGGTGGTTAATATGAACTGAGGGTGGTCACTGCCAGGGTTTCTTTACGTCTTCAGTGTTTTTTCCACTCCGATATTGGTTAATGATGAAGTGTGGAGAGCTAGACGAGACCGCCATTTAAAGTGGTCATCCGAACCACTTGAAAGTCTAACCATTTGTAGATAGATGTTCAGTATTACAAAGACAGTACTTTCGCCTCAGTTATTTTAAGACCCTGAGTGTTGGTCCGTCCGAGACTCGAACCACGACCTCCCGCACAATAGACCGACGCTCTTACCGCTACGAGCGAGGCTAAGTTAGTGGTTTAGATATAATTACAAGTGAACAGGAAAATGAAGCAAAAATATAGTAAAACAATTTTCGCGCGCCTTTGTTTTCCTACATACTTCCCATATGGTGTCCTATGTAGAGATACATTTTCGACCACGATTTCACCGTATTTTTAACCTCGAATTCCCGCAAAAACTTGACTAAAATGGTTCCTTGTAAGGGGGGTTCGTTTTTTGAATTTGCGAAAAAAGTTTTTTATTTACTGCAGAAAATTGGCCGCAGTGCTTTAAGGCAAAGAACAAGTCCAAACTTGCGTCAGCAACGGCGACAATTACTCATGTGAACAAAGACAATCACTAGCTTTTTTCAACACGAGACCGCAAAAACACCATAGAAACATAAGTACAAATTTCTAAACCCATATTAGATTCATTGAATTTTATCGTTGCTTTATTTTATTTTATTTTATTCGTCGTTTTTATTTGTGTGATTTTTAAGACTTCCGAACATTTTTTCGAGTACACAAATTAGACAAAACTCACCTATTGTGACTAGAACACGTACCTACAGTTCAAATATCTTTTCCGCTTAGATAATGAGTTTATTTAGAGCTTAGTTTATGTATTATCGCAGCCTGATTAGTGAAACTCAATAAACTGCAGCTACAGAACCTATTCAGTTTGATCGCTAACAGGGAAAAAAGGCCCGTATTAAATAAAATAAATAAACGTAAACTTATTTCTGAGTTTCCAGGGCAATGAGCTCCCACCATCGCCAACCCCATTTGTCAGTAAATATTTTGACCACAGGCTGTAATGAATTTTAATTTTATTGATTTAAAAATCATCTTTTTATTGCTTTCAATCATAGCTGAGTGAGCATTAAGAAATCCCTTAACTTTAATCCCTTAACCTTACCTTGATATGTCACTGTTACTTAATTAATAAACAAGACTTGATACAAAAACGAGAACTTTTTTTCTTCTTGTGGTCGCTTGTCTTCTTCTTAGAATACCCTTATGAATTTATATTAGCCTTAGATTAACCTCAAAGCTTAGCAGAGAAAAGAAATCACTTACAGATACATACTAATCAGGGGAGAAACCATAAAAAGGTTTTGGAAAGAGTTAGAAGTTCAATGCGTGTAATATTCATAGGTAAATTCAGCGTTCATAAATGAATGAAAAAATGGGTGGAAGAATAGATAAATTGATGGATGGATGTGGGTTAATGCTATTAATTTATGTATCTGTTGATGGTTTCAAACTAAATCATCATTTCCGTTGGTCTTTCGTGAGTCTTTCTCGCGGTTGTTCATCTTTTATTCGCCGATTCCCTGTAAAAACAAAACAACATAACATAAAACAACAATACTCTAGAGCATGCGCAGTGTGTTAACCACGTGACTATATGAAAATTTATAATATCATATTGTTGGTTAAAACGTTGCAAAGGAGTTTCTCCCAACCGGTCTAATTTCATTTACACTCACCTCAACAAGGCATCCATAGAGCTCAGTTCTCAGACAAATACGGCCGCGCCATGAGGAGGGCTGGATGCGAATGAAGCGAGCATGAATGGCGGGGTTGATCTCTTGGTAAACCACGGACTCTGCATCATAATTACCAAGAAATGTCTACAAAGAAAAAAAGAATACACAAAAGATATCTATATTATCTGAGGTATATTTATCTGAGGTAAATGTGAAAAGAATCCTATAAATTTCTGACTTATTTCTTAGTACATATTCTCAGAAAAATCGATAAAACAATGTGAAAATTTTCACAGTGATTTCAAGTAGCTTATGCGTTAAAAAAAGTATTGTGCACAAAATGCATTTTGAACACGGAAGTTGGGATACGAATGATGTCATACTTGAAAGGTCAAGAGCCTAGCAACTGATTGATTCGTGTTTTTCTAGATCTCATTTATCCTCCTAATTACATTTTTTTCGTTATATACCTTCACTCGTCCATACTGTTTGTACTGAATCCAGTGATTCTCAGTAATCCCGTAAGCCAAGGTGTAGCTTTTCACTTGTCCTAAGGGGACCCCCTGCAGGGCAATCTTTGTCACCGTCTTGGTAATACGTAGATCGATCTGCAGCCAATGGTTTGAATCGTTACTTGAAGCACACCATGCGTACTGGCCTTGGGAGTTCAAGCGACTGAACCTGGGATCATGAGTAGCATCCAAGTTTGAGGAGGACTTCAAATTGCTGTAATGAATGCGGCCATCTTCCATACCAAGAGGGGATCTGCAGTAACGCTCTGGAAAAACCCCGAATAGTTTTATATAAGTTCAAACAACCGATATCAACTCAAATACGACCAACAAGACGTGACGTTGAAGCGATAACACTAAAATCAGCGAAATTTGGGTTTGAATGGGCATCCATCCTTTGCATTAAACCAGACTTAATTTGCATTTTTATTAATTTTATTCATATTATTTTTTTATGTATAATATTTATATTTATATATAATAATTATTCGTTTTAGACTGCATTTTTATTGAATCGCAAGAACTATATTATTTAAAATTCGATACGTTTTTGTTTTTTTTAGATTTTTTTAATTTTTATTTTATTGTATTGTGTTAGATCAAAACCATATGTATAAAGCGCTATATAAGTATTAAATTTAATATTAATTTATCATTAACTAAGTTTCGTGTACGTTTGAAAAATTTCTGATTGGTTGAGTTTGATAGAAAAAGTTATTTTTTTGATTACTATGAAGCTTTCCAGTTGATTGTTCAAAGATGCAAACGGGGTTGAAAACATCCATGCACATTTCTACGCAAACCAATTTTGCCAAAAGAATATTGTTTTCCTTTTTATTGTCTAATTTCATGGAAAATACAATATTTTGGTAATTTGCAATTCCTTTATGTAATCCTTTTCATCCAATCAGCATACGCCATAGGATTCCCATACATGTTTTTGGCATGCAAAAAAAATTGACCGCCATTTTGCTTTGCTTCAGTTAGTTGGAATTTTTTGTCATCAAGTTTAGTGCTTTTTGAAAAAAAAAAAATATCACCAAATTCATCCAAGGAAACTTTAATGAGACTCAGTTTGGGATTGAAAAGACCGGGGGGGGGGGGGGAATTAAAACTTAAAGGAAAATTCGACTCATGATCATACGCTGATCGAATTACATTTTTTATTCGGACGGGAGTCAAAAATTTTAGTAGAACTTGATTTCTTTGAAATACCATATTTGTGTGGATCAAAAATAAGATACCTTTGTTTAGATGAGTTAAACGATTCTCTTGAGTGCTGTTACTTCGATTCTAATCGAGCTGATAAAGCTTTACACACTTGGCGAGTGACCCATATTGCGACAAAATTTTGTAAGACCAAGGGTGCAGTAAGAAATGCGTATAGGAATTCGCATATGAACATCGTGAATTTGCAATTGATTGAATTTTTTATGCAATAGTATGAAAATCAATTCACATAGTGATATCTAATAGACTTACTAGCATGACAGCCATAGACCTCTACCCTTAAAGCAACACGATTATGCCAAGTCATTGGTACGAACCGTACATAGCCAGCCTCGATTGGGTTATGAAGCTTGTGGATAACGATGGAGTTCCTGTCTGCGTTCCCAAAAAACACCTGAAAAGCAGAAATTGAAAATAAGAGAGAAAGGCAGGACTAAAGAGTAAAGGTTACTCATGAGGAAAATGACAATACCCGTATGTGGCCATCAGGATGTCTATGTCGGTCCCAGTGCTTCCCGTCCAGACTATACAACAGACGATAGCTCGTTGTCCAATAGTTAACAGTCTACAAAACGATAAAGAAATGTTGGATGAATGTGATGAGAAATTAACTTTTTTCCGTTTTCTCTAAATGTTTACCTGGTGTCCCTGTGTTGCAATCTTGGTAATCATCGTCAAGTATGGAAGTTGAATCTGCAGCCATTGATTGGCTGTACCATTTGGGCACCAGGCTGTCTCACTGTTCAGTTTTGATTGGTTCCTTATGCCCCAATCGTTATTAATAGATGATGATGCTGTGATGGCACCTGGATTGACTCGACCATCTTCCATTCCTATCGGTATGCTACATTCTTGATCTACGGAGTAAATGAAAAGTAGAACTTTTAGCTTTTTCTTTCTCTCTTGTTCCCTCAAACTATGATAGCTGATAAGCAGTAAAAAGTACGCTCATTAAATTTTTCACACGTGTCCAACTTGTGCAAGGTATTTCTTATTCTATGTTTGGTTGCCGTTTCACTTCTAACCAAAGAGTGCAATAGGATGATAGTTCATTGCTTTTCAGTTTGGTTTGTGTGTTCATTGGAGTTTAATCGATATCGACCAAATGACCACTTTCATACATACCTCCATGACATCCGTATATTTCTACTCTCATTGCAATTCCGTTCTGCCAGCCCATTGGTTGAAAACGAACAAAGCGAGCATAAATAGCAGGATGAATGATGTTCCTAACCAGTGTGTATCGGTCGTTATTACCTGAAAAAATCTGATATAAACAAGAAATTGAGGTACCTTTTTTGTGTAAAGGAAGCATTTTTATTTTTTAGTCCCCTTAATACAAATCTGCTCTTTTAGAAGGCAAAAAAAATTCGTTTTTGGCTAGAAAAATTGGCCATGCCGAAATGTTTACCTTCTTAGGAAACTAGAAACTTATAACGCAAAAATTAACACTATATAGTACTTAAGCAACCGAGATTTTTTTTTTTTTCTATTTCCATTCATTCATTCATTCATTCATTCATTCATTCATTCATTCATTCATTCATTCATTCATTCATTCATTCATTCATTCATTCATTCATTCATTCATTCATTCATTCATTCATTCGTTCGTTCGTTCGTTCGTTCGTTCGTTCGTTCGTTCGTTCGTTCGTTCGTTCGTTCGTTCGTTCGTTCGTTCGTTCGTTCGTTCGTTCGTTCGTTCGTTCGTTCGTTCGTTCGTTCGTTCGTTCGTTCGTTCGTTCGTTCGTTCGTTCGTTCGTTCGTTCGTTCGTTCGTTCGTTCGTTCGTTCGTTCGTTCGTTCGTTCGTTCGTTCGTTCGTTCGTTCGTTCGTTCGTTCGTTCGTTCGTTCGTTCGTTCGTTCGTTCGTTCGTTCGTTCGTTCGTTCGTTCGTTCGTTCGTTCGTTCGTTCGTTCGTTCGTTCGTTCGTTCGTTCGTTCGTTCGTTCGTTCGTTCGTTCGTTCGTTCGTTCGTTCGTTCGTTCGTTAGTTCGTTCGTTCGTTCGTTACTTAATGTTACCTTTTCGGCTCCGTTCTCTTTCACGGTCATCCCATACTTCCGTACATCTGGACGAATCATGTATTGTATCTTGTACTTGGTTACCCAGTAATAGCTGTAAGCACCTGAGTCGCCACAGCAGTGATCTTCTTGATTGTCCTCAAATCTACCTGTAGCCATTGGTTGTAGTTGTTGGTAGATGGGCGCCATCCTCTATTGATATTTACACGAGCATAATGAGGGCGAAAACTGCTAGTTTTGTATGATGATGCCGTCATCTCCGTCAACTGGACTCTGCCATCTTGTACTCCCAAAGGAACAAGGCATTTATCTGTTGGATGCGAGGTCTTTTATGAATTGGAATACTGACATATTAGACACTATGCTTCCGCTGATCATATCTTGGTGAGCTTATATTATCATATTACCAATTTTTAATAGGGACAATACAAATCCTCAAATAATCAAGTTTCATGATCTCTATTTTGTTTTTTTTTCTACAATGCTACTTTCGTTTATGATTTTAATTCAGGGAATCTACCAAGGTGTTTTGACAATTTTTTCAAACCAATTAAAAAAAGGCATAATTATAACACCAGGCTTGCTTTAACATCTTCTTTTTCTCTTCCAAAAGCTCGGAAATTTGCTATGAGATTCATTAGTGTTAAGGCTTGGAATACAATTAAGGGGAAAACAAAAAATGCTTCCAGCATATCTCAATTTAAAGGTTTACTAAAAGAATCAATCTTAAATTAATATCTAGATAAATATTCTCCGAATCTTTCTTTACTTTTGTGTGCTATATCTATAAGAAATATTATATATTACATATTCATTTCCTTTTCATAATTAATTTTATTTCTTCCTTTTCGAAAACATCGTTTACATTATGACTAAAAAAATCTTTCCTACTCAATATAGATAGCTCACTGGCTCGTATATATAAGCCACCTTTGGTTATTCCAGTTAGCTAACACCGAAAAAAATGGCATTGCAAATGATATATAAATATGTAAACTAAAGGTGTAAATAAACATATTGTCATTGTCATATTTTGCATGTCTCTTAATCTCACTGAGTTGATTATAAAATATATATTTATAAAAACTACAGGGGGAAGGAGGCAGGGGTGTTTTGTTGAGGTTAGTGAACTCACTTTTATCTCAAGGGAAACCCTAGATACACCCTACATTTTAATCAGGGGGGTGAAGGGGGCATCGATCACGAATCACGGACAATTTTTTCATAGATTCGCGAAGCACGATTAATGAAAAACCTTGATACAAGGATTCAGGTGTAATACGAATTTTCACCAAAACCAATGCAAAATAACGAATCACGATCTTAAAAATAAGCAAACCACGCATCACGGAGAACTAAAATTCATGAATCACGAACTTATTTCTTGAATTTCACCAATTACAGACCAAAAAAAGGCCAAATCATAGATCACGGAAAACCCTTTCAACATCCTGTTTGATGAGGTCTTTTAACTAAAATACATGGCAAACTGATTATGTTCATAGTTTTTTTTTAGCATCCATACCTCGTTGACAGCCATAGAGCTCCACTCTCATGCAGTACCGCCGATGATAGGCTCTCGGCCAGAAACGAACGTACCGTGCGACAATGCTGTGCTTTAGTGTGTTGGTATGGATGTCATACCCAATACTGTTTCCTTGAAAATTCTAGAGTGACAAACAGAGCAAATGAGTACATTCCTTTTAAATGTGCATTTATTACTTATAATAACAAGCTTAGTTATTATTCTCTAATTTCCGTTATTAATTTCGAATCATGAAATTCGGCCGATGTATGAAAGCGTGTGAGTGCCTTGCAAACCTTTATAATGAAGATAGTGGTGAATACACATATACTACATAAAGTATGTTTCGCTCAATTACAACTCTGTTGCACTGAGCTAACTATGGGTTAGAGCGCCATCAACAACAAGAAAAGTAACAATATTTACCATCTTGTATGTATTTGGTTTTGTGCAATAAGTCCAGTGCATTCCATCTACGCTGTACTGCAGATAATAGTGTGTTACCCAAGACGATCCCCCATAGCGCCCTTGTGTTGCTACTTTAGTCACAGTCTTTACTTCACCAAGATCAACCTGCAGATACTGTCCACCTTTATAGCCTGTGCACCATCCGGCACCAAAGTTCAGCCTGCCATATCTTGGTTGGTACCATGAGTAGTAGTACGATGCATTGACGGCTGTATCAGGAATTCTTCCATCTTCCATACCGAGTGGAATTGAGCAACTCTGAACTGCAAAGAAGAAAAAAAGAAAGTAAAGAAAAAGTTAGCATGTCTGTACAACAGCTTCTTAGCTTGCTTTGAATTTCATGGTATGACGTCATACTCTTACCGTTTCTACATCCATAGACTTCTACTCTCATAGCGGCGTGTCCATGAACAGATCTGGTTACAAATCTGACGTAACGAGCGTAAATGGGTGGTTTAAGGGTATTGGTCACCACTGTGTTACGGTCAGTGTTACCACTGAAAACCTATAAAAAAACAGCGTAGATAAGTTGCACTGTAATCAGTTTCCATGGTAACACAATAATTGTTATCACTTAGCTTTAATTTATTAATTACCAAAAGGTTAAGACAAACTTCACGTCTTTAAAATCGAGAAAGAAAGAATAATTTTGTTGTCGTTAATTTGCCTTGGTTTGATTTACCATTATTGCCCGTTACAGTACAACATAAAACGTAATATATATACCTCGTATCTGCTATATATATTCTTATAATACACCCAGTGAATACCATCAATACTGTACTTCAAGTAGTATCTTGTGACCCACTGGTCTGCGTCCTGCCTTCCTTGCGTAGCAACTTTCGTCACCATAGCAACGTCACCTAGGTCAATCTGTAACCAACCCCATGGATATGGTGACACCCAAGCACCATAATAACCATTACTCGTATTGATCCCTAAGCGGCCTCGTGATGCAACTCCTCTCCAACTGGAGTTTGACGAAGCAGTGATTTGATGATCGGCAATTCGTCCATCTTCCATCCCGAGAGGCAAATCACAACGATGGGCTGTCGAAACGAGAAAAGGCATCAGTGTATCCTGACCGGGTAAAACTTGTAGTATACTACAATAAGACAGGAGCAGAACTAGACATATTTCAATCCCAAATACCAAATTACAAACATGGGCTGTCGAAACGAGAAAAGGCGTCAGTGTATCCTGACCGGGTCAAACTAGTAGTATACTACAACAAAACAGACACATAACTAGACATATTTCAATCCCGAAAGACAAATTACAAACATGGCTGTCGAAACGAGAGAAGGCTTCAGTGAATAAACTTGTACTAATACATGAAAAAAAATCGCGGAATTAAAAAGTCGTTCTAATGTCAAATATATTAAAGAAATATCGAATTTCACACTGAACAGTAACATAAATCTTTATACTAGATTTAAAAACCAAGAAAACATGCCTGACCAACGTGCACTATACATTTTTGTTTGCTACGTTAAGTAAATAAAACTGTTTGTGCTTGCATTGGAAACAAATTGTGGATTATTTATTAAATGAAATCGCAAAATTTAAGCGACTTAAAATATGATTTCTTTTTTTTTTTTTTAATCACAAAATTTGATTGTCGCGAAATATACGACAATAAGGTAGTTCCGGACATTTTTTATCAATGAATTTTCTTAGAAATCCTGTTAATTATAGATCATTATTAGACAAGTCAAAAACCGAGAAAAAGTGGGGGTCACCGTATTGGTTATATAGCTATAAGATGTAGTAAAAGTAGGTATTTGCAATGATTCGCAGTGATTTTGCTCACAAAGTACTCCGGCAAAGTAGTCTAGAGAATGCGAACGCGTTCTGTGGGCAAAAGCATTGGGCTATTTGAAACGATAGATCTATCTAAGGTTTATCTAACATTTCTTGTAATGAAAATCCTTCAATCATTTGCAAATATATATCGGTAAAAGTGAATTCTAGAAATTATTATGATTATTGAAACTCACAATTCCAATCGGAATGATTACTAGAAAAATATTCAAGGCGTAATAAATTATTTTTTGTAGTAGAAAGTGGTTTGTTTTCCTAATTTTTGCCAAACAATGTGAAATGGAGCTTTGAACGTTTTCGTTTTATTACTGTTGTCTTACGTAGTTTTCTCGATAAAATAAATTCAAAACTACATCTACAATAAAGAGAAAAAAAGCTAACAATAGTTTTAAAGCAATTGTTTTTCCGTTTAGCAAAAAAACACAGCGAGTAGGACGCTTATTACTCGGGCTACCTGTGGTAGCGCGTATCACGGCATCACGTATTTAGTTTGGACGACACGCTTGGCTCTTAACCTCATCGAATATTAATGAATTTTAGAAGCTAAACAGTTTGTTAAAGGTTCTATCGTTCGCTCAAATAGCTATGTTAACTAGCGTATCGATCACTTTCTTGTGCATTGTTCGATCGAATTGTACATTTCATAATGACCATAATGTCAACAAAGACTGTAAATGACTGTGATTTATTTGAAAAACTTGTCAATTACCTGTATTCGTCAATTCTAATAAAGAATCGAACTAAAACTTAGAACGAATGAAATAATTCTCAATAACCTCAAAAAAAGTTAAATTTTAAATATTCCGCTCAGATATCCGCCTCTTTAAAGAATTCCTTTGTCAATGAGTTTCCAAGTGAATGGCGCGATGGGGATAGTTTTAATATTCAGTTGTTCGTATCCCATATGACCGCAAGTCATTATCATTATCATTATGTATAGTAGCACAAGGATAATACATAAATAAGGCAGAAAAGCAACGTTCTACTCAGATTGGTATTGATTACAAAATCTTTCAAAACTTGTCAAACATTTGAAGATAGAATTTGACTCTTTTTCGATGAATTCAAATAAATTCACTAAAAAGTTTATTTACTTCAAATTATTTTCATCGACAAGATATTTACATCGAATTTTAGCACATGTTTAAAGTAAATCAGTTATAAACAATATAACAAAATGGTAGAAACAGAGTTAAAGGCAGATAAATCATAAAACCATAAATTGTACCTTTTTTGTGGCGCTTGACGGATGTTTCTCGCTTTTTATGACCTTCATCCCTCATTGGTTGGATTACGTTTGAATTAGAATCCTGGAAAAAGACACTAAGTTAGCTACACTCGGTAAACCTCCGAGAAAAAGCATATCAATGTCGGTATTCCCCGTATAAAGAGATCCAACGCAATTGTAAAACACAAATTATGTCTTTAAAGAGAAAAAAGAAAGAAAACAAGACAGAAAACCCTCTTAAAATGACAGAGATTTGAGCTTTTCTTTTTGCGCAATTTTCGCAGCTCGCCCGCCAATGCCTACCTGTTGATTTTCATCTTGCTTTGACTCCGTTAGAAAACAGAACAGAACACACACAATCCAGAAGGAAAAGACCTTCATTTTGACGAGTTGATGAGCTCAACCTTCTTCGACCAGAACTTGATCGAAAGTGATAAATTCATTCTGTTGTAGTATGGTTGATGACAAAAAAACACAACGCTTTGAACATAACTAGTTTGAACACGAATATTGGCCCCACTTCGAAGCCAGACGTAAACAACGTAGATGTTAAAAATAAACCAGGAAAAAGCACACACGGTTTAAACAAACTGAAAACAAAAGGAATTGGTTACTTGTTAAAACAAGAAATGTTTTTGAGCTTTTTTCCTCCTTGGACCTAGATATTAGTAACCGCGTGAGATGAGAAACATGCTTTGCGCATGCGTGCGTTCATTTGCGGTATCTTAGAATATGGAGAAACATCTCTCCTGAAGTCTATAGATTAATCTCTGCTTTTCCATATATCGAAGAACCTAAGATATGATAATGATTAATAAAGATATATTTGGAGTAATTCAAAGTCCTCCCTCCCAATCAACTAAAGTTAAAATGTTAATAACTGGGTGCTGGTTGGGTTGTCTGTGGTAAAAATGTCTCTAAATGCACAATAGATTCAATACTAATAAGTCACTTCATGCTTTAGTCCGCCATTTTGAATTAGAGAAAACTCTGCAAATGATAAAGAAATCTGGATCATTTTGACTTCCTGTAACTCCACTCAATTTTGTTGAATTTTCAGAATTTTACCTTTTTTGAAAAGATATTTTCGTTGTTACTTATGACCCTTAATACAATGGATATCGGAAAGCTACAAATCGAGAAAATTAAGATTTTTTTTCCGAAATAAAACGATTGGCACGTTATATATATATTTATAAATAAATAAATAAATATGCAAATTAGATCGAAATTTTAGAAAAGAAGATTTACTCGTAAATGGCAGTTTAAAAACTTACATTGGTCTTATTTTCAGTCCTACAGCTGCTATGCATGCCTGCTGATTATAGAAATGTAAATTTTGTAAATCCAATAAAATATCCGGAGCGGAGTTACGGGAAGTCAAAGTATAATTTCTTTATTAAATTTTCACGATGAATAATATTTTTCATTCTATTGATCAACTCTTAGGTTCGGACATGAAATTTCGATCGGAATAGCTTTTTTTTACAGTTTCCGCGCGTATGAAATTTAATACTGAAAACTTGACGTTTCGGTATCGTTGGTGGATATCATCATTAGAATGTTAGATGATCTGATCTGATACATGATATCATTCTGCTGATATCATTCGTTAGTAAAAAAAGATTCATTTGACACACACGAAAGTCTTAAAAGCATTGTAAGCATAAACAACAGCAATTATTGGTCAATGATAGTGAACTCAAAATAATTTAAGTACTAATTATTGCGGTGAGTGACCGCGGGTTGGATTATCGTACCCACGTACCACACTGCAGGGAGTGGCGGTGCATTAACAGTTCACATCACCCGTACAGCGCAAGACGGACCAAACAAAGCAAAAACAACATTAATATTTTAGTATAAATTGCCTGAGGATCTGCGTCTTTTTATTGACTTTTAACTTCACACTGAGAATTGTGAACATCATTGTTTTATTTCTAATTGTTCTTGAGGAAAACACGAAAAATTTCAAACTCCTGTGGCGTAGAGGGCTCCAGAACTGACCCCCTGAGGTTCGTCGTGTGTGTGACTGTGTGTGTGTGTGTGTTTTCATTTCCCCGCTCTGCCAGCTACCTCTACGATCACAAAACAAGGCTTTCCACTACACAGATGAATATTTTTAGGGGCCACATATATTTTATCTCTATCGTTATTTTCTCTATGTTCCATGTAATTTTGTATGTTTAAAATGCGGAATGATTTTTTCGACCTTTGGGTTTGTTTGTTTTTTCTGTGCCTCCCAGTACATAGACATAAATTTGTAAATGTAAATTTCAATTCTTATCTGGAAAATAAAAACACCTTGAAACCTTGAAACCACAGTAACATATGAACAGAAAACATGTAAATAATTACAGAAAATATGCTGAGAAATTGAACCATGTTACATGGAGTAAAAGCTCTTGTCAGTACAATGTTCCCAGGCAGTGTTTCAACCCTGGAAAGCACAGCTCAACTTTTCAGGTTAAGAATGCTTAACTGATCATTTCAAATATCAAATATTAAATATCAGAAATCAAATATTTTGTGAAAAAAAGAATATGAGTTGAATCCAACAATGAAAAAAACAAGAACAATGAAAACAAACTGCAATGATATGATAAATGATATAATAATAATAATAATAATAATAATATAGAGTTCTTGAAAACGCATCTAACAGTAGTCTCGATGCTTTTGACAAAAGGAGCAAACAGACAGCAGGTTACGATGAGTGAAATGAAAATACAGTTCACAAACTCCTGTTAAACAGGAAAGTCTTAAGTGCAGATTTGAAGGCAGGAACAGAGTCAGAGTACTTTACAGCATCAGGCAGATTATTCCAAAGCACAGGTGCAGCTAGAGCAAAGCTTCTGTTACCAAATGTAGAAGTCCTTGATTTTGGAATATGGAGAAGAAATTTGTAATATATAAATGACAATCAACTCGATGGAATATGGAACTCAGAAAAAATCTGAGCCTAGATGGTATCTAACCCACGACAAGTATACGGAGGGTCGTGGGTTCGAATCCCATCTGTGCTCAGATTTTTTTCTCAGTTCCATATTCCATCGATTTGATTGTAATGAAAACAAAAACAAAACAAAAAATATGCTTTAAAAATAAGTCTTAGCACATCAAAGGAAGACTTTCCCTAAACATCGATTGTATCCAGTTTATTCAATTTCTAATATTATCCTAATATTAATAAGTATAAAATGTTGAGGCATCAAAAATGTGTTGCAATCTTTTTAGAAAAATCTTTACTGTATTGTAATTATATATATTATTATATTTTATTATATATATATTGTATTATATATGGACACTTTTTTACCCTTTGTTTTCTTTATCGTTTCTTATACATTAACACAAATTAAATAGGCAACTCCATGAAAATCCTATAAACCGCGGCTGGGCAAGATATACGGGTAGTCAGTGGTAGGACAGTAAGTACAGTACGAAAAACTAACTAGAGAATATCGGCAAATGAGCCACAAGTCATTTTTACACTAGTTGAATACCTTTATCTGTTTATTTTGAACTATCACGGTTCAATACACGATGAGTGACTGTCCATGCACTAGTTTATTGACTGCGAGGTCTTTATTCATTGCTACAATGAAATCCCTTTATAAATGAATGCTTTTTTCTTTTTAAAAATTTGCTAGTGGCGACTTTTTCGTATTCTGAGTAGAGGCTTTTGACGTCTTTGCGTAGAACAAGCTTATTAATTTATCATTATCGAAGATTAGTGAGCTCAATGAACTACAGCTACAGAACCAAAGCAGTTCGACATGTCAAACAGGACTAAAAAGAAAAGGGAGCACGTATTTGAAAAGAAAAATCTGCGAAATCTTATTTCTGAGTTTCCATGGCAATGACCTCCCACCAGCCCCAACCCAGTCGTCAGTGAATACTTTGACCACAGACTGTAATGAATTAAATCATTTTTTATTGCTTTTAATCATAGCTGACCGTTAAGTTATCTTTAACATTAATCCCTTAACAAAACCCTGTTACATCATGACATGGCATAAATACGAGAACTTTTTTCCTTCTCGTGGTCGCTTGTCTACATCTCCTTAGAATGAATATAGAATATCCTTATAAATCCTTATAAATTTATCTTAGCTTTAGATTAACCTCACCATAGCTTAGCAGAGGAATGAAATCACTAACAGATACATGTACTAGTATATCGGGAAATAATCCATGAAGAATGTTTTGGAACGATTTGAAGTTTCGTGTTATATTCATGGGTAACCTCATCGATCATAAATGAATGAATGATTTAAAAATGGGTGGAAGAATGAATTGGTTGATGGTCAGGTGTGGGTTAATGCTATTAATTTATGTATCTGTTGATGGTTTCAAACTAAATCATCATTTTCATTGGTCTTTCGTGAGTCTTTCTCGCGGTTGTTCATCTTTTATTCGCCGATTCCCTGTAAAAAAACAAAACAACATAACATAAAACAACAATACTCTAGAGCATACGCAGTGTGTTAACCACGTGACTATATGAAAATTTATAATATCATATTGTTGGTTAAAACGTTGCAAAGGAGTTTCTCCCGACCGGTCTAATTTCATTTTCACTCACCTCAACAAGGCATCCATAGAGCTCAGTTCTCAGACAAATACGGCCGCGCCATGAGGAGGGCTGAATGCGAATGAAGCGAGCATGAATGGCGGGGTTGATCTCTTGGTAAACCACGGACTCGGCATCATAATTACCAAGGAATGTCTACAAAGAAAAAAAGAATACACAAAAGATATCTATATTATCTGAGGAATATTTATCTGAGGTAAATGTGAAAAGAATCCTATAAAATTCTGACTTATTTCTTAGTACATATTCTCAGAAAAATTGCTAAAACAATGTGAAAATTTTCACAGTGATTTCAAGTAGCACAAAATGCATTTTGAACACGGAAGTTGGGATACAAATGACGTCATACTTGAAAGGTCAAGAGCCTAGCAACTGATTGATTCGTATTTTTCTAGATCTCATTTATCCTCCTACTGATTACATTTTTTTCGTTATATACCTTCACTCGTCCATACTTTTTGTACTGAATCCAGTGATTCTCAGTAATCCCGTAAGCCAAGGTGTAGCTTTTCACGTGTCCTAAGGGGACCCCCTGCAGGGCAATCTTTGTCACCGTCTTGGTAATACGTAGATCGATCTGCAGCCAGTGTTTTGAATCGTTACTCGAAGCACACCATGCGTACTGGCCTTGGGAGTTCAAGCGACTGAACCTGGGATCATGATTAGCATCCAAGTTTGAGGAGGACTTCAAATTGCTGTAATGAATGCGGCCATCTTCCATACCAAGAGGGGATCTGCAGTAACGCTCTGAAAGAAACCGAATAGTTTTATATAAGTTCAAACAACCGATATCAACTCAATTACGACCAACAAGACGTGACGTTGAAGCGATAACACTAAAATCAGCGAAATTTGGGTTTGAATGGGCGTCCATCCTTTGCATTAAACCAGCCTCAATTTGCATTTTTACTAATTTTATTCATAATATTTTTTTATATCATGATATTTTATTCGTTTTAGACTGCATTTTTATTGAATTGCAAGAACTATATCATTTTAAATTCGATACGTTTTTGTATTGTAAAGCGCATTAGATCATAACCATATGTATAAAGCGCTATATAAGTATTAAATTTATTAAATATATATTTTTATTAACTACGTTTCGTGACGCTTGAAAAATTACTGATTGGTCAAGTTTGATAGAAAAAGTTATTTTTTTGGTTACTATGAAGCTTTCCAGTGGATTGTTCAAAGATGCAAACGCGGTTGTAAACATCCATGCACATTTCTACGCAAACCAATTTTGCCAAAAGAATGTTGTTTTCCTTTTTATTGTCTAATTTCATGGAAAATACAAGATTTTGGTAATTTGCAATTCCTTTATGTAATCCTTTTCATCCAATCAGCATACGCCATAGGATTCCCATACATGTAGTTGGCATGCAGAAAAATTTGACCGCCATTTTGCTTTGCTTCAGTAAGTTGAAATTTTTTATCATCTAGTTTAGTGCTTTTTGAAAAAAAAAAAATATCACCAAATTCATCCAAGGAAACTTTAATAAGACTCAGTTTGGGATTGAAAAGACCGGGGGGGGGGGGGGGGGGAGAATTAAAACTTAAAGGAAAATTCGACTCATGCTAGAAGAATCCGAAATTGCAGTGATTATTCGTACGGCACCCGTATACGCTGATCGACTTACATTTTTTATTCGGACGGGAGTCAAAAATTTTAGTAGAACTTGATTTCTTTGAAATACCATATTTGTGTGGATCAAAAATAAGATACCTTTGTTTAGATGAGTTAAACGATTCTCTTGAGTGCTGTTACTTCGATTCTAATCGAGCTGATAAAGCTTTACACACTTGGCGAGTGACCCATTTTGCGACAAAATTTTGTAATAATAATAATAATAATAACAACTTTATTGGACAGGGTACACCGTTACCAGGCTGATAATTTTCAGGTGGCCCTCTTAACTATAGATATACAATATATATAAAATTTTAAAATATTATAGAATCTGATGTAATAATGTAAAAAATATATAGTGATCGAAAAATATTACTTAGTACTTGGAAGATGTAAGAGAAAAAAGGAACTAAGCACAATAGGATCGGAATATTAAGTACTGAGGAAAATATGGCAAAAAAATAAAAGAAAAGAAAAGAAAAGAAATTTAAAAGAAAATCTATATATAATATGTATGAATAAAAAGAAAATAATGATTAAATACATGTCTAATTGTCTAAATTAAATCTTTCCAGATAAATATTAGAATACATATGATTTATATAATGTTTTTTGTAATGTTCAACAGAAGAGCTGTTTCTGACGTCTAGAGATAGTGCGTTCCATAGGGTGACTCCACGGTAGTGGAACGTCTTTTGACCAGAGTTGGTTTTGAATAGTGGAATAGTTAAGTCCCCTTTAGTCTTGCTACGTGTTTTACGCTCACTTTTGTTGACAAATTTGTGTTTTAGATAAGGTGGTGCCATGTTGTTTATGCATTTGTATGTGAGAGTCCCAAGAAGAAGGTTCGCTCTTTCATCAACAGGAAGCCAGTCTAGTTGTTCAAATAACTCGACCGTGCTTATGTCACGCGCTTTGTGGATGTCTAGGATAGCACGACCTGCTCTTTTCTGCACTTTATGGATTCGCTTCAGATCTTCTTTAGCACAGGTGCTGTATATGACTAGGCCGTAGTCAATGATTGGCTGAATCATGGTATTGTAGAAAAGCACACGAGCAAATCTTGGTAAGAAACATTTTATGCGTCTTAGCAGAGCCAATCTGCTGTTAATTTTCTTTACTACATGAGTGATAAGTGTAAGACCAAGGGTGCCGTAAGAAATGCGTTTAGTAATTCGCATATGAACATCAATTTGCAATTGATTTAATTTTTTATGCAATAGTATGAAAATCAATTTATACAGTGATATCTAATAGACTTACTAGCATGACAGCCATAGACCTCTACTCTTAAAGCAACACGATTATGCCAAGTCATTGGTACGAACCGTACATAGCGAGCCTCGATTGGATTATGAAGCTTGTGCATAACGATGGATTTCCTGTCTGCGTTCCCAGAAAACACCTGAAAAGCAGAAATGGAAAATAAGAGAGAAAGGCAGGACTAAAGAGTAAAGGTTACTCATGAGGAAAACGACAATACCCGTATGTGGCCATCAGGATGTCTATGTCGGTCCCAGTGCTTCCCGTCAAGACTATACAACAGACGATAGCTCGTTGTCCAATAGTCAACAGCCTACAAAACGATAAAGAAATATGGGATGAATGTGATGAGAAATAAACTTTTTTCCGTTTTCTTTAAATTTTTACCTGGTGTCCCTGTGTTGCAATCTTGGTAATCATCGTCAAGTATGGAAGTTGAATCTGCAGCCATTGATTGGCTGTACCATTTGGGCACCAGGCAGCCTCACTATTCAGTCTTGATTGGTTCCTTATGCCCCAATCGTTATTAATAGATGATGATGCTGTGATGGCACCTGGATTGACTCGACCATCTTCCATTCCTATCGGTATGCTACATTCTTGATCTGTAGAGTAAACGAAAAGTAGAACTTTTAGCTTTTTCTTTCTCTCTTTTCCCTCAAAATATGATAGCTGATAAGCAGTAAAAAGTACGCTCATTAAATTTTTCACACGTGTCCAACTTGTGCAAGGTATTTCTTATTCTATGTTTGGTTGCCGTTTCACTTCTAACCAAAGAGTGCAATAGGATGATAGTTCATTGCTTTTCAGTTTGGTTTGTGTGTGTTCATTGGAGCATAGTTAATGGAGTGGAATGGTTTGGAAACCTATTGTTCTAGGTTTTTGTTTGGCGAGCGATGTTGAAACGTACCATCACGTGATATTGACCGTGCACAATGAACCAAAGCAAGTATGGCTGAAAATACTAGTTTCCGTACTATTTTCATGTACGAACATTTTGAAAGTTTAACATTTTCATTCTAAGATTACAAAGAAGAGGATAAATAATTCCGCGCAGATAAAGTTAAGTTACTAGATGATAAAAGAGAAAGCGTTCAAAAAGGTGATTGCCCTTTTCAGTAAACAATTAATCTCTATCATATAGGATTAATTAACAAATATCTCCTATTTTATAACATTTTTGAGAAAAAAATCGTCCATTTTCCCTAATTTACGATGAACAAACGCTGCAACTTTTCCTTCTCTGTGCACGGTCAACGTCATATAACAATAGAAAAATTCAAACAAAAACCTAGAACAATAGGTTTCCAAACCATTCCACTCCATTAACTATGATTGGAGTTTAATCGATATCGACCAAATGACCACTTTTTTTTTTATTTTTTTTTTTAACAGCTTTATTGACCATATTAACATCATAAATTATATAATAATATCAGAAAAGAAAAGAGAGGGAAAAAAATGGTCAAAAGGGTGTGTGCGAAACGGGACATATACCGTCCCATGCTACTGGCACAACCCAGTACATACCTCCATGACATCCGTATATTTCTACTCTCATTGCAATTCCGTTCTGCCAGCCCATTGGTTGAAAACGAACAAAGCGAGCATAAATAGCAGGATGAATGATGTTCCTAACCAGTGTGTATCGGTCGTTATTACCTGAAAAAATCTGATATAGACCAGAATTTAAGGTACCTTTTTTTGTGTAGATGAAGCATTTTATTTTTTAGTCCCCTTAATACAAATCTACTCTTTTAGAAGGCAAAAAAAATCGTTTTTGGCTGGAAAAATTGGCCATGCCGAAATGTTTACCTTCTTAGGGAACTAGAAACTTATAACGCAAAAATTAACACTATATAGTACTGAAGCAACCGATATTTTTTCTTTTCTTTCTATTTCCATTCATTCATTCATTCCTTCCTTCCTTCCTTCTTTCCTTCCTTCCTTCATTCATTCATTCATTCATTCATTAATTCATGCGTTTGTTCGTTCGTTCGTTCGTTCGTTCGTTCGTTCGTTCGTTCGTTCGTTCGTTCGTTCGTTCGTTCGTTCGTGCGTGCGTGCGTGCGTGCGTGCGTGCGTGCGTGCGTGCGTGCGTTCGTTCGTTCGTTCGTTCGTTCGTTCGTTCGTTCGTTCGTTCGTTCGTTCGTTCGTTCGTTCGTTCGTTCGTTCGTTCGTTCGTTCGTTCGTTCGTTCGTTCGTTCGTTCGTTCGTTCGTTCGTTCGTTCGTTCGTTCGTTCGTTCGTTCGTTCGTTCGTTCGTTCGTTCGTTCGTTCGTTCGTTCGTTCGTTCGTTCGTTCGTTCGTTCGTTCGTTCGTTCGTTCGTTCGTTCGTTCGTTCGTTCGTTCGTTCGTTCGTTCGTTCGTTCGTTCGTTCGTTCGTTCGTTCGTTCGTTCGTTCGTTCGTTCGTTCGTTCGTTCGTTCGTTCGTTCGTTCGTTCGTTCGTTCGTTCGTTCGTTCGTTCGTTCGTTCGTTCGTTCGTTCGTTCGTTCGTTCGTTCGTTCGTTCGTTCGTTCGTTCGTTCGTTCGTTCGTTCGTTCGTTCGTTCGTTCGTTCGTTCGTTCGTTCGTTCGTTCGTTCGTTCGTTCGTTCGTTCGTTCGTTCGTTCGTTCGTTCGTTCGTTCGTTCGTTCGTTCGTTCGTTCGTTCGTTCGTTCGTTCGTTCGTTCGTTCGTTCGTTCGTTCGTTCGTTCGTTCGTTCGTTCGTTCGTTCGTTCGTTCGTTCGTTCGTTCGTTCGTTCGTTCGTTCGTTCGTTCGTTCGTTCGTTCGTTCGTTCGTTCGTTCGTTCGTTCGTTCGTTCGTTCGTTCGTTCGTTCGTTCGTTCGTTCGTTCGTTCGTTCGTTCGTTCGTTCGTTCGTTCGTTCGTTCGTTCGTTCGTTCGTTCGTTCGTTCGTTCGTTCGTTCGTTCGTTCGTTCGTTCGTTCGTTCGTTCGTTCGTTCGTTCGTTCGTTCGTTCGTTCGTTCGTTCGTTCGTTCGTTCGTTCGTTCGTTCGTTCGTTCGTTCGTTCGTTCGTTCGTTCGTTCGTTCGTTCGTTCGTTCGTTCGTTCGTTCGTTCGTTCGTTCGTTCGTTCGTTCGTTCGTTCGTTCGTTCGTTCGTTCGTTCGTTCGTTCGTTCGTTCGTTCGTTCGTTCGTTCGTGACTTAATGTTACCTTTTCGGCTCCGTTCTCTTTCACGGTCATCCCATACTTCCGTACATCTGGACGAATCATGTATTGTATCTTGTACTTGGTTACCCAGTAATAGCTGTAAGTATCCCCCTGAGTCGCCACAGCAGTGATCTTCTTGATTGTCCTCAAGTCTACCTGTAGCCATTGGTTGTAGTTGTTGGTAGATGGGCGCCATCCTCTATTGATATTCACACGAGCATAATGAGGGAGATTGCTACTTTTGTATGATGATGCCGTCATCTCCGTCAGCTGGACTCGGTCATCTTGTACTCCCAAAGGAACTAGGCATTTATCTGTTGGATGCGAGGTCAATACGGTATTTTATAAATTGGAATACTGACATATTAGACACTATGCTTTCGCGGATATTTTGGTGAGCTTACTATATAATAGTTAAGTGTATCCATTCTTACTAAAAGGCATAATTATAACACCAGGCTTGCTTTAAGATCTTCTTTTTCTCTTCCAAAGGCTCGGACCAATTACGGGAAATTTGCTATGAGATTCATTGGTGTTAAGGCTTGGAATACAATTAACGAGAAGAAAAAAATGCCTCAAGCATATCTCAATTTAAAGGTTTACTAAAAGCATCAATCTTAAATTAATATCTAGATGAATATTCTCCGAATCTTTCTTTACTTTTGTGTGCTATATCTATAAGAAATATTATATACTACATATTCATTTCATTTTCATAATTAATTTCATTTCTTCCTTTTCGAAAACATCATTTACATTTTGATTAAAAAAATCGTTACTTAATGTAGATAGCTCACTGGCTCGTATAGCCACCTTTGGTTATTCCAGTTAACTGTTTCAAGAGGAGAGAAAGAGAGTAATGCTAACGTACACAGGGAGCCCAATATTGCTACATCCCCTCTTCAATAAAGAAAGAAAAATAAATAAAAAAGAAAAGCTATAAATTGTATAACATATAAACTGAATAATCTCTGATTCTGAAACATGAAAAATGTCAACTTGACTAAATGTTTTTAACTTTTTTGTTTTTGAGTGTTCATAATGTTCAGCTTTGACAGTCTATTTGCTGATATAGTCATAAAGTCTCTTTGGTTGTTTGACTTGTCTTCCAGATCTTGTGGTTATGATGTCTTTGCTTGATTTTGATTCTTGTCTCTTGACCTTTGATGCTTTGGATGTTTTGGTTGACTTGAGTGGTTTTGTTGACTTTTGTGTAGTTGTTGACTTGGGTGCATGAGTTGACTTGGATGAAGAGCTAGGAACTCTTGGTAGATCATTTGGCTTTGGAGATCTTGGCTTGACTGGTTGTTCTTTTGTTGCTTTTGGTTCTTGTGTCACTGTGGGTGGGGGTTCGTTGGTTTTCTTGAGGTACACCCGATTTCTTCTGTATATTCCATCTGGTGTTTCAATTTCATAAGATCTTTCATCAAGTCTCTTGTTCACTACAGCTTTCTTCCATTCTTTGTCGCCCATCTTGTATGGTTTCATGCGAATAACGTCGCCTTCTTCTAGGAGTTCTAGGTCTTTGGCGGTCTTGTTGTACTGGCTGGATTTGTTTGACTGTATCTTTTTCAGTTTTTCTCTTTCACTGTCTAGGAAGTCTTTACCTCTTGGGTTCAGAAGGCTGCTTGCTATTGGTAGCAGGGTTCTTGTTCTGCGTCCTTGGAGTCTTTGTACTGGACTACTTCCAATGCCTTGGGATGGTGTGTTTCTTAGTTCTAGTAGGGCAATATGTGGGTCAGTTCCTGACTTCTTGCATTTAGACAAGAGCCTTTTAGCAGACTTTACAGCTGATTCTGCCTTGCCGTTGCTCTGACTGTGGTGTGGAGATGAGGTGTAATGTTCAAAGTCCCATTCTCTTGTGAATGCTTGGAATTCAAGGGAAGAGTACTGGGGACCATTGTCGCTTACTAGGGAACTTGGGATTCCATACCTTGAGAAGTGTTCTTTGAGTTTCTTAATTACTTCTCTTGAGGTGGTTTCATGTAGCTTGTCCAACTCCCAGAAATTGGATAGATAGTCTACTGTGACAAGGTAGTGTTTTCCTTGCCAGGTGAAGATATCAGATGCTACTTTCTCCCATGGTCTGGATGGAATGTATTGAGGCATGAGACTTTCTTTCTGGTTCTGTTTCATATGTTCTGCATGCATCACAGGAAGACACGTGTTGCTTTATCTCTGATGTCATTCCTGGCCAGAAGAGACAGTCCCGTGCACGACGCAGGGTGCTTTCAATGCCTAGATGGGATGAGTGCAGTGTTTCTTTCATTTCCTTTGGTACGACTATCCTTTCTCCACGGAATATGATTCCGTCTTGGAGAGAGAGTTCATCCCTGATGTTAAAGTAGGGTAGAACTTGATTGGGGAGTACATGTTTGTCTTCAGGCCAACCTTGTTGGATTACTTTCTTGAGCATTTGTAGTGCTTCGTCGGTTTCTGTGTTGGTCTTGATTCTGTTGAGGCGTTCTGTTCCAATTGTCACATAGTCTACCATGTTGACTTGTGGGAATTCATCAGATTCACCTGTGTGAGGAAGGTATGATCTGGACAGCATATCTGCAAGATGCATGTCCTTTCCTGGCTTCCATCTGACCTGTATGTCATAGTTCAGCATGCGCATCAGCATTCCTTGTAGTCGCCGAGGTGCTCTGTGTAAGGGCTTCTTGACTATACTCTCTAATGGCTTGTGATCTGAGTCAACGATAGTTGTTCGGCCAAATGTGTACTGGTGGAAACGTTCTAGTGAGAACACTATTGCTAGTGCCTCTTTTTCTATTTGTGCATAGCGTTCCTCTGTGGGTGTTAGTGCTCTGCTAGCGTATACGACTGGATGACCATCTTGTAGGAGTGTGGCACCTAGTCCTGATTTTGAGGCATCACATTGTATTACCAGCTCTTTGGATGGATCATAGTAGGCTAATACAGGTGTGGTGGTTACTAGCCTCTTGATTTCTGACATAGCATTGTCATGTTCTTCAGTCCAATGCTTGGGGAGGAATTTGGCAAGGTATTGTGCTGTACCTTGTAGTCGCTGTACTTCCTCTTTGTTGGTTGGGTTGGGTAGTTTGGTGATGGCTTCTACTTTCTTTTCATCTGGTTTTATGCCATCTCTTGTGATCACGTGACCCATGAAGGTGATACTTTCAGCCTTGGTCACAGCTTTGTCTTTGTTGAGTTGGATGCCTTGCTCTCTGCATCTTTCAAGTACATCTTTCAGCCTTTTGTTGTGGTCAGCTTCTGCTTCAGCTCCTTCACCTTTACCATAGACTATGATGTCATCAGCAATGGATTCTGTTCCGTCTAGGTCAACGAATGCTTGCTGGAGTCGTTTCTGGAATATTTCTGAGCTAACTTTCAGCCCGAAGGGAAGCCTTTTCCACCTGTAGCGGCCAAAAGGGGTGATCATTGTAGTTAGATAGCTGCTTTCTTCATCTAGTACACAGTGATGATAGCCAGCCTTCAAGTCGAGTTTTGAGAAGTACTTAGCGTTGTTAAGCTCATGAAGGATGTCATCTAGCACGGGTAATTCGTACAGTTCTCTTTTGAGTGCATAATACAGATTCTGAGCTCATCAGATGACTTCTTCTCTGTTACTGACATTCTGCTGCACCATTCAGTTGGTTCATCTACTACTTGTAGTATCTCTTGTGCAACCATTTTTTCTAGGGTAGCTTTGGTTTTCTCTTTGAGTGCAACTGGTAACTTTCTAGGTGAGCACTGAACAGGTTTGGCATTTGCTTCTACTTCAAGGTGGACAATTCCAGGCAGAGTACCTGGTTTTTCTCCAGAGAGCACATCGTCGTACTGTGTCAGTATGTCTTCAGTGGTAGGGGCTTGGACAGTGTGCAGTGATATAAAGTTGTCATAGTTCACAGTTATGAGAGACATTTGCTCTGCGGCATTTCTACTTAGCAGTGGTATGAAGGTGTCAGGTTCAATGACTACAAAATATACCTTGTACTTCTTGTTGGTGACTGGGTTTCTCAGTACTGCTTTGCTTCGTCCCAGAGCCTTAAGGGTAGAGTTGTTGTACATTTGTAGGGTTACACTGCATGGGGTAATTTCTGAGTCTTCAGGTAGGAATTTCTTTGGTATGACATTCACAGTGGCTCCTGAATCCACTTGAAAGGTCATCGGCTTGTCTTTAACCAGCATTTCAGCATAGATGGCTCCTTTTGTGTTAGTACAGTTGACAGTTTCTACACACTTGACAGATTCTGCAGAGTCTGAATCACTGCAGCTGTAGTCGGTTTCTTCCTCTTCACCTTGCAGCATGTGTAGGCGTTTTAGCTTTTTGCAACAGCATGCATAGTGATTTTTCCTTCTGCAGAGGTTGCAGCTTTTGCCCCAGGCTGGGCACTTTTCTTTCTTCTTAGGGTGTCTCAGGTTACAAAATAAGCAAGTGATAGTTGGAGGTGAGGACTCATCCTGTGCTGACTTGGATTCTTTTCCTCTTGATTTTGAAAATTTTGGTTTAGTCTTGTGTACCTTGTTTACTTTCGTTGCAGTATAGTCAGTCATTTTCTTGAGTTGATTTGACGCTGCTTCTGTTGATCGGCAGATGTCGAGCGCCATTTTGAGGTCAAGATTTCTTGTTCGAAGTAAGGTTTTTCTAGTTTCTCCGTCTTTAATTCCAAGTACTAAACGGTCACGTATGAGTGAATTAGCTAGGCAGTCGCAGAACTTACAGGTTTTAGCCATGGAGCGTAGAATAGCTAGATATTCGTCAATAGATTCGTTGTCAAGTTGGTCGCGTTTGTTGAACATGTACCTTTCGTAGGTGTCGTTCACTTCACCGATTATCCGCTCGTCGAACTTTTTCATTATCAGCGATACATCTTTGTTGTCTTCTTCATCAGTAAAAGTTAGGCTGTTAAAGAGTTTAACACCAACAGGACCAAGAGCGTTGAGAAAAACAGCTTGTTGATAGGATTTCGGGTGATCTGACAGCTTGATTATGGTCGAGTAGTTTCCATACATCTGCTTGAACATGTTCCATTCTTCGACCGAATTCTCCTTTAGTTTTAACTGAGATGGCGGATTCACGTTCGTGATCGGTCGAGCAGTAGTTGAAGAGCTTCCAGATTGAGTGCCGGACATTTTTTTTTCAGAATTAACTGGCTGCCACCATGTTTCAAGAGGAGAGAAAGAGAGTAAACACTGACAAGCACATGGTCTAAACCGGAGAACATCCGGGACTTTAATGCTAACGTACACAGGGAGCCCAATATTGCTACATTAACGAACACCGAAAAAAATGGCATTGTAAACTATTCATAAATATGTCAACTGAAGGTGTAAATAAATAAATATATTTTCATTGTCATTGACATATTTTGCGGGTCTCTTAATCTCACTGAGTTGATTATGAAATATATATTCATAAAAACTACAGGGGGAAGTAGGCAGAGGCGTTTTGTTGAGGTTAGTGAACTCGCTTTTATCTCAAGGAAAATCCTAGATACACCCTACATTTTGATCAGGGGGGTGAAGGGGTATCGATCACGAATCACGGACAATTTTTTCACGAACGGCACGATTAATGAAAAACCTTGATACTGGATGTCACGAATTACAGACCAAAAAAAAGGCCGAATCAAAGATCGCGGAAAACCCCTTCACTATCTCGTATGATGAAGAATTGCTAAAGTTTCTTTTATCAAAAATGGCAAAACTGATTATGTTCATAGTATTTTTAAAACCCATACCTCGTTGACAGCCATAGAGCTCCACTCTCATGCAGCACAAGCCATGACAGGCTCTCGACCAGAAACGAACGTACCGAGCGACAATGCTGTAATTTAGTGTGTTGGTATGGATGCCATACCCAATACTGTTCCCTTGAAAATTCTAAAGTGACAAACAGAGCAAATGAGTACATTCCCTTTACATGTGCATTCATTACTTATATTAACAAGCTTAGCTATTAGTCTCGATCTAATTTCCGTTATTAATTTCGAATCATGAAATTCGGCCGATGTATGAGAACGTGTGAGTACCTTGCAAACCTTTATAATAAAGATAGTGGTGAATGCATATATATTACATAATGTCTGTTTCGCTCAATTAAAACTCTGTTGTACTGAGCTAACTATGGGTTAGAGCGCCATCAACAACAAGTAAAGTAACAATATTTACCATCGTTTGTGTATTTGGCTTTGTGCAATAAGTCCAGTGCATTCCATCTACGCTGTACTGCAGATAATAGAGTGTTACCCAAGACGATCCCCCATAGCGCCCTTGTGTTGCTACTTTAGTCACAGTCTTTACTTCACCAAGATCAATCTGCAGATACCGTCCACTTGTATAGCGTGTGCACCACCCGGAATAAAAGTTCAGCCTGCCATATCTTGGTTGGTACCCTGCGTAGTAGTACGATGCATTGACGGCTGTATTAGGAATTCTTCCATCTTCCATACCGAGTGGAATTGAGCAACTCTGAACTGCAAGAAAAAGAAAGAAAGTAAAGAAAAAGTTAGCATATCTGTACAACAGCTTCTTAGCTTGCTTTGAATTTCGTGGTATGACGTCATACTCATACCGTTTCTACATCCATAGACTTCTACTCTCATAGCGGCGTGTTCATGAACAGAGGTAACAACAAATCCGACATAACGTGCGTAGATTGATGGTTTAAGGGTATTGGTCACCACTGTGTTACGGTCACTGTTGCCACTGAAAATCTATAAGAAAACAGCGTAGATAAGTTGTACATTGTTATATTATCACTTAGCTTTAATTTATTAATTACCAAAAGGTTAAGACAGACTTCACGTCTTTAAAATCGAGAAAGAAAGAACAATTTTGCTGTTGCTAATTTGCTTTGGTTTGATATACCATTATTGCCCGTTACAGTACAACATAAAACGTAATATATATACCTCGTATCTGCTATATATATTCTTATAATACACCCAGTGAATACCATCAATACTGTACTTCAAGTAGTATCTTGTGACCCACTGGTCTGCGTCCTGCCTTCCTTGCGTAGCAACTTTCGTCACCATAGCAACGTCACCTAGGTCAATCTGTAACCAACCCCATGGATATGGTGACACCCAAGCACCATAATAACCATTACTCGTATTGATCCCTAAGCGGCCTCGTGATGCAACTCCTCTCCAACTGGAGTTTGACGAAGCAGTGATTTGATGATCGGCAATTCGTCCATCTTCCATCCCGAGAGGCAAATCACAACGATGGGCTGTCGAAACGAGAAAAGGCGTCAGTGTATCCTGACCGGGTAAAACTTGTAGTATACTACAACAAAACAGACACAGAACTAGACATATTTCAATCCCAAAAGGTAAATTACAAACATGGGCTGTCGAAACGAGAGAAGGCTTAAGTGACAAAAACCTCCATGTCAACCCATGTCCTGAGATAAACTTGTACTAATACATGAAAAAAAATCGCGAAATTAAAAAGTCGTTCTAATGTCAAATATGAAACAAATATCGAATTTCGCGAAATATACGACAATAAGGTAGTTCCGGACATTTTTTATCAATGAATTTTCTTAGAAATCCTGTTAATTATAAATCATTATTAGACAAGTCAAAAACCGAGAAAAAGTGGGGGTCACCGTATTGGTTATATAGCTATAAGATGTAGTAAAAGTAGGTAGTTGCAATGATTCGCAGTGATTTTGCTCACAAAGTAGTCTAGAGAATGCGAACGCGTTCTGCGGGCAAAAGCATTGGGCTATTTGAAACGATAGATCTATCTAAGGTTTATCTAACATTTCTTGTGAGGAAAATCCTTCAATCATTTGCAAATTTCGGTAAAAGTAAATTCTAGAAATCATTATGATTAGATTCTACGGCAATTACGCACCCCTAAAGGTGTGAAGAGTTGTAAAATTTGTAAAAATTCATGACAATCCAATCAATGAATATTGTTACCTCATCGAATATTAATGATTTTTAGAAGCTAAACAGTTTGTTAAAGGTTCTATCGTTCGTTGAAATAGGTATTTTAACTAGCGTATCGATCACTGTCTTCGAATTGTACATTTCATAATGACCATAATGTCAACAAAAACTGTAAATGACTGTGATTTATTTGAAATACTGTACAATTACCTGTATTCGTTAATCCTAATAAAGAATCGAACTAAAACTTAGAACGAATAAAATAATTCTCAATAACCTCAAAAAAAGTTAAATTTTAAATATTGTCAGAAATCCGCCTCTTTAAATTATTCCTTTGTCAATGAGTTTCCAAGTGAATGGCGCGAATTTTACATGTTTAAAGTAAATCAGTTATAAACAATATAACAAAATGGTAGGAACAGAGTCAAAGGCAGATAAATCATAAAACCATAAATTGTACCTTTTGTGTGGCGCTTGACGGATGTTTCTCGCTTTTTATGATCTTCATCCCTCATTGGTTGGATTACGTTTGAGTTAGAATCCTGAAAAAAGACACTAGGTTAAGTTACACTCGGTAAACCTCCGAGAAAAAGCATATCAATGTCGGTATTCCACGTGTAAAGAGGTCCAAAAAAAATTGTAAAACACATATCATGTCTTTAAAGAGAGAAAAGAAAGAAAGAAAACAAGACAGAGACCCTCTTAAAATGACAGAGATTTGAGCTTTTCTTTTTGCGCAATTTTCGCAGCTCGCCCGCCAATGCCTACCTGTTGATTTTCATCTTGCTTTGACTCCGTTAGAAAATAGAACAGAACGCACACAATCCAGAAGGAAAAGACCTTCATTTTGATGGGTTGATGAGCTCAACCTTCTTCGACCAGAACTTGATCGAAAGTGATAAATTTATTCAGTTGTATTATAGTTGATGACAAAAACAACGCTTTGAACATCACTAGTTTGAACACGAATATTGGCCCCTCTTCGAAGCCAGACGTAAACAACGTAGATGTTAAAAATAAACCAGGAAAAAGCACACACGGTTTAAACAAACTGATAACAAAAGGAATTGGTTACTTGTTAAAACAAGAAATGTTTTTGAGCTTTTTTCCTCCTTGGAGCTAGATATCAGTAACCGCGTGAGATGAGAAACATGCTTTGCGCATGCGTGCGTTCATTTGCGGTATCTTAGAATATGGAGAAACATCTCTCCTGAAGTCTATAGATTAATCTCTGCTTTTCCATATATCGAAGAACCTAAGAAATGATAATGATTAATAAAAATATATTTGGAGTAATTCAAAGTCCTCCCTCCCAATCAACTAAAGTTAAAATGTTAATAACTGGGTGCTGGTTGGGTTGTCTGTGGTAAAAATGTCTCTAAATGCAGAATATATTCAATACTAATAAGTCACTTCATGCTTTAGTCCGCCATTTTGAATTAGAGTAAACTCTGCAAATGATAAAGAAATCTGGATCATTTTGACTTCCTGTAACTCCACTCAATTTTGTTAAATTTTCAGAATTTTACCTTTTTTGAAAAGATATTTTCGTTGTTATTTATGACCCTTAATACAATGGATATCGGAAAGCTACAAATCGAGAAAATTAAGATTTTTTTTCCGAAATAAAACGATTGGCACGTTATATATATATTTATAAATAAATAAATAAATAAATATGCAAATTAGATCGAAATTTTAGAAATGAAGATTTACTCGTAAATGGTAGTTTAAAAACTTACATTGGTCTTATTTTCAGTCCTACAGCTGCTATGCATGCCTGCTGATTATAGAAATGTAAATTTTGTAAATCCGATAAAATATCCGGAGTGGAGTTACGGGAAGTCAAAGTATAATTTCTTTATTAAATTTTCACGATGAATAATATTTTTCATTCTTTTGATCAACTCTTAGGTTCGGACATGAAATTGCGATCGGAATAGCTTTTTTTTTTACAGTTTCCACGCGTATGAAATTAAATACTGAAAACTTGACGTTTCGGTATCGTTGGTGGATATCATCATTAGAATGATAGATGATCTGATCTGATACATGATATCATTCTGCTGATATCATTCGTTAGTAAAAACAGATTCATTTGACACACACGAAAGTCTTAAAAGCATTGTAAGCATAAACAACAGCAATTATTGGTCAATGATAGTGAACTCAAAATAATTTAAGTACTAATTATTGCGGTAAGTGACTGCGGGTTGGAGTATCGTACCCACATACCACACTGCAGGGAGTGGCGGTGTATTAACAGTTCACATCACCCGTACAGCGCGAGACGAACCAAACAAAGCAAAAAACAACATTAATATTTTAGTATAAATTGCCTGAGGATCTGCGTCTTTTTATTAACTTTTAACTTCACACTGAGAATTGTGAACATCATTGTTTTATTTCTAATTGTTCTTGAGGAAAACACGAAAAATTTCAAACTCCTGTGGCGTAGAGGGCTCCAGAACTGACCCCCTGAGGTTCGTCGTGTGTGTGACTGTGTGTGTGTGTGTGTTTTCATTTCCCCGCTCTGCCAGCTACCTCTACGATCACAAAACAAGGCTTTCCACTACACAGATGAATATTTTTAGGGGCCACATATATTTTATCTCTATCGTTATTTTCTCTATGTTCCATGTAATTTTGTATGTTTAAAATGCGGAATGATTTTTTCGACCTTTGGGTTTGTTTGTTTTTTCTGTGCCTCCCAGTACATAGACATAAATTTGTAAATGTAAATTTCAATTCTTATCTGGAAAATAAAAACACCTTGAAACCTTGAAACCACAGTAACATATGAACAGAAAACATGTAAATAATTACAGAAAATATGCTGAGAAATTGAACCATGTTACATGGAGTAAAAGCTCTTGTCAGTACAATGTTCCCAGGCAGTGTTTCAACCCTGGAAAGCACAGCTCAACTTTTCAGGTTAAGAATGCTTAACTGATCATTTCAAATATCAAATATTAAATATCAGAAATCAAATATTTTGTGAAAAAAAGAATATGAGTTGAATCCAACAATGAAAAAAACAAGAACAATGAAAACAAACTGCAATGATATGATAAATGATATAATAATAATAATAATAATAATAATATAGAGTTCTTGAAAACGCATCTAACAGTAGTCTCGATGCTTTTGACAAAAGGAGCAAACAGACAGCAGGTTACGATGAGTGAAATGAAAATACAGTTCACAAACTCCTGTTAAACAGGAAAGTCTTAAGTGCAGATTTGAAGGCAGGAACAGAGTCAGAGTACTTTACAGCATCAGGCAGATTATTCCAAAGCACAGGTGCAGCTAGAGCAAAGCTTCTGTTACCAAATGTAGAAGTCCTTGATTTTGGAATATGGAGAAGAAATTTGTAATATATAAATGACAATCAACTCGATGGAATATGGAACTCAGAAAAAATCTGAGCCTAGATGGTATCTAACCCACGACAAGTATACGGAGGGTCGTGGGTTCGAATCCCATCTGTGCTCAGATTTTTTTCTCAGTTCCATATTCCATCGATTTGATTGTAATGAAAACAAAAACAAAACAAAAAATATGCTTTAAAAATAAGTCTTAGCACATCAAAGGAAGACTTTCCCTAAACATCGATTGTATCCAGTTTATTCAATTTCTAATATTATCCTAATATTAATAAGTATAAAATGTTGAGGCATCAAAAATGTGTTGCAATCTTTTTAGAAAAATCTTTACTGTATTGTAATTATATATATTATTATATTTTATTATATATATATTGTATTATATATGGACACTTTTTTACCCTTTGTTTTCTTTATCGTTTCTTATACATTAACACAAATTAAATAGGCAACTCCATGAAAATCCTATAAACCGCGGCTGGGCAAGATATACGGGTAGTCAGTGGTAGGACAGTAAGTACAGTACGAGAAACTAACTAGAGAATATCGGCAAATGAGCCACAAGTCATTTTTACAATTGAAGTTGGAGACCTTTATATGTTTATTTTGAACTATCACGGTTCAATACACGATGAGTGACTGTCCATGCACTAGTTTATTGACTGCGAGGTCTTTATTCATTGCTACAATGAAATCCCTTTATAAATGAATGCTTTTTTCTTTTTAAAAATTTGCTAGTGGCGACTTTGGCGACTTTTTTTTATTTGAAAAGAAAAATCTGCGAAATCTTATTTCTGAGTTTCCATGGCAATGACCTCCCACCAGCCCCAACCCAGTCGTCAGTGAATACTTTGACCACAGACTGTAATGAATTAAATCATTTTTTATTGCTTTTAATCATAGCTGACCGATAAGTTATCTTTAACATTAATCCCTTAACAAAACCCTGTTACATCATGACATGGCATAAATACGAGAACTTTTTTCCTTCTCGTGGTTGCTTGTCTGCATCTCCTTAGAATGAATATAGAATATCCTTATAAATCCTTATAAATTTATCTTATATTTAGATTAACCTCACCATAGCTTAGCAGAGAAATGAAATCACTAACAGATACATGTACTAGTATATCGGGAAATAAACCATGAAGAATGTTTTGGAACGATTTGAAGTTTCGTGTTATATTCATGGGTAACCTCATCGATCATAAATGAATGAAAGATTTAAAAATGGGTGGAAGAATGAATTGGTTGATGGTCAGGTGTGGGTTAATGGTATTAATTTATGTATCTGTTGATGGTTTCAAACTAAATCATCATTTCCATTGGTCTTTCGTGAGTCTTTCTCGCGGTTGTTCATCTTTTATTCGCCGATTCCCTGTAAAAAAACAAAACAACATAACATAAAACAACAATACTCTAGAGCATACGCAGTGTGTTAACCACGTGACTATATGAAAATTTATAATATCATATTGTTGGTTAAAACGTTGCAAAGGAGTTTCTCCCAACCGGTCTAATTTCATTTTCACTCACCTCAACAAGGCATCCATAGAGCTCAGTTCTCAGACAAATACGGCCGCGCCATGAGGAGGGCTGGATGCGAATGAAGCGAGCATGAATGGCGGGGTTGATCTCTTGGTAAACCACGGACTCTGCATCATAATTACCAAGGAATGTCTACAAAGAAAAAAAGAATACACAAAAGATATCTATATTATCTGAGGAATATTTATCTGAGGTAAATGTGAAAAGAATCCTATAAAATTCTGACTTATTTCTTAGTACATATTCTCAGAAAAAATCGCTAAAACAATGTGAACATTTTCACAGTGATTTCAAGTAGCACAAAATGCATTTTGAACACGGAAGATGGGATACAAATGACGTCATACTTGAAAGGTCAAGAGCCTAGCAACTGATTGATTCGTGTTTTTCTAGATCTCATTTATCCTCCTAATTACATTTTTTTCGTTATATACCTTCACTCGTCCATACTGTTTGTACTGAATCCAGTGATCCACAGTAATCCCGTAAGCTAAGGTGTAGCTTTTCACTTGTCCTAAGGGGACCCCCTGCAGGGCAATCTTTGTCACCGTCTTAGTAATACGTAGATCGATCTGCAGCCAGTGTTTTGAATCGTTACTCGAAGCACACCATGCGTACTGGCCTTGGGAGTTCAAGCGACTGAACCTGGGATCATGATTAGCATTCAAGTTTGAGGAGGACTTCAAATCGCTGTAATGAATGCGGCCATCTTCCATCCCGAGAGGGGATTTGCAATAATGAGCTACGTGATAAACAAAATGAAAACATTTGACTAAGAAGTCATTGAAATTATCATTCCTTTCCAATATTAAAATACTAATTTGAAATGGTTGAGCTGCAAATAATTTTTGAACATGCGCATTGCAGTAAACTCGCCTTAGAATAAAAATTATGATTTGTGATGTTCAGTCCTAGAGATACTTAGTCATAAGACCTATGACATTAGAGTATGTGACTTACAAATGTAGGACATGTGTACAAAAGTATTAACATCCATCATGCTTATTTCAAACTGCGGAGACAATTAATTAAAAGTGCGACAGGCTTTTAAATAGTGCGGCAAGGTTCTTCGAAAGCTAAGTGCGACACAACACACCTAATTATGTATAATTTGTATTATTGAATTCAGAATTCAGTTTCGCAACGAAATCCAAATGCAAAATGTGGAAACCCTATTAATCTCCTGAAATACACTTGGTCCCTTTTAGGGCAAGCTATCTGTCTTTCACTCACCAGCATGGCATCCATACATCTCAACTCTCGTGGCCGCATGATTATGCCAAGTCATTGGTACGAACCGTACATAGCGAGCCTCGATTGGATTATATAGCTTGTGGATAACGACAGAGTTCCTGTCTGCGTTCCCGGAAAACACCTAAGTTCAAAAAGGACAACCATTGCTTTAATAAATGGGATGCCAGTGGTATAAATAATTATGAATAAATGAGAATTACAGTAACAGTGGATTCCACAAAGTGGCTCTTCGTCCACTGGATTCCAATTGGAATTTAAAAGTTGATTAATGCGGAGGGAGGAAAATGCAGGAAAGAACCAACCAACAAACAACTCTACTCACATACGACACCTAGCCCGGCGGGACTCAAACCCGGGTCGCACTGGTGAGAGGTGAGCGCTCTCTCCATAACGCCATCCATGCTTCCTAACCTGTTGCTAGAGCTTTATTTTATTTATTCTATCTTAATTATTTAGCTTTTGCCTCACATCAAAATATTTGAATAATTGCAAGATGAGAGGTAAGGGATACCGTCACACGTTTCCTCATTTACGACGATCCCTTAAAGATAACATCAATGATAATTTACAAAGCTTAACCAATTACAACAGAAAGGCACGTTTTCTAATGAACGTCCCTAGATGCATTTGATGCACACTGTCTTCCATGTTCTGCAGTCATCAGAGTGCTGTAAGTTACCTTGCATAGCCTTTTCTTAACAGGCTTTTCGTAATTCTTAACTGAATACAGCTCTGTTGGGCAATAAGCTTGAAAGCAGAGACTGTAATTTTATGTGCGTCATAAACTTTTGCATACCTTGATAGTCTTTCCATCATGATGTCTATGGTGGTTCCAGTGCTTACCGTCCAGACTGTATAGCAAACTGTAACTCGTAATCCATTGGTCAGCGTTCTAACAACGACATGAAAAAGGGAGTTAGTGCACCGCAAGCAATGCCATGCAGGGTACTATATATAAGTGGTTCTCCTAGCAAGTATCACGCATTAATAAATTATCTACAAAATACTAAAACTTTTACAGCCATTCTTTTTAATGTCCTTAATTATACTTTTTTCAGATATACCAGTCACGTTTTAATACATCCTATGAAATTGTTAGGTCTCTACCTTGATTCAACAGGTTTTTCTCCGAATTCTCCAGTGTTCCTCCCTCCGCAAAACCTAGCCAGCTTAATTTCAATCCAGATCAGCCCAGATGTTATTTCAGGGTTCGATCTGTGAGTTAGCCATGCCCTGACTTAGATCAGCCCAGAGGTTGTTTCAGGGTTCAATCTGTGAGTTAGTCGTGCCCTGACTTAGATCAGCCCAGAGGTTGTTTCAGGGTTGGATCTGTGAGTTAGCCATGCCCTGACTTAGATCAGCCCAGAGGTTGTTTCAGGGTTCAATCTGTGAGTTAGTCGTGCCCTGACTTAGATCAGCCCAGAGGTTGTTTCAGGGTTGGATCTGTGAGTTAGCCATGCCCTGACTTAGAACAGCCCAGAGGTTGTTTCAGGGTTTGATCTGTGAGTTAGTCATGCCCTGACTTAGATCAGCCCAGAGGTTGTTTCAGGGTTCAATCTGTGAGTTAGTCGTGCCCTTACTTAGATCAGCCCAGAGGTTGTTTCAGGGTTGGATCTGTGAGTTAGCCATGCCCTGACTTAGATCAGCCCAGAGGTTGTTTCAGGGTTGGATCTGTGAGTTAGCCGTGCCTTGAATTAGATCAGCCGAGAGGTTGTTTCAGGGTTAGATAACATTCGAAGGTTTTTTTTGTACAATTTTGCTAAGTGTGCTATAAATGAAAAAATCTCGCTCGACCTTATCGTACAATCCGTAATTATTAGATACATGTAATGTTTTGACCCTAATTTCCTATTAGCCGTTCCGGAGGCTGCATGAGGCCGAGTGATAATATTAATCTAATGATCGGCATCACAAAAAAGGATAATACTAATATTAGTACTATAATCGAGTTTGGGAAAGTTTGGATGAATACTTTCTGAGTGGCAAGCTTTGAAAGCTCGCTAAAATAAGAGAGAATGAATATGGGGTTTTTGAAGGTAGCGTCCCCAAAAACCATACATTCTCTCTCATTTTGATTACGATTTGTTTAAAGCGTGCTTATCAAGTCAGTATTTGCCATTTTGTAATTGTTCTAAAACTCGGTTAATTTAATAATTTTAGTGTGGTCTTTGATTTGATGGGAGTTTGTTTTTTGATTAGATAAATATTTCTACATTCGGCCCCAGTCTCTTCCACAATCCCGGAACGGCTAATACTTATCAGTTCCGGCATCGTATAATCCTAAACTGTCGTATCTTACCTGGTTTCCCTGTGTTGCAATCTTTGTAATCATCGTCAGGTACGGAAGATGTATCTGCAACCATTGTCTGTTTCCTCTTGCTGGGCACCAGGCTCGCTCGGTGTTTAATCTGGCGTGGTTTATAGAGCATTTGGCGTTTTTAACTGACGATGCAGTGATGGCACCTGAATCGACTCGACCATCCTCCATTCCTACTGGAATACTACAACGTTGTCCTAATAAGGGTTAAAATAGTACAGATATACAGAATTTCTATTGAAGGTGTAGTTTGTGGCTTTCAAAGTTCTTAAACATGCTGGGTTTTTGTGTGTGTGTGCTGTTTTTTTTCTTCATTTTTTTTATTTATACCTTCTTGGCATCCATAAATCTCCACTCTCATTGAGATGCCACTCCTTGACCAGCTCATGGGACGAAAACGAACATAGTGAGCATAAATAGGAGGATATAGGAGGTTTCTGATCACCGTAAGTGCGTCGGCATTACCTGGAAACATCTGATACAATTTTTTTATTAATGATGTATCTTATAAATTAAGTACTGTTACTTCACAAAGGTATATCCACTTAAAAAAAAAACATTGTTGTTTAATGTAAGGATGTTGATGACGTCATACCAGAATGCTTTCTTCAAAACTATGTCAGCAGCGCACACCACCCTTGATTCCCTATTCTTCGACAGAAAAATCAGGGACGGATCCAGTAAAATAGTAAAATAGCACAGGAAAACCATAAAAGGTGGTGAAAAAATTGAGTCTCCAATTGACGGAAATTGAATATGAGAGCTTCAAGTAAACCGAGTGAAAGTTTCTCCAGATAAGCTTTTTTCATCTATAAACCCATTTTGCATTTGTACAAAAGACCAGTTACCCCCTTCGCAACCCCTAAATCCGCCCCTGAAAATGTCAAAAATTTGACAACCACCGGCAGTAAAATATTACGCTCCTATTAACTATTTTAATGTATGTTTTACCTTCTCTATACCATTTTCCTTGACTGTAACCCAGTGCAGTGCGTCAATACTGTGAGTCAGTTTGTACGTGGTGACCCAATAACTGCCTCCAGAAAACCCTTGAGTAGCTACTGCAGTTATCTTCTTTATGGATCTTAGGTTGACTTGCAGCCACTGCTTCTTATTGTATGTTCCTGCTAGCCATCCACTGTTAACGTTCAGGCGAGCATAGTAAGAAGGATAACTGCCATGTTGTGATGATGCTGTCATTTCGTCGTTTCTTATTCTGAAGTCTTCTACCCCAAGTGGATCGAGACATTTTCTTTCTATTTTTGAAATAATGAGAGAAAAATTGGGAATTGGCAGCCATGATATAATCTTATGATAATTTCTTAATTGGTACTCTACAGCGTTCTTAGCAGAAGGGCAATAATTTAAATGTTTATAGTAGACAAGAAACGAAGGTCAGTTTACAAAGCAGACCTGAGAAAAAATTATGAATGTCGAGCGTGATCATTTTTTACTTACCTTGTTTGCATCCATAAAGTTCTACTCGAAGACAGAACCAGCCATTATAGGATTGTGGCCTAAAACGAACAAATCGCGCAACGATGTTGTGTTGCAGTTTATTGGTTTTGGTGTCATAACTGTAGCTGTTACCTGAAAAATACTGAATCGAAAGCAAGCTAGAGTCATGTCGTTGTGTGGAGGAACGAACGGACGGATGGACCGAGGCCTAGGACGGATGGACCGAGGCCTAGGACGGAGGGACCGATGGATGGATGGATATACGGATATATGGGTATATGGGTATATGGGTATATGGGTATATGGGTATATGGGTATATGGGTATATGGGTATATGGGTATATGGGTATATGGGTATATGGGTATATGGGTATATGGGTATATGGGTATATGGGTATATGGGTATATGGGTATATGGGTATATGGGTATATGGGTATATGGGTATATGGGTATATGGGTATATGGGTATATGGGTATATGGGTATATGGGTATATGGGTATATGGGTATATGGGTATATGGGTATATGGGTATATGGGTATATGGGTATATGGATATATGGATATATGGATATATGGATATATGGATATATGGATATATGGATATATGGATATATGGATATATGGATATATGGATTGAAAATGAATTCTAAAAAGATAACTACCGTAAATCCTCTATTAAGCCCCCAGGGGGCTTATTTGTTTCAGGAACGTTTTGGGGGGGGGGGGGGCTTATTGGAGAAGGAGGCTTAATAGAGAGGGAGCTTATTGATTTTTAGCCGAAACGCACAACACAACACGGTGAACTCAGGATCAAACTGAAGTATTACTATGGACTGTCTCGCATAATCTATAGAGATATTAATTACATGGTATATGTATTGTTCAAATTACACGGTATTTTCAACATTTAATTCACTTGTGTTAGTCTCTCAAGTATGATTTACCATTATTGTGTTGTGAAGGCGGAGGGGGGAGGGGGACTTAATAAATTTATTCCTTTAAAAAGGGGGGCTTAATAGAGGATTTACGGTACTTACTGTTGCACTCGTAGTCGGTTTTCTATAATACGCCCATTTAAGCCCATCCACACTGTATTGTAAATGATAGTATTTTGTCCAGTACGAGCCGCCACTGTATCCTTGGGTAGCCACCTTAGTAACTGTCTTCACTTCCCCAAGATCAATCTGCAGATAGTAGCCACCACTGGTACGAGTACACCAGCCACCAATGTTTTGGTTCAACCTGGCATTTCTTGGATAATGTGATGAATAGTAGTACGATGCTGTTATTGCGTTATCAGGGATTCTTTTATCTTCCATACCAAGAGGAATTGAGCAACTATGAACTGCGAAACGGTTAAAAAAAAAAAAAAAATATCATGTCATCCTTAATTTCTAAAAAGCAAGGTTTCAATAATTCTTTAAAAAATTCCAATAAAAATATTCAAAATAAGTTGCTTTAGACATCTTACCATTCCGACATCCATAGACCTCTACTCTCATAGAAGCATGTCCATGAACAGAGACGACAACAAATCTGACATAACGTGCGTAGATTGGTGATTTAAGGGTATTGGTTGCCACTGTATTACGATCACTGTTGCCGCTGAAGACCTGGAAATATATTAAGGTACGGATCCTTTTTAGTGCCACTCACTCTGGAAACTTTTTTCTGGCAACTGGCTTTGCACCAACCACTTTTTTGCCGACTTTTTTGCCGTGATTTATGCCGATTTTTTTTTTTACAGATATGGAAACTGTTATTTATGAATATTTTACAAAATACGTTTTCAGTTAATATCTATCAATTTATGATTGAATCTAACCTTGGCATTGCTATATATATTCCTATAATACACCCAGTGTATACCATCAATACTGTACTTCAAGTAATACGTCTTAACCCACTCGTCAGAGTGCTGCCTTCCTTGTGTGGCAACCTTCGTTACCATAGAGACATCTCCCAAGTCAATTTGTATCCAACCACTGCTACTGAAGTTCGATTTCCACGCCCCATAGCTTTTTCCGTCTTTCTTGGAGCCCAGTCTGCCTCGTGATGCAGCGCTACTCCAACTGGGGTTTGACGAAGCTGTGATTTGATGATCAGTGATTCGTCCATCTTCCATCCCAAGAGGCAAATCACAACGATGCGCTAAGAACAAAATTGATGATTATCAGAAATATTTATGGAATTAAACTTGCTGCAGGGTCTGAGAAGATTGCGTTAGCCAATCTGATTGCCAATTGGCTTTCAAAAAAATTATTATCATTTCCAGAATTCCATGCGCGTTCGTTTAGAGTAAAAACAAATGAAATCAAGAGACCATAAAGAGTAGACTCTCCCGCTATTTTTTGGGATATCTTAATTCCTCGAAAGTTATTTTTAGCTATGTGGACCCCTTAGGAATAACAGCCATCAAAGGCTTGAAGAATTTCATCGCTATCTTCTTTAAATGATGAATAATCTAAAGATTTTATTTACTCAAGACTTGTAGACAGCTTAGGATCAACAAAAACTGATAAATAGGGGAATTTGTCTCTCTAAGACTGCTCGACAGTTAGCATGTTTTATGGCTTTCCTTGTGTTTTTGCAAAAGATTTTCTGGATTTTGTTTGCAATTTCACTATATGAAAAGCACTGGTAAAACGAGAATTTGGTTGGTATATACTAATTAACAATTAGTCCTCGAGTCCGAATGGTCTACGAGTCAATAGCCCATAAACACTAAAAGTTAATTCTCTTTCAAACCAGAGATGATTTTTACCTGGCTAACATGTTCGAATTGTTGCCAGAATAACTTTCAAACGAATGCATATTTTTGCTCGATATGGTAGGAGTGTATTTATCAAAATATTCACGCAAGGGGGAAACAAATCTCTGGTTTGAAAGAGAATTAACTTTTAGTATTTAGCCAGTAGGTAGTGTATTAGGAAGGGTTTGTTTTGGATAATTTAAATAGTAATTCGGTTTTTCTGAGTATCTCTCGGGCCGCCGTAACTTTCAATGTGCGAAAATCACGGCTTTAGAATATTTCGGCGAATTACTTGAAATCTAACAGATTGATTTTCTTTAAAATAGTTGGAATCGTTTTGCAATAGCTTGAAGTTGATGATGTCATTTGCCGCTTGTCTAGGTCTCATCGAGTTTTAGAGTTATTCGATAAAAACCAATTTCAACAATATTTGTTTATCGTTGCCAAGGTAACGTCAATCAAGCTAAAATTAACACCATTTTAAAATTTCATATTAGCTCTATAACTGGTCCAAAAATCAAGTATATAGGTATAAGTTAAGACTATGAATAAGCCAAATGAAAATGAAAGGTATGGTCTGAAAAATACTATAGGAAGCCACCTTAAATAAGGAAAATTTGACGACTGCAAAAGCGTCTGAATTTGACATGAAATTTATTAAATCGTTTTTTCTTATTTTAAGGTTGTCATGAATTTATTTCTTGAAGAAAATATTTTGTAAAACGTAAAACATGATTTAGGGCTTATATATCTTTATGATAAATTCTTATTGCACCTCTTACTTTTTTTAGGGTTCGCGGAAGTCATTCGTTTATTAAGAGTCTCGTCTTTCGTGGGTTGAATTATCTCTTGTTTGGAATCCTGTAAAAAAAAGTATATGGTTTTTTTTAATGGTTTTTTTTTATTTTTATTTTATTTTTTTTACTATGTTACAAGAATTCACAAAAAAGTGCATATAGATGTACCATTATGAGGTGATTATAAGAGGCGTGCTAAGATATATGAGGATCTCAATGGGGTTTTAAAAACGGCTTAAATTTAGTCGTTAGACGTGAAAAAAATTAAGCGTTAGGCGTAAAAATAAAATAAAAATAAAATAAATAAGCGTAATTTTTGTATAGCCATGGTTTGTAAGACTTGTATTTGTACATTTATCCCATAATGAAGCCCTATATCGTATATCTGATGTTTTACAACAATGTAAATTAATCATTAACTTTTTAAAAAGATATAAAATTAATATTCAATTAATTTCAGTTAAAACAATGGAAATTCATTTAAGTTTTTTTGTTTAACCGTAGCTGGAAAAAAAGCAAAAATAAAAATAAAAGCCAAACTTTTAAGCGATAGCCGTAAAAGCTACCACCCAATGGAGACCCTCATAACAGAGCATTTGTGGCAGATCGTTAATTCAAGATCAAATCCTTATTTGCACTTGTCGTCCAATTGATAACTGAATCATTATGCCTACCTGTTGGTTTTCATCTTTTTTTGACTCCGTTAGAGAACAGAACAGAACACACACAATCCAGAAGGAAAATACCTTCATTTTGATGAGTTGATGAGCTTTTAAGGTTAAAACCTTCTTCGACCAGAACTTGATCGAAAGTGATAAATTCATTTCATTCTGTTGTAGTATGGTTGATGACAAAAACAACGCTTTGAACATAACTAGTTTGAACACGAATATTGGCCCCTCTTCCAAGCCAGACGTAAACAACGTAGATGTTAAAAATAAACCAGGAAAAAGCACACACGATGTAAACAAACTGATAACAAAAGGAATTGGTTACTTGTTAAAACAAGAAATGTTTTTGAGCTTTTTTCCTCCTTGGAGCTAGATATCAGTAACCGCGTGAGATGAGAAACATGCCTTGTGAATGCGTGCTCTCACATGTGGGTCTTAGAATATGGAGAAACATCTCTCCTGAAGTATACAGAACAATATCTGCTTTTCCTTATATCGAGGAACTTATGAAATGATAATGATTAGTAAAGATTTATTTGTAGTGATTCAAAGTCCTCCCTCCCCAGCAGCCAAAGTTAATATGTTGTTTACTGGGTTCTGGTTAGGTTCTCTGTGGTAAAAAAGTTATATATGTGCGAATAGATTTATAATAATAATAAGGCACTTGAATTAGCCTAAGAGGACCCCTAAGAGTAAATTCGGCAAAATACATAGAAATCTGGATCACTTTGACTTCCCGTCACTCAATTTTGTTGAATTTTCAGAATTTTACCTTTTTTGAAAAGATATTTTCGTCGTTTTTTATGACCCTTAATACGTTGGATATCAGAGAGCTACAAATCGAGAAAATAAGATTTTTTTCGAAATAAAACGATTGGCACGTTATATATATATTTATAAATAAATAAATATGCAAATTAGATCGAAATTATAGAAAAGAGATCCCATCTAATATTAAAAAATCAAGCTCTTATTCTATTTTTAAAAACAACTTCAAAACTTCTTTGTTCCATTCACAACTTTAATCATGTATACAGTATACTTTATTTTCACTAATACTTAGCATTGCTCTTATTAATCATTACTTCATTATATATAAATATATATATATATAATCTCTTATTCTTCTATACTTGGTCTGTATTTATTGATTTAATCACTATTCAGTAGGTGGTTGTTGACTCGAAAGTTTATACTAATTCAACAACCACATACACTCTATTAAATTATACTTACTTAATTACTATATTTATTTCTATTCATAATTATGTAATTTTTTTTTTTTTTCATATTCTCTTCAATTGTAAAATGTGTATGAATTATTATTAAACTAATTAAACTAATTAAACTACTCGTAAATGGCAGTTTAAAAACTTACATTGGTCTTATTTTCAGTCCTACAGCTGCTATGCATGCTTGCTGATTAGAGAAATGTAAATTTTGTAAATCCGATAAAATATCTGGAGCGGAGTTACGGGAAGTCAAAGTGATCCAACATTTCTATTTTAAAAATACTTAAGATAGTACGCGCGCTCTCATTGGTCGAGAGCTGTGTTTTCATCACGCTATGAAGGCACGGAAATAACGTAACAAGCAAGGGCAAGGTAAAAAGTATTTTTTTAAAGAAATAAAACATTTTCTCCGATGCCTTCATAGCCTGGTGAAAACCGAGGCTACGCGCGATACTCCAACCCGCCGTCACTGTTGAATAGTGTAGTTTGTTGGTCTCTTCTATGCTTCAGAAATTATTCTACGATTTCTCGAGCAGGTGACTCGACTTCTCGACTTCGTCTCGGGTTTTCACTGATCTGCTCTCGAATTCTCCCAAACGCGTAGCCTCGGTTTTCACCAGGCTATGAAGGCACGGAGAAAATGTTTTATTTCTTAAATAACACAGCCATTATTGGTCAATGATAGTGGACCACAAAGAATTGAAATACTGATTATTGCGTTGGGTGAGAGGAAAACCAAAAGAGTCGTAGAAGAATTTCTGAAGCATAGAAGAGACCAACAAACTACACTATTCAACAGTGACGGCGGGTTGGAGTATCGTACCCACGTACCACACTGCAGGGAGTGGCGGTGCATTAACAGTTCACATCACCCGTACAGCGCGAGACGAACCAAACAAAGCAAAAACAACATTAATATTTTAGTATAAATTGCCTGAGGATCTGCGTCTTTTTATTAACTTTTAACTTCACACTGAGAATTGTGAACATCATTGTTTTATTTCTAATTGTTTTTTTAGGGAAACACGAAAAAATTCAAACTGCTGTGGCGAAGAGGGCTCCAGAACTGACCCCCTGAGGTTCGTCGTGTGTGTGTGTGTGTGTGTGTGTGTGTTTTTACACTCTGTCAACTACCTCTACGATCAAAAAACAAGGCTTTCCACTGCGAAAATGAATGTTTTAGGTAGATACAAGTAGCCACATATATATTTACTCTATCGTCATTTTCCCCCATGCGCCAAGTAATTCTGTATCAGTAGATATTTAAGGTGCAGAATGATTTTTTAACCCTTTACATTTGGATTGGGTTTTTTTTGCGCCTCCTAGAACATGGACATAAATTTGTAAATATAATTGTAAATTATTATCTGGGAAATAAAACAACTTGAAACCTTGAAACCACAGTAACATATGAACAAAAAAACATGGAAATAATTACAGAAAAATATGCTGAGAAAGTGAACCAAGAGGGGTCGAATTTTTTGTCAGTAGACTGATGTTCGCAGCCAATCGGTTTCAAACCTAAAAAGCACAGCTCGACGTTTCGGGTTGAGAATGCTTAACTGATAATCCTGATTGAACCAAAGCAACAAGAAATCAAATATCTTTTTGTAAAAAGAATATGAGTTTGAATCCATTCAACAATGAACAACAAACAAACAATGAAAACAAAACAAAAAAATAAATGCTATAAAACAATTAATTCTTAGCACATCAAAGAAGACACATCGAATTTTAATATCCTAATATTGATAAGTCTAAAATTTTGAGGTAGCAAAAGTGTGGTGCATTTTTTTTTTAGAAAAACCTATCTTGTAGACACTTTTTTACCCTTTGTTTTCTTTCTCGATTCTTTCTTTTATTGCTGAACCGCGAGCCGAATAAGCAATTCCATCGAAATTCTATAAAATGCAATTGGGCAAGAGAACTCTTAGCTAGAACTAGCTAGAACTAGCTCATCGGCAAATGAGTCGCACGTCATTATTTCAGTCGATTTTGGAGACCTCTGTCTGTTTGAACCGTGTGAGCTATCATGGTACAATACACGATGAGTAATAATAGTCCATGCACTAGTTTATTGGCTGCGAGGTCTTTATTCATTGCTACAATGAAACCCCTTTGTAAATGAATGCTTTTTCTCTTAAAAATGTGTCAGTGGTCGACTTCAGTGTTTAGCGGTCGTACGATTGGTTATCGCGCGCAGCATGCTATGGCGCGCGGAATGGTTCAAAATTATTATTTCGATTGTAATTCAATTCTTGTTTGTCAATTGCGTTACTTCTCTTGAAAGTGTATAACTTATGTATCGATTGCATTAGATAACCATTCCATATCTCTTTGTCAATCATCACGCATACAAAAAATTGGTCAATCACCAAAACTCTGTCGATCTCCAAAACTAAGTCTGTCGATTCAAAAACCTATGCGATCCAAAAAACTCTGTCGATTCAAAAAACTCTGTCGATTCAAAAGCCTCGCTCTGTCGATTCAAAAGCCTCGCTCTGTCGATTCAAAAGCCTCGCTCTGTCGATTCAAAAGCCTCGCTCTGTCGATTCAAAAAACTCTGTCGATTCAAAAAACTCTGTTGATTCAAAAAAACTCGGTCAATCGTCAAAACTCTGTCGATTCAAAAAACTCTGTCGATTAAAAAAAAACTCTGTCGATTCAAAAAAACTCGGTCAATCTCCAAAACTCTGTCGATTCAGCAAAAACTCGGTCAATCACCAAAACTCTGTCGATTCAGCTAAAACTCGGTCAATCGCCAAAACTCTGTCGATTCAGCAAAAACTCGGTCAATCACCAAAACTCTGTCGATTCAGCAAAAAACTCGGTCAATCACCAAAACTCTGTCGATTCAACAAAAAACTCGGTCAATCACCAAAACTCTGTCGATTCAGCAAAAAAACTCGGTCAATCACCAAAACTCTGTCGATTCAGCAAAAAACTCGGTCAATCACCAAAACTCTGTCGATTCAGCAAAAACTCGGTCAATCACCAAAACTCTGTCCATTCAAATAGGAGTAAACATCATCAACAACAACAACAAATCATCGATCAAGGTCGTGGGATATATATAGATTACTTCATAGAAAGTGCGGCGTACGGGGTTATATTCACGAGTTGTTTGTGTAAAACACGAACGAGCGAGTCTTCGAGCGAGTGAGTGTTTTTACACAAACAACGAGTTTTCTCTTTATTATATATATAACTAGAATTCACATACAAACACGTTTATTTTGATTGAATAAAAATGACAAATTTTGTCGAAACTTTCGTAAGTTTTAAGTTTATAAGTTAAAATGTCATGCAACTGTACATAATTAAATTGAAAAACTCCTCATGTCAGTTTATAAAAGGAAAATGAATATACAAAAAGTCAATATAAATATCAAAAATGTACTGTTTTTCATAATTAGTCGTCGCTGTCTGGCGAATCCAAGATGTAATAACGGCGGCGCTTTGTTGTTGTTTCTTCACGCAAAGTTGGACTTTTATTCACAGTATTGATGGCAATGTTAAAAGTTCCTCCTTGGATGGTAGCTCCACTAAACAGAGCAAAATTTGGGTTGGATGTAGTGGAGGTTACATGACTGAGCTGGCTGCTTTCGGCGACTGTACTCATTGCCAGAAATATGGGACATGAGCCTGCTCATACATGCGCAATGATGCGTTTCAGCTTACAAAATAGCCGCCGAGTCTTATAGGAAATGTATGGGGAATATAAAGCTTCCTCTATTTACGGCGAATAGGGTTTTATTTACTCTGAGCTCCACATCGCGACAAACAACCCACCCTACAAGCTACTAAATAAGCGTAAAATGATCATTGAATCATGCGACATATTGGTTCCCGGACTACTTGCCTTCGAAAGGCTTCGAAAGCTCTAGATTCCATACATCGTTTATAAATCTGGCCACACTTGACCCCAAAATCGTCTTATTTGAGCTCGAAAAAATTTAAAAGTAAAAGAGCTCCACCTCGATATCACCAAACGAGTGTTTAATAAATCCAAAACCGCTCAAAATAGACAGCATGTCTTCAGAATGTAGGTTCCCAAGAAGCTTGAAGTTAGGTTACATTTTAAGCGATTCGACGCGTTGTTAGCTCGTAGTTTTCAGTTAAAATGACAAGAAACCACAGAGAACTGCTCCAAACAGCTTCAAAACCCCCTAAATATCGCCATTTTGTTTTTACAAGCTCCTATTGACTGCTGAGATACAATAAGGAAGCTTAAAGTAACGATTTACGTTTGAAACTTGTTTCTTGTCCTTCATGGGCTTCCTGTGGTGAGGCTTATCAACAGAAAAATAATAGTTGTTCTTTTGATTGTCAAGTAACTATTTTTTGGTAAGAATTGTTTTACTAACATCATAGTTAAATATAAATATGTGCTTGGAAACCATGTAGTTATATTTTTCCTCTAAAAAACCACTTCATTTTCATTCATGCGTAACACCGCTGACAATGTCCAATATTTCTGGCAATGTAGATGATTCCTGACGAGCATCGCTTAAGATGTCTGAAATACTTCGTTGTTGGTTTTCAGAAAGAGAGCTGTAGTTATTCAGGCTTTGGATATTTCTATGCCCAGAAATCTGCATTATGTGGGTTGGTGGTACGTCTTTATCATTCAGTTTCTGTATCATTCGCTTTCTTACGCTGTGATTCGTTAGGTTTGAAGTATTTATATGTCCTTGTTCGGCCATTGTTTTCATTAATGTGTTCAACTTGTTCACTCCCATTGGAGCTGCTTTGAACCACGGCTTCGTTGAATTTGGTTTTTTTGTGTTGTTTACGGCTAAATAAAATGGACTTTCATCAGAAAGAAGCTCAGTTGGTCTCTTTGAAGCATAGACACGGTAAAACATTACTGGGTCTCTGTCACTTCCAGCAACAGAAAACATCTTTGGTTTGACTTGGCGGGTGTTCTTCGCTTCAGCGCCTGTTCTCGTCTTGGTTTGCCGCTCGTTGTATTCAAGATACTCAGAGCCGTCCGAGGCGGTTTTATGCTGAACATCCCCCCCACTTCATCACTCTGTGCGCTTGACAGCCTCGTAAACCAAAAAACTGTGTGTTGTTAAGCCATAGTGTGTTAATCAAGGCATCTGGTGACGAACAACCCAATAAACCTCTGCTGTAAAGAATGTCAACTTCGTCATCCGTCAAGTTACGTGCTGCATTTGGTTTATTTCCTTTCCCTGATTTTTTCAAATCTTTCTGCTTGGCTACTAGTGCTTCCCTTGTTCGTCTGAATTCTTGCCCTTCTATTATCGTTGTTGTGTAGTCTTTCTTTCGTAAGTAACGGTCAAAGCTCGATATGAACGACCTTAAAGTCGTCGGTTCGTATTCATCTCCATCTTTCTTCCTCACTTCAACGAGAAAAGCAGAAAGCAGCTCGTCTAAATCTCTTGGCTGGATTTCTTCCAGGTTTTGCTGCACATTTTTTGTTTCAAGATATGTAGTCAATAAAGCCAGGTCTCTCTTCGTCTTGCTTAGTGTGTTTTTGTTTTCTTGGTTTTGAATAAACTCATCTACCGGCACATCTAGTGACACAAAACGACTCGCCATTTTGTTCACATCAACAAAGCTACAGAAAACACAACTTTGCTTTGGCGGGAAGCCATTCAAATGTCACAATTGCTCGTTTTATGATTGGTTGGTTTGGTCAACTCTAAATTTTGATTAGTTATATTTTTACACAGTGAAAAGCTGTACGCGATGCTAATTGGTCGTATTGCATTTTTCACCAGTGAAATATAAAGCATAGAGATTTTTATAATAGAGATTTATTGTATGAAATTCTAGTTATATATATAATAAATTACATAACTGAGCATGTTTATTTTACAATCATCACGCGTCGAACTAACTCTGGCAATATTGCAAAATCTAGGCAAAATCTCAACTTAACTCTTATAAATAATAAATAAATTGGAGGGGCTAATCATCCTTACTTGCAGCTGAAGAGCTGAATTGCGAAGGTAAGTTTATTTTGGAAAGGGGTTCAATAGCAATAGTCCAGACATTCTCTTCTGTGTTTGAGTTTTATCAATTTTCATATATTTTCTCATGTAAGACGAGGATTAAAATACAATCGATATTCTACGTGGTCTGAAATAGGAAAAAAAAGCATCATACCCCAGCAGAAGAGGTCTATTAGTTAAGCAATAGAAAACGTTTTCTGTTTTTACATAGCCGGATAGCAACACGAGGGGAAGTTCGGAGAATTCGAGATAGTTATGCAAACCCGAGACTATCGAGAATTCTCCCAGCCCCCCCCCCCCCCCCCCCCCCCGAGTGTTGCTATCAGGCTATGTAAACACAGAGAAAAAGTTTTCTATAACTTTTATAAAATAAATAGAATAATAAAGCAGGTAAACACGAAACTTATTTGAATATGAAACTCCAGATTCTCTTTACATGCAAGCAGGCAATCCCGACCAAAACAGTTTTCCGCAGTATGTTGTTGAGAATATCTCGAAAACGGAACATAAGATTTTTTTTTTTAATTAAGATATATGATGGTAAACCTATTCCTTAATTGATTTATTAAAATAAAAAGATAGGTCACCGTGCTCGTTTTCGCGCTACAGCTCGCTAAATTACGAATTTTGTTCTCGCAATGCAATGACCGAGAGGGGACTAGGGAGAGTTTACACAGAAAAATATCGGCTGTGATATCTTTTTTGAATTCGTACAAAAACTCTCATAACAATGCCTGATAACCTTCGTTTGATGATTTCCTGGTTGGTTTGGATGTTTTCTGGCTGTTGACTCGAAAGTGTAAACTATTTCAACAGCCACACACACTTCTGTAAATTTAAACTTAACTTTATTTATGTCCAATATATTTTGTAATATTATTAACTATAATTCAGTATTTATTCTTTTTTATTTAATTGTGTGTAAAATAAACTTATCACTTATCACTTCTGTATCTTGTGTATTTTTAACGAACCGTTTTCATCAGCCGGCCGCCATCTTGAAATCGTAGTATTAGCTAATGTGCGCAAGTTCGCGCTGGTTAAAATCGTGCGCATTAGCGCGTGTGCAATACAAAACTACGGAATTACCTTGATTAACTTCAATAGCTACATTATACTAGGAAGTTGGGTGTTTATCGTAAAATGCCTTGTAGTGACAAAAAAAGAAAAAATAAACATATTACATATTATTTCAATCAGAATTGTCAAACACCTCTCCATTAGTGCCTGAAGGTGTACTTGGAGTAGCAGGCGGTTCTTCAGCAACTGCTTCGGTTCCCTTTTTGCAATAGTAACCTCCCATTTCGGTCTGAGAAGCAGTTGGCTTGGAGGGACATGGACTACATGCTTGGTCATTCCATTTTGTTCGGTACTTGTTCCCCGTGCAGCATCCAAAAGCTGGTTCATCACTTCTCTTGACAAGGTCGCTCCTCCTGCCAGAAAATCGTCTACGGCCGCGAGCAGGAAAGCGGAGTCGCACTTTTCCAATAATTAGAAGATCAGTTGCAGGATTTGGTGCATCCCACTCTAAGTTATTGTTTCCACTCTCTACGGTGTAGCTTAATTTCCAAGTTGTCAGAATGGTTGGTATCAAGCTACTACCAGGTTCTCTTGACAGTGTGTCACAAACAGGCGGGAGGTTTCCACAGAGGCTATAAGGGTTGGTGATCTCTTTTCCATTTGGACATCTTGATGGCTGATATCCCTCATCATACAGAGTGTAATAGTGGCTGGTCTCTGGAGGAAGATTATACACCACATTGGAACTTTCGCTCACGAAGCTACCGGATTTCGGTTGAAGATAGATTTTAGTCTTGAGATGGCGTCTTCTATTCTTGACAGCATCGTACGACTTTAGGGGTAAATACAACTTAAATCCCACGACAAACGGCGCCAACGTTTCACCTCTTGAAAGCCAGTTGAATTCTCTCAGCCAAGTTGTATTTCTAGGTATTTCAAAGACAACTTCATTTCCTTTGGCTAAGGACGGAAGATTGATGACACCTTTATCTCCTTGGAACTGCGGTTTTGTAGGAATATACACAAATCGCTCGTCTTCATGATATTGTCCAGGTGCGTCGTATGCAATAAGGTCATCTAAATGATTCGATGTGAAGTATTTAGTTTGTATGTTACAAGCTGCAACTTTTTTTCCTTGATTCCGATACTCTAGTTTATCACAATACAAAAATGCTTGGGATTGAAGTCGATATTGGGTCATGAAGAATCCTAACATAAGTTTGCCTGCATCTAAAAGGTCATTGGCGGGACTTATTGATGATGCGAGCTTCTTAGCAATGTTACCGCGAACCACCCGGGCAAACGAGTCTACAAGGTCAAACTGGAAGTCAAATATATCCTCTCGGAGAGTTGCATATTCGGCCAATGTTCCTTCTAACCTCTCACACATTAGCATTCCACCAGCAACACCTCTAACGACATTAGCAGCAACGCCCTCTACGTTCATCAGTAAATCACAGGTAGTGTCTTTGAAAGCTCCCCACAAAGCATCATTCTTTGCTAGCAGACTACGATCCACTTTGGGCGTGTAATCACCATAAGCTTTGATAAATTTGTCAGCATCTTCCTCAAGCTTTTCCACGTCGTTGTTTTTGATCGAGTCTATCAGCGTTTGTAGATTAGTTATTTGGTCTGCGTTTTCTTTAAATTTTTTTGTCAGTTCATACGTATCCTGGAGAACCCCGTTAAGCGAAGCCTGCAGAGCTATAGCATGGGCAAGCTCAGCAGTGGCACTAGCCACTTCTCCAACTTGTTCATATATGTCACCCGCTTCCACGCCACCAAAAATCACTTTTAACGGGTTCATGTTTTCAGCAATTTTAAGACCAAGGATGACACTTTCTTCAATGAACTGAGCTATATTACCTGCAAGCATTGATGCCATTGCAGCTTGGATGTCTTTTTCAAGTTCTTCCGACACTTTTGAAGCCTTTTCGGCAAATTCTTTTAGTTTTCCGTCAATAAAAACAACATCAGCATCGGCAATACGTTGGTCATAGTCTGCAAGCCCAATGAAGTACTTGGAAATTCCTTTAACAGATGCTTGGAGATCTTCATTAAGGGATCTTATGTTCCCCAAAAGTTCAATATGACGTAGGGCGTCCTGTTTCAATTCCACCATCTTTCCATGGTTAACGTAGGCCTGGAGATGCAAATCGCGCCTTTCTGTGGTTCGAGTCTTCTTCAATCCTTTTAGTGATTGGTATTCTTTGTATATATGTCCAACTGTGCACATATCGGTGGCTTCAACTCTCTTGCATGCTAAAGTGGCAAATTCCATGGATTTGATTCGTTGTCCAACCAAGGACATAGCCTCACCAAGGTCTGAGAAAGCTCTTCTTCTGACGGCTTGTTTGAAGAAATCCCTCCATTGTAAGGTGCTGACGTATGCAATCATCATTTGTGCCATCGACTCAAGGCCTTTGAACTTCTGGTCCAGTGAAGACACCTCGGGCTGGCCAAGAGTATTAGAACAGAGGCTCTGTGCTATGAAATCACTGGTCTTGTACCACAACAAAGCTCCCATCATGGGAAGTGCTTTGGTTACATCACACTTGTTTTCTTTTTCTGCACAGGCATCTGCTGCGCTAGTTCCTTTTGAGTCGCCATAGGGATGAGGCGTTTCCTGTCCAGCACACTCGTTGACATTCTTGCAGATTTTATCAGTTGAGTACGTGTACTTTTCTTTTTTTCCAAGGTCTTCTTTGAGAGTGGTGCACATGCTTTCCAGGGGGAGGTCGAAGCCTTGGAAAGGCTGAGGAGAAGAATATACTTCCTGCATACAGCGTAAGCTGTGATAACCCCTGAATGTTTTCAGTATGAATCCCAGGCCACGGTTACCATACTGTGACTCCAGATTATTACTAGAAAAATGTTTAGAAACAATCGGCAATTCTGGTTGATCAAAAAGATCTTTAATGAGGCTTTTGTCCTGCTCCAAGGCGGAGGCGTCTAGGTTTTCAACACCTTTGAAGTGATTTGTATATTCGATAAAGTTAGAAAGCAGGTCTTCTAGCTTCTCATTAGTTACTTTTTCTTCAAAAGATGTAAACTTTTCTACGATAGAATCTCTGGCTTTAAGAACGTCGAGTATTTTTTGAGCCCATTTAGAATTTTTGGAATTTTTGGAATCCGGCTCTTCTTGGGCAGTTGTGGATGCCAAAAGGACAAATATTACAGTTATGCTGCATATCTTTTGAAATGTTACCTGGGATCCTGAACTTGGTGTCATAATGATCTGCTGAAGCAAATACACAAGAATAGTCATAACATAAGGGTTAGTAAATGCGATGAAACCATATCTATGAAACAAAAGGGTTTATAATACTTCTTGTGTCTCTTATTATCTATTCTTTTTTGCACTGTGTACCTAATTCCTTTGCAATTGCAAATCTGGTCATTAACTAAGTTTTATTTAAAGTGGTTCGGGACCCATAGATCTTGCAATAAACTTTTCTTTAAACTTTATCTACAAAAAGGACTGAAAAAGAAAAGAAAAAATGGGGGTCACCGTGCTCGTTTTCGAATTAAGGGCGGTAGACTATGGAGGGGTTTTTTTGTATTTTCGATCTTGAACACAAACAAATAACTGTTATAGAAACCATCTTCCTTATCTCATATATCATTAACATAATTACACAGTGTAAGCTATCAAAACAAAAAAATATGTAAAACAAAAGAAATGTGAAAATTACTACATATTCCCATCGAAAAGGATGCATTTTTATTTCATATTATGAAAACAATTTACATGACAAGCTCCAATGTAAAATAAAAACAGGGGGTCACCGTGCTAATAAACGAGATTTAGCGCCAAGAATTAATTCTGTGAAAAAATCACCGTTCTTGTCCGCGTTGGACTGGGTTCTAGTACCTCAATGACCACTTATAGAACGAATTTGTCAGTCATCTTGTTCTCCCATATCTCTAGAATTTATTCCAATCGAATTCAAGGTCTTGGAAGTCTGAATTCTTTTTCCTAGATTAAATTTTCGTGAAGAACCATTTTGTTGCAAAACGACACAAACGGAGCTGATAACTGGCGATAAGATTTTGAATGTGTTCTGGAAAAATATTGTTTTTACAACGAAAACAGAGCTAAATCCGAGAAATCTTTAGGTTGCTCGTGGAGATGGTTTGGAATTTACATAATATTAGGATGAAACTTTTTGTAATAGCAAGGTGTCACATCAATTCAACAACATTCCATTCTTGATTATGACGGTTTTTGGCCAAGACCCCTTGTACTAATACCTATTTAAGGTTGTTGTTTTTTTTTTTTTTATTTAATTTTTTTTTTTTTTTTGTGGATTTGGCGGTTTTGGGCCCTGGAAAAATCCCACATATTATAAACCATTTTTGAAATAAATATTCTTACCTTTGAGAGTCGAGTAAGAAACATCCGTCTCTAACGGTGTAACACGTCAGAGTAGGTTGATCTATGATATCTTTGGTTGCAGCAATAATCAGCCTTCATTATAAATTCTTATATAATGTTGAAGATATCTAATGAGATAGCAAGGATGGTTGACCTGACGGGGGGAATCATGTAGGGATTATTTTTTACTTTCTTTTTTTTATAGCTCGAAAATCGAATCCAAACTCTAACATTTTGAAACCAACCCATCTGATTTCAAACTTTTTTCCATTTTTTTACCAAAAAACTTCAAATATCAGTAAAAATGTAATTAGTTTGAGTAATATTTCTAAAGTTCTCCCTCAAATAGTTTTTTTCAAAATTACCGCCTTTATTGCTATTAAATTCAATTAGTTGGCATTCGAATGGAAAATTTGGGACTGAGTTTGGGAATTCTTCTACTTAAATCAAGAGGAATATCCGTTATTCCAAAATGACTTCACAACGGCCATTGTTCAACCAGCAGGCATCCAAGGACAAACAATGCGTTGATTTTGTGTTTAAAGTTTCATGAAAGACAAAACACCAGTCACCGGCTATTGGTCTCACAGCAGGCATCTTAGGGTGAACAAAACGATGCAATGTTTTCTTTTGTGTTGATGCTAAGGTTGAAGTTTCATGAAAGACAAAACACCAGTCAACGGCCATTGGTCTCACAGCAGGCATCTTAGGGTGACCAAAACGATACAATGTTTTTTTTTGTGTTGATGCTTAGGTTGCAGTTTCATGAAAGACAAAACACCAGTATAAGACCATTGGTCTCACAGCAGACATCCTAAGGTGAATAAAACGATACAATGTTTTCTTTTGTGTTGATGCTTAGGTTGAAGTTTCATGAAACACAAAACACCAGTCAACGGCCATTGGTATCACAGCAGGCATCCTAAGGTGAACAAAACGATACCATGTTTTCTTTTGTGTTGATGCAAAGGTTGAAGTTTTATGAAAGACAAAACATCAGTCAGCGGCCATTGGTCTCACAGCAGGCATCTTAGGGTGACCAAAACGATACAATGTTTTCTTTTGTGTTGATGCTAAGGTTGAAGTTTCATGAAAGACAAAACACCAGTATAAGACCATTGGTCTCACAGCAGACATCCTAAGGTGAATAAAACGATACAATGTTTTCTTTTGTGTTGATGCTTAGGTTGAAGTTTCATGAAACACAAAACACCAGTCAACGGCCATTGGTATCACAGCAGGCATCCTAAGGTGAACAAAACGATACCATGTTTTCTTTTGTGTTGATGCAAAGGTTGAAGTTTTATGAAAGACAAAACATCAGTCAGCGGCCATTGGTCTCACAGCAGGCATCTTAGGGTGACCAAAACGATACAATGTTTTCTTTTGTGTTGATGCTTAGGTTGAAGTTTCATGAAAGACAAAATACCAGTCAGCGGCCATTGGTCTCACAGCAGGCATCTTAGGGTGAACAAAACGATACAATGTTTTCTTTTGTGTTGATGCTAAGGTTGAAGTTTTATGAAAGACAAAACACCAGTCAACGGCCATTGGTCTCACAGCAGGCATCTTAGGGTGACCAAAATGAGTCAGAGTGTTAACTCTTCCAATTGATTTGATTTTTTTGTTGACGTTTTGTATAGCTAAATCTGAGGCATCCTAAAGCGAAGGAAAATATGAAATATTTGTGGGATGATTTTACGGTTAAAGTTTTACGAAAAACAAAACATAAGTAAATAGGAATTGGTTTCTCAGCAGGGACGCTAGGACGAACAGAATGAGCCAAATTCTTGCTTTGGTATTACGGTTGACTGTTATCAAGACGCCGAGACATCCCAAGAAAGAATGACGCCCTTTCGATTCGAATTCTGCAAGAGGGTGTGACCCTTTCTCCCTAAACAGAGTACTTTAATTCTTAGACCTTAACCC